>JAJMJL010000009.1:0-369149 GCA_030563645.1 Saturnispora halmiae | reverse complement strand
CACCGTAATCCTCACACTCTTTCCCTACTCGACTGTCTTCCGATCTGCCCCATTTCTTTTGTATATTAAATATTTGACACATTTATTCAAATCATTGTTTTCTACTAAATAGTATGGATCATAACAACAATAAATTAACAGGTGTTGTAAGTATTGGTCGTGGAGGCCGAGGGAATATGAGAGGAAGACAAGAGACTCGTGTAGAACATTTTGAAAGCGATTTAGATATTATTCCTCTAGAGAGTAAAAATTCAACTATTTCCAATAATAAATCAACCGATAATGTTGTAGTTTCAGTTGGAAGAGGTGGATTCGGTAATGTCAGTACAGGTAAAGTTGAGAAGGAACGGAGTCGTTCTCGTAGTGAGAAAAGAGAATTATTAAAACCCGTTTATTCAATAGGAAGAGGAGGATTGGGAAATATTCAACCTCTGTTGGAAGAAAACGTCCAAAACAACACCAATCATAATCACGTTAATGACACTAAAATCACACTATGGGAAAAGGCTAAAAGGAAGTTATTTAAGAACTCTAAATAATAAATAAATAAATTGATATAATATATACAACTTGGTAAACTAATGGGCCGCACCAACCCAATGTTTCCAGTCGTGTTTGGCCCTATAAAAGATCCAAAACCACATGGTAGCACCGAGGGCGACGGCAGAGTACCTGTAAAAAGGCCCCGCTTGGGGCTTAACGGCAGCAGATGAAGCGTTCATTGTTGGGAAGTTGAAGAGGACAAGGAGGGCAAAAGAAAAATTACTAAGGATATATAAAGTAATATAAACGCCACGCCTTCTTTTTTAGTAATTAATAGACAAATGAACACACATTTGGGGGCAAGATCACGGACTAGGGCGGATACGCTACCGAGGATGCCATCGGAAAGGGTAGGGACAAAGATTGAACGAGAACGGTCAATTTCCATCTCGTCTTCACCATTATTAATAGACAATGTTGGGGAAAGTGAAATATCGATCGGATCATCCTCCGTGTCATCTCCTTCAAATACATTATTGTTTCTCAATTTACCACCGGATCCATTACTGACCAACGCGAATAATTTCAATCGCATTCTATCCACCTTTGGACAATTGATTTCGGTCAAATCTGTGATTTGTCAAAACCAAATCGATCGCGTCATCATTGCACAGTTCGCCAATACCAATTGCGCAATCATCTGTAAGAATCATTTGAATGGGAAGGAGCTGGCACCGAATTATCCTTGTGTTATTTCATTTGTGCAAATTTTGAATTTATCCTCCTCTACATTGTCCTGTGTGGATAATAATAAAAAACACCCTCCCCAACAGACCCCTTCTTTTGAATCCAATATCAATTTATTCATCCAAAACTTGATCCGTCCAAACGACTATTCCCGTTCAATAGTAGACAAAATCTCCGGTTATTCAACTGCCCCAATCAAAAGTAACATTTCTTGTCAACTAAAAGTATTCGATACTCCTTCCTTGAGAGATATTAGAAAATTGTTAGATTCCAAGAATGTTCCTCAACTATATATCGATCAATTGACTTTATCAATGGATGTGGATTTACCAACAATTGCCGCCGATTATTTGGGAAATACCATAGTTCAACGTTTGATCACCGAAACCTCACCGGAAGTTAATTTATTCATTGTCAATAGATTGGCTCCCCATTTACCTTCATTGGCAATTCATAAAAATGGTACTTGGGTCGCTCAAAAATTAGTTAATTCAATTCCGGATGATTATAAATCTTTGATTATGAAAATTTTAGTTGATCAAGTCTCTCCTTTTGTGAAGGATTTGATATGTGATACTTTTGGTAATTATTTAATCCAGGCCATTTTGAATTGGTCCGACGATAATTATTCCAATTTTATTTGGGTTGCAATCATTCACGATTTCCCCTCAATTTGTTTCAATAGATATGGAGCAAGAGCTTTAAGAACTTGTCTAGAATTCATGGAGAAAAATTCTATTGATGGAAAGAAATTAGAATTGATCAATCTAATTGTCACTTCAATTTTAACTTGGTGTTGGGAAATTGCCCCGGATGCAAATGGTTCATTGATTATCACTTGGTTTTTGGATACTTGTAAAACATTCAGCCAATCCGATAAATATTCCATGTTATCCAACTCCTTGATTTCCAACAAGGACAAATTTTTGAATGTTTGTTCTACAAAATTAGGTTCTTTGACTATCTTGAAATTATTGAATTTCAATTCCGAAGAAGACATTTTATCCGAAGAAAACGATATTAATAACGAAAAATCATTTAAATTCAAGTTGATGAGTAAGTTATTTGAATCCGATAATCTATCATTCTTAGTTGGTCCAAATTCCAATCAATTTGGAATTACTTTAATCAATAAAATTTTATCATTGAATATACTGGATATAAAATTGAGAAATTTATTTGTTAAACAAACGCAATTTGTTTTAAATGATGTGATCAATCAAAATCCAAATCATCAATTGAATCACCAATTGAAAAGATTGGCTGATGAATGTGGTTTAAGAGTTAATTTTATCAGATCCTCTTCTTTTTCAAATGTTTGGACTAATGATAACAATATTGCAATCAATAATAATAATAATAATAATAGTAATAGTAATAGTTCTACTACTACTGCTACTACTACTAATACTAATAACAACAACAACAACACTAATAGCCTCACTGGCGTTTTAAATAACAATGACTCAAGAGATAGATCTTCATCTAATTTAAGCAATATTTCCATCCCAAATTCCAGATCCAGATCCAATTCAACTCCTTTTATTCAACATATCACTCCTCCACCTTCAAACTATGACCCATTTTTAGAAGACACCCTATTAAGACAACAACTAGAGGGTTTGATGATCAATAATCCAAATACCTTACAAAATAATACCAATAATTTAAATATGAATATGATGAATCTCAACTACAACATGAACATGAACATGAACTTTATAAATAATAACCCCTTTTCTCATCCTTTTTGACATTTGATCCCTCCAAACCCCCCAAGAAACGAACCGAAACGACCTTTCAATACATTTTCCATACATTTTTCTTAGTATAAAATTTATATTTATTAAATACGCGGATTTGTCCATTATTTCGCCCTCTTGTTGATAAAGACCAGTTGATAAATGCCATCATTTTCGATCGACAACGAAGAGTTCAACGGGCAAATTGGGGCATTTGCCGAAAGACAGTTTTCAGCCTCGGCGCTGATCAACGCCAATTATCTCAAAGGGAACGAAACGTCGGTTGTGGACGCTAGTAATTTCGATTTATCAGTGGCATTACAAGTGGTGAATTCGATGGTCAAAGAAGAAAGGCCGGCCAATGAGGACGTGGAGAATTTCATACTAGCCAGAGCGATTCAAGCTGATACGACAATTGGAGTAGATAGAAGCGCACTAACAGGATTATGCGATATTGTTGAAAAGAGAAAAGATACCAATCTATTGGGTATTTACCTGCTAACATTGATCATCGTGGATAATAAAGAATTGGACGATCCAAAAGTGATCGACGTTGCTTTGGATGCAATTCATTCCGGCATCAAAAGTCCATCACAAACCATTTACTTACAATTGTTAAAGGAATTGGTCTATAGTAAACCCATCAGATTGAGCTATCTGAAAAAGTTCGGCAGTGAAGAAATCATCACCATTTTCGTTTCTAACATATCGTCCTTGAGTCTCCAAATGAAATATACTTTGCTGTTCATCATTTGGTGTTTTTCCTTCAACGCCAAATTCTCAACTTTGGAAACATCTAAATTAATCCCAACGTTATTCACCGTGGCCAAAGACGGTGTGAAAGAAAAGGTGGTCAGATTGTCAATCTCCACGTTAGTCAACTTGGCAACAAATGAATCTATCCTTAAGAAATATTTATTGTGCAATGGTGTCCCAATATTGAAATCTTTGTCGGAACGTAAATGGTCAGATGAAGAATTGAAAGCGGATCTTGATACTTTGAGGGTCAAATTGGAAGAATCTGTTTCTAGTTTAACTACATGGGATGAATATTATGATGAATTGAAAACAGGACAATTTCAATGGTCACCAACTCATAAATCTGATGAATTTTGGTTGGATAACAATGGGAAATTCAAGGAAAACGGATGGAAAAATGTTAAAGACATGGTGAAGTTATTAGAAAAGAATGAACTCATCGATGAAAATCAATTATATTTGAATCAAGCAATCGTTTGCTTTGATCTGGCAAAATTGATTGATTTATTACCTGAAATTATTACCATTTTAACTAAAATTGGAGCAAAGACAAAAATCATGACTCTCATGAATTCTCCAAATGCTAATGTCAAATATGAAGCATTAAAAACAACCCAGCTGTTAGTTTCAAAATCTATCTGAGATCTATTTTTTAAACTTTAAGTATCGAATTATACATATTTATTATCTTGTTTTTGGTTGTATTAGAAATAGTGATGATTAAAAGTAACAATAATACAAAATGATGAAATAAAAATAAAAAGCCATTCAAGAGAAACTTTCCGTAAAACCAGTATGACGGTTCGAATACCCTAATGTATTGTAATATATTGTAATATTTTATTTGAAAGCGGGAAATGGGTCTTTTTTACTGAGAACAATTACTCCATTACCATGAGACATATATCCTTTAATCCTATTTTGTGATATTAGTCCCATGATTTTGGTTTCAATGTATTCAATGTCGATTGTTTCATCATTCAAAGCCAATTTAAATATTTCCAATGGTATAATGTGAGTATTCTTTGAAGGATCCATCGATTTCCATATCTGGAAAGCTTTTTTGAATATTCTCAATTCTAATAAATTCCCCATTTGTATGTATAGAGAATAAACATTGGATTTTAATAACAGATATTGATATTTTACTATTGATTTATTGAAACCATTAATATCCAAGGAATCGATGCATTGATAGAAGGGGAAGATGGTTTGAAGCTCTTCAAATTCTTGGAACAATTCCTTTTTGGGGATCTCATTGAATAGAAGGAAATGTAATGGGAATAAGTAATTGTATAATTTGAATTTCAGTTTCTTGCTACTATTCATATTCATGCATTTTTTCAATGTTTTATAGGCTAACATATGATTGTTTTGAATCAATTGACATTTACCTTTATTGTATTCGTACAAAATTGACGTCGGGTCTTGATTTTCCGTTTCCACTTCAATTTGACTTAATACTTTGTATAAATTGATAGCTGGAGGAAATTTCCCGAATTTGAATAACAACCCGAAGATTACTGAGGCATAAAACTTGATAGCGGATGAGTTCAGTCCTTTGTCGGATTTGGATGTTATTAACATCTTCAATGGTTGTTGAATGATATTGATACTATGATCATCTATATGATTAATGATTTTCTTTAAATCATTCAAAATCGTGATTGAAATGGCCAAATAATGCTCTTCAAATTTGGTATCTCTGTTTCTCATCAATTCTCTGTTTATCGCTTCCATTAGTTGCATTCCTTTGTCTTGTTTATCCTTTTGTTTACAATAATATAGTTCATTCACCATTTCTTTTATAACGTCGTCAAATTTGGTCCTTTTGACCCCCTTTTCGGGCCCAGCAACAAACCCCTCATGTATTATCTCACACCATTCTCCCGTATCTCCTACTCCTAAAACGGCCAGTCTTTCCATGATATTCTTTAAAATGCGCTCATGATAAAGTGTAATATACAAATAAAAATTTTTCATCCTATAATAAGATGGACATTCTTTACAAAAATCCCCATTATGTCGTTGGTTAACATCTGTAGAGACAACCATGATCCGTTCTACCGTTACAAGATGCCTCTGTTGCAGATCAAGAAAGAAGGGCGTGGAAATGGTGTGAAAACGAACGTTTTAAACGCGGAAGAAGTTGCAAGGGCGCTTGCAAGACCTGTCTCGTATGTGATCAAATACTTCGGTTTTGAATTAGGTGCACAAACAGCAATTGATGTGAAGAATGAGAAATTCATCATTAATGGTCACCACGAACAAGCACATCTGCAAGATGTTTTGGATGGATTTATTCAAAAATTCGTTCTCTGTCCTGAATGTAATAACCCAGAAACCGTTCTGGAAGTTACAAAGAACGACGATTTACAAAGAGATTGTAAAGCATGTGGTAAAATTACCACCGTTGATCCAAGATTAAAATTAGTTACATTCATTTTGAAAAATCCTCCTCCAAAAGAAAAGAAGAAGAAATCAGCAACTGCCTCTGCTAACGTTGTCGGAGGAGGTAAGTCGATTTCAGACATTGCTAATAAATCGAAATCATCCAATAATGAAGAAGAAAACCCAGAAAATGAAGAATCAGTTAAAAAATCTTCCGCAGTGGAAGTTGCCGATGATGATTGGGCTGTTGATATGTCAGAAGAAGCTGTCAAAGCAAGAGCTGCAGAACTACAAATAGCAGAATCAAACAAAGAATCTTATGTTGAATTTGGGAAATGGGTTCTTCAAGAAGAAGAATTAGATGATATTGAAATTTACAAGAAAGCAGCGGAATTAAATATTGTGAAAGATAGAGAAACCGTGGAAGTTTTAGCTCAAGTTTTATTCTCTGAAGATATACTAGAAGAAATTGAAGATTTCAAGGCAATCTTAGCAAAATTGGTCACAACTGAAAAACATGAAAAATCATTACTTGGTGGGATTGAAAGAATGATTGCAACTCAAAATATGGAGTTGGTTTCTCTCGTGCCCAAGATATTAATGAAATTATATGATGAAGATTTAGTTTCTGAAGAAGTTATCAGAGATTGGGCAGGTCATGTTTCTGCTAAATATACAGATAAGACAAAAAGTAGAACAATCAGGAAAAACGCTAGATCTTTCATCAAGTGGTTGAATGAAGCAGAAGATGAAGAAGACGATGAATGAAATCTCATTTTTTTATACTTAATTTACAATGTGTATATATGTATCTTACAATGAACATCCTTTTTATTAAATTTCCCTTTACACACAAATTGGATATAATGTACGAATTATATATGATCTCCAGCTATCATCCAAAAGCCTCTCCAATCTTGGCCTCTGATCTACGCTTTGTTCCCATCGTGCTTGCAAAACACGACGAACTTTCCATTCTCTATATGGTAAAAGAACAACTGCTGATACCAAACCGCAAACACCAACAAGTATTTGACAATAGAGGAATGGTTTTTCCATATCTGGTCTTCTTAATTCAAACCCAATCAATTCAGCAACAACTAATAAAATACCACCTGAAAATGTTAACATTGAAATTGAATGCAAAGAATCCTTTGAACCACCCCCACAAAAATCAGCAGCCAATGGTCCAAAATTAACCCAATTGATACCCATAACAGCTCCAACAATAAATGCAAATACGATCAATTCTGCGTAATTTCTGATAAAAATCCACCATGCTAATACAATGACAGATAAAAAGAAAGTGAACCCAATAGTTGCATTGATTCTTCCAACTCTATCAGAAATCATCCCCAAAACTGGTCTAAAAACAAATTGTGCAACAGATTGAGCTGTGGTAACATCTGAACCCTGTGAAGTTGTCATACCAACAGCTGTTGCATAACTTGAAAATGAAAACAATAAAATTGCATAACTAATACCATATATTATATTCCATATAATCAAACATGCCATCGGAACTTGTTTATATAGATCGAACCTGAAAAGAAATGCTGTAAGCTCTTTACTTATAGGTCTTTCTTTGGTCCCTAATTTTGGATCAATTAAACTTCTGCATGTTTTCATTAATGCAATTGATAATAATAACATCAAACCACAAACGATACCTTGCATTCGAAGTGCCCATTTAACACCATCTGCGTCATATTTTTCTATGATGGCTTGAACAGGTTTTGAGAAGATGATACCTCCTAACCCTGCACCTGCTGATGCAATACCTTGAGCAACTGATCTTTTCTTCAAAAACCACATTGGAATGATCACAAAACATGCACCAGCTGCTAAACCATACCCAATAGACATGATCAACCCTTGAAACATCACCAATTGTGTAATAGTCTTGGCAATTGACGCCAGCCAAAATGCAACAAAGATGATAGCTGCACCAATAGACATAATTATTTTATAATGCCATTTTTGAATCAATGTATTTGATACTGTACAAATCATGAATGAAAACCCCAATGTAAGTCCTCCAATAGTAACATACTCTTTCATATTAGCTTCCGGGAAATAATCCGTCGTAACATAATAATCCAAATACACCCCAAATGCTGAATTAGACCCCCAGGAAAATGCATTAATGGACATAATACACAGACATGTAGTCCATGCCCAAAATCCCCCATCTGGGGGTTTATTATTTAAATCATGAGCGTTGGTAACTCCATCAAACTTTCCTTCCATTTCCTCCTCTGTTGTGTCTATTTCTGATTCCGTATCTCCGTTTATTTGTTCTCCACACTCTTCATCATCTCTACCTGTTGGTAGTTCCATGTTTTCCCATACCTTCTTTTCTTGATCTTGTGCCACTTTGTTATCCTCTTTTATATCATTAATCATACTCCCCGTCTTAGTAAGGACCCGTTCCACCAATGAAAGTCTTGTATTGACCTTTTCAACTGATGGTTCCTGTGCTTCCCATTCCTGCACTTCGTGCACTCCCATCGACTCTAAACTACTTAGATCACTTTCCATCCTGTTCCACTATTTTCCTACCGGTCGTATGAAACTATCACGTTTTCCACTGCGTTATATATAAGATTATCTATTACAATCTTTTCAGGTATATTGACGAACGGAGTTAATAGTCATCGCCGTTTTAGGCAAATTCCGATGAATGTGCTCATCATTACGTAACATCAACCCAAAGCCATCTGAACATCTCCATCAGGATCGAAGTGATGGGGGATCAAATTAGGAGGAGAATAATGAGGATCACGAGCATTGAAATGTGCTGAAATTCTCAAAAAAAGATTGGATTGCATCACCTGTCTGGATAATTCCATTTGATTGATTTGTCCATTAGACATTGTACTACGCATTACCAAATAAGAGAATAGATCATCAGTGAAGCCTGGAGGTCTAGTTCTATCACCAGATTCAAACCCTATTTCTCTTGCTAAATTGATCAATCTTCTGGAAAAATCGGACCCCGTGGTATTATTTATCATTTCTATCACTCTTTGAGGTGGAACCAAATTATTTTGACCTCCCATTGTCTGATAATCCCCTAAAATATCTAAAGCCATGGAACCCATTGCATTGATTGTGGTATTGGTATTATTATTATTATTAGTGTTATTAGTATTATTGTTATTGTGATTAGTTAACTCATTTCTTACCCGTTGTCTACGACGTTCTTGTGCTGGTCTATCATGCATCAATTGGAAAAACCGTTGAATTATTGGAGTATGTGAAGTTGGAATCCCTCCAAATACACATCGTAAAAATAATTCAATTTCATCATCACTTATCGCAACTGCCTCCAAGTTATAATCATTAAGAAAATCCCTTGCTTGTCTACTGAAAGCAACAAACCTATCACGGCTAGCAGAGTTCTGTAATAAATCATATGAGGGTGGTGCAGCAACAACTTCACTCAAACCCCGTATTATTTGTGCTAATTCCAGAGCTTCTCTATCCTCTTCTTGTGTTGTTTCAATCAATTCGGCTAAATGGCGTCTTAGCATATTGACCCCTTCACCTGAAAAAACACAAAAAATGGATTTTTGGTGTTGATTAAATTCACTAGGAGGGTCTCTGCAATACCTGGTTATATCAGGTCTTAAAAACTGTGAGATCCCTGTCAATGAAATATGTGTTAATTTCGGACAGGATTTCAATAATTTGTATATTGGAAATATAGTTAAATGAATGCAATAACTCAAATGAATTCTTTCAAGTGAATCTTCTGTATTTCTATTTTCTGCCAAGGCCAATATTCCAACATCGGTAATTTGTGAACATTTAACCAACCCAATTCTTCTCAATTTTGGCAGTGATGACAGCTCCATAACAGTCGCGTTTGTTAATTGATTACAACATGCCAAATCAATGTACTGAAGTCTATAACATGATCTTATCAATATTTTTGCACCCTCATCTGTTATGTTACTACAATGTCCTAAATGAATGTAATGAATATTTTTTCCTAGTTGAGCAATTGCTTTCAAAGCTTGATCTGTGATCGATGAACATTTAGACAACACAACATTTCTAAGTTTTGGAGCAAGAGAAATAATTTTTTCAACAGCCTTGTCTGTTATGTTTGGACATTGTGTAAAATCGATGATCCTCAATTTATCGAGAGACATGATGGCTCCAGTGGGGGTTTCCAAAAACCTCCAATCAATGTTACTGTTTCTTGAAATCTTGAATTCTTTCAATGATTCTAAATTTAAAAATATTTCATGAAGAGAATTATTTGTCACCAACTCACAACCATGCAAATCTAATTCAACCAGATAAGGACAATTGACTACTAGTGAGTGGATTATATCATCATCTATTTTATTACAGTCGCTAAGCTTAATTCTTTTCAATTGCGGACAATTATTAATCAATTTCATAACCGCATCACCTGTCACATTATGAGAGCCTGGTGCATAAAGACCTTGCAATCTTTTACACTGATCTGCCAACTGATAATAAATTTTGTCATCGATATCCTTAACCCCTGTCAAGTCAATTGATTGAAGCTTAGAGCATCCATTGAGTAAATCGCATATGGTTTGATAATGAATTTTCGAGCAATTGACTAGAGTTATTCTTTCCAAATTTGATGATCCAACAAATAAACTTAAAAATTCATCGGTGATGTAATGGGGAACAAGTGACAAATTCAATCTCTTAATGAAATTCCTATAATTCCAATGTGTCTTATCGACATCCAGTTTCATAACTTCAGCGATTTTATGTAAAGTCTTCTTATTATTAATTCCTGGTCTAAACCAAATGGTATCAATTACAATGCTGGCCCAATATTTACATGAAAGCACCACTGAAAATAGATCTGTCTTGGAATGAATATTAGAGAATACCAAGGTTAATATCTCCGGTGGTAAATGTGAAATCAGAGGTTGTGATTCGCCCTTATAATGAAGTACCTTCTCTGCCCCATTAGCGTTGTTTTGAAACGGAAAACGTGCTCTCATACGTAGAAGTTGAGACTCCGTATCTGAAAAAGCAATCGGATCTGGCGATGCCGATCTGCTCGTCGAGTTTGACATTGAATTGAGAAAAGTAACACTATTTACAACGAAAATACAATTGCCTTCCAAAGAAAAATACAAATATGCTCATTATAAAGACTCCAATTTTTCTATGGCGGCCTGGCACTCAGCATCAAACAGTTTTTCCATCTCGGCGCACTTATTACGAATAAAGACTTCAGCCTCTTTCTGTTGGTACAACAACCATTCACGAATTGTCATTTTGAGATGTTCTGGATTCAATTCACTTACAAACTCCGTCAACACACCGTCTAAGTCCTCACTTAACATATCGCATGGTGTATGTGCCACTTCTGCTACATAACCAATATCAACGGAAAATTTGCGGTATAATTGATTATATTTATGTCCAGGGGATTGATTTTTGATTATTACATCTTGAACTTTCTTATGATGTGGTGTACTTTGATGACCACCCAACCCTATTAGATCATTCATCATTTGAATATCATCACCTGCTTGAAAGTCAACCATCTGCATTGGACTAGATAATCCAATTCCATTGCCAGATGGTGAAAGCATCATAATTTTGTCAAGACTTTCCAATTTACTTGCACCAACACTCAATTGGGTTTGTTGCGAGTCCTTTACACTTCTCCCAAGAGATTTTTGAAGAGTTGGTGATACTTCTTCAGTATCAGGTTCTACAGAACTCATTTTCATCAATCTGATACCATCATTGATTGCACTGTGAGTTGACGGAGCAGTTACACGATGAACAGGTGTTATGGCATTATGGGCAACATCAACCAAATTGATTTCAGAACTCGGTAACTGCAATTTAGTAATTTTGTTTCTTTCTTCTGTGTTGGATTCCGTGGTTTGAGTTTGAGTTTGAGTTTGAGTTTGAGTTTGAGTTTGTGAAAATATATCTCTGACTTTCTTGGATTTTTTAGACTTTTTGGATTTCTTTTCTTTCTTTTCCTTCTTTTCTTTCCCCCTTCTTTTCTTCAACATTTTGATATCTTGATTTAAATTCAGTAAATCGTCGGTGGTATTAACTTCTTGCATCTGCTTCAGTAACTTTTTCTTTTGAATTTTTTTCAATCTCTTTTCTTCCCGTCTCTCTATCTCAATCTCATCCTCTGTTTCGCTGTTTCTTCTTTTTCTATTTAGTGACACTTCATTTGTATCTGGATTCACGTTATGACTATTTTCATTATTTGATTCATCGTTCGCTGCAACATCTGTTGACTTGCACGATTCATCTGGTATAAGATTGTTAAATTTGATATCATCATATGTATCAGTGACTTCATTGATATCAGAATTGGTGTTCAATGGCTTTGAAGTCTTTTTGTTAAATTCGCTGAATTGTTTCCTCAACGACTCAAGCGCATTTTCAAGTACTCTGATACGTTCATCCTTTTCATTTTCAACAGTGTGTACTGCAACCACATCTAGCTGCTTCGAATCATTTGCAATATATGTTTCTGTAGCATCATAATATTTTTCAATACTGGTCTCAGTGTTATTCGACTTGTCATTAATATTCACTGCGCTTTTTGCTTCTGTTTTGTCAGCACTGTTTTGCTTACCTGGCTTCGGTGACTTATCCATTTTTTCCTTTTCAATTGACTCAATTATTTCACTGGACTTTCCTTTGTCATGTTGATTCTCTTTGTCATGATTATTTTCTTGGTCATGATCATTTGGTTCATTCACATCTTCGAATTCATCAGCTACATTAAAATCGTCATAGACAATTGGAAGTTCAGAATTTTCATTTGTTTCTTCCAACTTGTTTATTCGAGGTCTAGTTTTGAAATAACTTAATGGCCTTGTTTCAGATTTATCAACATCCAACTCAGAAAAAAATTCGCTTAAATCTGTGGATTTCATTACAGGAATAATTGGCTTTTGAGCCCTAGCAGGAGATGATTTATTGGGAGAAGAAACTTTTGATAAAAGTTCATCCATTTCGTCATGTTCAATTATTTTCAATGAGAGCTCTTCGTTAAAAGCATTCGTATCATTATCAATATCAATTGGATCATCGCTAGTTCCCGCGTGTCTCTTTTTTGGTGGGGTGCTTTTCAAAAACTCATGATTATTTTCCAAAATATCTACATTGGGTTGATCAAATACTGGAATTTCATCATCGATATCATGGTCTATCTCTTCCATTGGAATCGTCTTTGTTAAATTGTCACCATATGTTGTCACATAACAATCGGGAGATTCATTACAATGTCCTGATTTCACTTCATCTTCATCACCTATCTCCCAGTCCATTAAATCAAGACCACAATACATACAAGTGCATCTATCATCATTTGGAATTTTTGGGTTATAAAAAAATCCATTTGCAACTAGAATGGAAGCTGAGGGAGCTTTCTCATTAGAACACCAATTGTTTCCAGTTGGAAAAGTCAATAGTCTTATCCTTTTTGCTTCAACAGAAGAAGGGTTATTAAAAGTTTCATCTTGTTCCCACGAATTGGATGATGATCCAATTATATTTTTTTCAATGGCAGCCATTATAATAGCAAGTGGACATTTTTGACTATTTTCTAGATGTATTGAACATAAATTTTGTTGAACTTCACATTGATATTTACAATAGAAACATTCGATGAGTAATTGTTGTTCTAACGTTGGTTTCCATAACCAACCCATGTTTGCCAGTACATTCCTTGGATATATGGAACCTTTAAATTCTATGGTTTTCCCATCGATAGTTTTCCCATTAAAACTTGCCATCAACTCAGAATGTGATAGAATGTGAGGACTATTTTGTTTTTCAGACTGTAATAATGATTCCTCTACTTTTTCTTGTTCAACTAACAAATGATGGGTCCACACCCAGCACTGATCATTAGCTCCTGTATGAGCTACATCTACATCTATTTCTTCACCAGAGGTCCAATCTTGAATGTGTATTCCACAATACATACAAGTACATCTATCATCATTTTGGTATTTGGGATCATAATAAAATCCGTTTTTCGCTAAAACTAACGCTGTAGGTGCGTTTGGATTATTACACCATTCCAATGTATATGTAGAGCTTCCCTTTCTCTTCTGTTTGGAAATAAACGTTTGAATTCTTACGTCAAATCCTTCTTTTGATTTCGGATCGGTGAATATTCCTTTTTCTTCAATTGTCCATCCTTTTTTAGCCGCTTTTTCTCTTACAAACCAGATCTGGGCAAGTGGACATGATTGTTGCATCTGAACATGCACTGTACTGATATCCGCAACGATATTACACTTGAATCGACAATATGAACATTCAACTCTTGAACGGGCTCTTAAAATCGGCATCCATCGCCATCCCATCGTTGAAAGCTCCTCCGCCGTATATTCACTACTAGAAAACACTATGGAGTCCGTCTTCAGCACCTTGGGCTCAAAACTGGCCAACAAAGACGCGAAGTTCATCCTTATAAAGAGAAATAGTAGTATATAAACAATAAAAAAGACGCGTTTCTTATAGAGAGAAGTTATTCTTATACCAAATATGATGAAATGCACGATTTGGAGGCGACAAATGTCGTTTTTGCCGCTGATAACTTCAATAGGTGGACTGGCATATAGAGCGATTGGTCCAGGGATCAAACTTGCGGATCAAATGGAAAAGAACGAGATTCATAGACCGATTTCTAAGAATGAGGCCATTATCCAGGAAGGTAGGGTTGACAGAAGGGAATTACCCCAATTTATGAGAAGAGGAGACCCATTGTATTCAGGTCATGTTCCGCTATTTTTGCATGAACGAGTTATGCTGTTTTTAGGTAGTGGTATTGGAGCTTTAATACATCCTGAGAATAATAATCATATAGTCACATTAGGAGAATCCACAGCAACTACGGGGTTCTTGAAATCACTCAAATCGAAGATGCTTCATAATGAAACAGGACGAGAAATTCTAAGGAAAAGACCATATATTACATCGGAATCGTTGGAAATGGATAAATTAGCCAAATATCCAGCCAATTCATTTGGAAGAGTTTATTATGAATGGATGAAAACCAATGGTGTTTCTCCAGACACCAGAGTTGATGTAAGATACATTGATGATGAAGAATTGGCATTTATTTTCCAACGTTATCGTCAAAGTCATGATTTTATTCACGCTTTGGCCAATCTCCCAATCTGGAGAGAAGGGGAAATCGCAGTCAAGTGGTTTGAATACTTGAATCTTGGAGTTCCATTTGCTGGTATGGGTGCATTGTTTTCTCCATGGACAGTGAAAAAATCCAGTGAAAGAGAACGGCTTTTTAATATATATTACCCATGGGCTTTGGAATGTACAAGTAATATGCAAAATAAAGGGGTATGTTTAATGAATGTTATGTGGGAAGAAATTTTAGATAAAGACGTTGATGTATTAAGAGAAGAATTGGGTATTACTGTCCCTCCAAATATGAGAGTTCTTCGTAAAAATCACATCACTTCTTTGTAAACAGTAAATAGAAATGAATTAAAATGACAAGTAAAGTGAAATACATATTAAAAAGCGTAGGATATTATACATTAAGTTGTTGCTCTGTTTGCTGTGGTAATAAAGGTTGAGATGCAGTTTCGGCGGCAATCTTTTCCAACCTCTTCTTGATGATTTCTTCGTCAGTCTGGATTTTGAATCTACCATTACGTGATCTAACAACCGAGAACTTTGGATGCGCCATTTCACATGTAGGGCCTTTTGGACAGAACCCTGCAAGATAACAATCACATAATACTCGCCTAACATGTCTTTTGGTACAATTCGGCCCATCAGGACAAAACCCAATTTCTTGGAAATCTGGACATTCTGCAACTTTTGTTTTAGCGTCCACGTGAAGATATATACATTCCCCTGATTGCTGACATTGTCCTGTTTGTGAATAATGCACACATTCAGGCATCTTACTCAAGTTATATTCATGAAGGAAATCACAGTTTGGTCCCATTTTGCATAATCCTCTAAGCCAATATTTGCATACAATCTTGTTCTTAAAGATCTTACTTGGATGTTTAAGAGGACATTCCTTACCCAAAGGACATTGTCCGTCGTCATGTTTATGATGTGAACCATATGGTAAATTTGAAGTTGATGCAGTCCAGTATTCACACGTTGATCTATCTGGAAACAGTGAAAGATTATATTCTTTTAGAAGAAACGGTTCAAAGTTAAAGTTTGGACGCGTTCTTTTTTGTAGTTGGACTTGTTGTAGTGCCGTTGTTTGTCTCAACGAAGCTGCGGGCTCTAACTGCACCGGTTCTGCATTTGTTGTCATTTTATTAGAAAGAAATAGTGAAAACTAATATAAATAAAATATCGAATTATGTAATAACATTGTTTTAATCTACAATTGGCTTCAATGAAGGCTCAAAATCTAAACCAGCGGCTACGACGCGGGATATCATATAAAAAGGAGCCGAAAGTGTTCCAGGTGGCGAAAAAACCAGGAAAAAAGCAGCAATTGGACCATAATCAACAGGATCATTTGTTGGAATCTATCAAACAGTTGGGGTATTCTTCTAAAACAGGAGAAGGAGAATTGAAGATGGAATTGGACTATTTATTAGCATTGTTATTAAATACGTTTATGTGGAGTAGTTGGTACAAGAGTTTGGAGTTAGGAAGTAAAGAAGAATTGAGTAATGAAATAAAGATTGCTATTGATTGCATAGTAGACAATATAATCAATAAATTTGGAAATATGGGAGATGAATGGGTATTAATAATCTTAAGAGATTTAGTTGGTGTAATTAGTGAATGGATAAATAACGATAATAGGGAAGATCAATTGCCGTTTCAATTACAAGTAGATTCTAATAAATTGATAAATAGGGAACAAGCGTATTCCAGAATAATGATTGGGAAAATTGTGAAAGAAAGTATGAGAGTGCAAGAATGCAATAGTAAAATTCAAGAGAATTTTGTTGTTGGGATTCTTGATGGAGTTGTGATGAAGAGTATCATTGAAGGATACTCAGATAATTTTGCAATCTGGGGAGTTATCGATAAGATTACTGGCAAAATGCTATTAGAAAAACAAAAGGATGATGAGTTATGTGAGAAGAAAAGCAGAATTTCGAATTTGTTGTCATTGATCAGCTTCAAATCCAATTATCCTCCATTACAATATACCGATTTAATACCATTATTGAGATTGACATCTCAATTGACTGAACTATATGATTATCCAATTCTTTGGATCATGATGACAATGATGATTCAATTTCTTTTGGCTGTTCCCATATTCAACACTTTGATAACCAATGTTATCTATCGTTTAATCAAATCTTACGTTAATGAGCATACAATTAGTAGAGGGATCAATTCAATAACCAAAGTTCTATATCCATTTCAAGATTCTCCAACTCAATGGGGCCTGAAACCAAGATGGGAACCTGCCAATCAACAAGAACTGGACCAATTGAAATCTCGTTGTATTACACAAGTTGGTCAATTAATTGAAAAAGTCCAAAATTCCAATTTAGGATGGACTTGTTTCGATCCAAATATCCCTCCTCAAAACATCGGAAATGTCGTCATTCATAAGTTCCATTCTAAAACTCATAATAAAGTCTTATTATGGGGAATCATCGAAAATATCGCCCGTCACGTGCTTTGACAGAGGGTTTTCAGGGTTGGCGAGTTCTTTTTTTTGCTCCAAAACCACGCACAAAAAAAAAGTTTCCTAGTGAAAAATTCGTTTCTTTCTTTTCTATCGGTGAGAACGAAGCAATACCTGCAGACAAACCATGCAAATCTTTGTTAAGACCCTTACAGGTAAGACCATTACCTTGGAAGTCGAATCCTCCGACTCCATTGATAACGTTAAGCAAAAGATCCAAGATAAGGAAGGTATCCCACCTGACCAACAAAGATTGATCTTCGCTGGTAAGCAATTGGAAGATGGCAGAACTCTTTCTGACTACAACATCCAAAAGGAATCTACCCTTCACTTGGTCTTGAGATTGAGAGGTGGTGGTAAGAAGAGAAAGAAGAAGGTCTACACTACCCCAAAGAGAATCCCACACAAGCACAAGTCCGTTAAGTTGGCTGTCCTTAACTACTACCAAGTTGATGGTGATGGAAAGGTTACCAAGTTAAGAAACGAATGTCCAAAGTGTGGTGCTGGTATCTTCATGGCTAACATGAAGGACAGACAATACTGTGGTAAGTGTCACACCACCTTGAAGTTGAAATAAATCTAGCATAATGCGGTATTGATCGTTTTTTTTGTAACTTTTTATAAAAGTGATGATATAATAAATAGATTAATTTGCTTCAAATTCTAATTAGTGCCTTCAAACCTGTGTTAGGTTGTTATGATGTAATGGACAATCGTCCTTAGGCCTGTGTAGGGGTTATTATGATGTATTTGCATATAAGAAAAAAAAAATTTTATTTTTTATTTTATCCTAAGATTTAAAGTATAATTAGTGAAAAATGGACACTTTAGCCATGGAATTGGACTTTCCCATGGGTCTAGCCACACCCAGTTATAGCTCATCACCAGAGTCAACAACACAACCGAAAACCCCTCAAGATATCAAACAATTTGACCTGGATCACAAACAATTGGATATTTCATGGACAGAAGATTTACTACATAAAGAATTGGAGCTAATGATGGCAGATACTGAAGAAGTCCAATGGCCACAGGAGAAACAAAAGAAGAGGACGAGAAGATTGACAGAGGAAATTCTAGTAGAATTAGAAACCCCATGTCAAAAGAAAAAGAAACCCACTCATGACGATGACGTACAAGAACAAGCAGTGAAAAAGTCATTTATGATATTAAGAGATAACTACATTAACCTATGCAATGGTTATAATAAACTATTAGAAAAGTATCAAGAAAGTGAATCAGACCGATCACAGCTGGTTTTGGAAAGAGAACTTTCCAAATCCTTAATTACCAGTTTATCATGCGAAGTCAATTCATTGAGAAGAAAGGAGAGAGAGAAATCATTTGGGAAACCCAAACTTGTTAAAATGGGCCATTCAACAGTAACAGATCGGCTGTTATAGCATAATATATAAGCATTCGCATTAATACACTTTTATATAGACTTTAAAAAATATTCAATACATTGAAAGCATTAGTACACTAAAGTACAGACTTGTTTAATAAATAATCAGATTACAACACATCTATATATGTTATTAATAATAAATTACCAATATGTTGAAATTGGTACAAATTTATATAGAATTTAATAAAGATTGAGTATGTTGACAAACAATTAAATAAAGATTTAGTATGTTGACAAACAATTAAATAAAGATTCAGTATGTTGACAAACAATTAAATAAAGATTTAGTATGTTGACATTAATAGATGCTTTAATAATAAAGATTCAGTATGTTGACATTAATACATTTGTTAGGTTCTAGTAATGAAGATTCAAATCTATGCCTTTCATGAATATTCCATACTTTAATAAATGTTTAACACCATACACTTTTATAAATATTCAACACTATACACAACACTATACACATTTATTCAACAATATACACTTTCATATACATATTAATATTCAATACATCATGTACTTACTTTTTTTAATAAATACTCATTATTATGACTTGATATTAATATTCAATACATCATGTACTTACTTTTTTTAATAAATACTCATTATTATGACTTGATATTAATATTCAATACATCATGTACTTACTTTTTTTAATAAATACTCATTATTATGACTTTTATATATACACTTTTATATACAATTTAATAAATATAATAAATATAATAAATATAATAAATATAATAAATATAATAAATATCCAATACTATGACTTTCATAAATATTCAATACTATATATGCTCTTTATATACACTTTAATCCATTTTCATATCCTCTTTAATATATTTTCAATATTTTGTGTATTGATCCGTCTATCTATACTACTACAGGAAAGTAAATTGTTCAATTGGAGTTTGATCCATGTATAATCACGACTTCGGTAATTGGAATTAACAACTAGACTATGCAATCGTTCAGCATCCAAATACGAAGCTATCGTTTGTTGAGGTAACAATTGATTAATATCAATTAATTGTAATATTTCATGGATTAATTGGTGTAAATGATTTTCCGATGAAATCAAAGTCCCGGCTTTCACTATGATTTCTTCAACTAAGTTGATGATGGACTCTTGTTGACTTTCTACTTGACAGTTTAATTCAGGACATGTCATGATATTCTTTATTACCCCATTAATATCACTTTGTGTGATTTGTTCATTTAGCTTACTTAATCTCATTTCTCCCATACTTAAATGATCCACACAGAACCCCCCCGCGGACCCCAAAGCCAACGCATGGGTTGATTTCAACGTCCAAATTGTACTCTTATTAGCTGTTTGTCCATTTGCTGTTAACTGTCGATACACACGTTGTGGCTCTAATATTAATGGGTTAACTAGAATTATATGTTGTACACTAGAGAAATCATTAAAACCTTTGACTTCTCCCGTTATCAAACTGTCCCCTCTTCTACCATTAAGTGGCAACTGTGTTTTCAATGGGAAACTACAACTGCTACTAAATGCTTCTTCCCGTCGAAGTTTATTGTGGTAACCGATCTGACTATCGGAAACAAGAAATGCTTCTGCTCTTTCGGGAGGAAGCAGAATCGTCGTATGTTTCTTTTCTAACATCATTGCAAGAAACCTCGTAGTGGCTGTCGTCGCAACAATATAATTTCTATACATGATGCTGGGAAGATCAACAACTATAATAATAAGATAATATTAAAGACATTCAATTTGGCTCATGATATCAAATATAATAAAAATACATGGTTAATTGCACAAACAAAAGCACCAAAAGACTGATATCAACCAGCTGCAAATGGATATATAATATGACAAATACGACGGTTTGAAGCTTGCAATGCCACAAAGTGTGTGTCGTGAAGGGAATAATTCACCATGTTATTATCTAGTAAGGTAAATATAGAGTGAAAAATTTTTCATACTATCTTTTAAGAGAAAAATGATTAAAACGTTTGTTAGATGGGCTTCTACACAGAAAATCATCACATCAGATGTTGTGGAAGAAACACTACTTCATCCAAGACTTAAGAGTGTCTTCCAAAAAAATGTGGGTCCAACCCTTACACCAGTTCAATTTAAATGTATTGATGAATTTATCGAATCTCCTAACGGGATTGTCGTTAGAGCAAAGACAGGTACAGGTAAAACATATGCTTTTGGTATTCCAATCATTAACTCAGTGTTGAATACAGAAAACCGTGGGAATTTTGTCGATTCAGTGGTTTTTGCCCCAACTAGAGATTTAGCACTTCAAACTCAATTATCATTAGAAAACGTTCTGAAAGACTGTTTACCGGCCGTTCTCACTCACGATAAAGTCAATCAGAAATCCTCCAAATATTCCAGAAACAAAAGGTATGGAAATGCTAGAGATGATATCAAAAAATCATTAATCCCATTGGTTATCGGACAAACTTCGTATCATGGAATTTTGTCTCATTTTAAGCCCGGAAATGTCTCTCCATTGGTGGTCGCTTCCCCAGGTAGATTCATGGATATGTTGAGAAATCAACCCTCTTTCAGAAATAAATTTGTTCATTTGAAGAATATTGTCATTGATGAAGCTGATGAATTACTTAATGGTAACTTCAAACAAGATATCCAAGATATCATTAAAGAATTGAACGATTTGAGAGAACCAGAAGCAGGAGAACCACAAGATGTCAGACCAAAAACTATGTTATTTTCGGCAACTATCAATGAGGACGTTTTTGAATTAGCAGAATCTGCCATTGGTAACGATTTTCCTTTTGTTGATGTGACTGGCTCTAAAACCCAAGAAGTTAACAAAAATATTACCCAAAAATTAGTTAAAACCTCTTCTTTGGCAAATTCATACATCGGTGCAGTCGAAAGATTAGTTTCTAAATGTCAAGATGAATCTAACTTCAAGGCTATTGTTTTTCTTTCTACTACCTCAGCTGTTGAATTTTTCTCTACTGTTATTTCCAAAGCATTGGCTGTCAACAAGGTTAGAACTCCAGTTTACTCATTTCACGGAAAATTGACTCAATCTAGAAGAGATAACGCCCAAAACAGATTCAGACAAGGTAAGAGTGGTATTTTAGTTGCCAGTGGTATTGGTGCTAGAGGTATGGATTTTCCTAATGTTTCTTATGTTGTTCAAATTGGTGTTTCTTCAGAAATTGATCAACATACCCACAAAATTGGCAGAACTGGTCGTAATGGTCAAAAGGGTGACGCAGTTTTATTTGCTAACCAATATGAAATGCCTTTTGTTAAGGCCTTAGAAAAGAATAATAATACCTTTGAAGTTGAAGAATTGAATGAAGAAGAATCCGAATTCTTGGAAATGGCTAGATCTGTCGAAGATATTACTCAAAGATTAGGTAGGGAATATATCCATGATACAATTTATGGATTCTTAGGTAACTATAGAAATGTTCCACCAAAGATTGCCAGGTTCAATATGACTGCTTTGGCAAGAGATAATGCTGAGATGTTCCAAAGATTTGCTGGGGAACCAAAAGATGAACTTGATGAACCATTGAAGTTGGGTATGTCTTACAGAAATGCCCAAGAAATGAAGATTGATTTTGATGCAGTTGAGGATGTGATTGAATTCACTGGTGTTAAACCAAGAGTTAGACGTAACGCCAATGCCAATGCTAATGGTAACTACCATAACAGAGGTGATAGAAACTACAAGAGACAGAACAGTTGGAATGACAGTAACAGAAATAGTGATAGGGGCGGATATAGAAATAGAAGCGGAAATGATAGAGGTGGATACAAAAGATCAAATGATAGAAATGATTACAAGGGGAATAATGATAGGTATTCAAGATGGTAAATTCTATAAAAAAAACTCATGTACATATGTTAATAAATGCTGTTTATAATTTTGGTTAAAGTTAAATGTGATTTTGAAATCTTTTCAAAATTTCAAGTTGATAATCTATTACATCTGCAATGGAAGATTCTTCAAGTTCAATAGCCTTTTGTTTATTTGATAGAAGTTGAGTTTCCAAATTTGATACGATTTTTTTGGTAAACTTTTTCATTGCATCTGTATACTCTTGACCGACGTCTTCACCAAGAGAACATTTTCTTACAGCTGTAGGTAACTTCCAATTTCCATTTTCAAGTTTTTGGAATTGTTGTTGGTTTTGTAAAAGTCCCACAATTGCCACTTCTAAGGTGAATCCCATCTCTCCAGAGTTATCAATTGTGAAAAGCCCCCAGTACCCTGAAGATTTCAACCATTCGACTAAAAGAGGTCTTTTCAAAAGGACGGGTTCAATTATTGTTGTTATATCAATATAATCATAATCAGTTGGAATACTAAATCCATATTCACATTGTAGAAATAATGAATCATGAGCACCATATGTAAACCAAAGATGGCCATCCTTTTCAAGTTCTTGCATAGTTGATACTGTGAACCCAAATTTAGTTGATTTTGCTTCACAATTTGCTGTTGGTTTATGATTAATGAAATCAACAAAAGGAACCATAGTAATATTATTTAATGAATTAGATTCCAATTGCAATATTTCTGGAGGAATCCAATAAAGACATCGTGTATTGACACATAACCAAAACCTCAATAACTCTTCTTTTTCAACTGTTCCATTCAAAAACTGCTCAATTTGTTCAATATCCTTTACAAAACTATTCAATTGGTCTTTTATGTGATTTTGACTCCATTTAGGTAATAATTTCCAATTTTCTTTTCTTTTTGTCAAACACCAACTTAGAGGCAGTCCTTCAAATTCTGATAATTTTGGCAGCCATTGAAGAAACGGTTTCCAATATGATGTTTTTCTTTTATTTTCCATTGATAGATATAACGTTATCAATTGAGTGGAATTCAATTTTTGAATATTCTCCAATTTCCAGCTTTTATAAACTTCACTGATTTCATCACTTTCCCCTTCTTCACTACATTTACTGACAATATTACAAAATTCTACATTCCAATAAGCTATGTGTTTGAAACAAGTCCAATAATTCAGTAAACACGAATTAGAAACCTTTATAACTACTTGATTTTTACCCACTTTTTCTTGTGCTTTTAAACATCTACCAAGGACTTCATCTTCTACAAAGTCTAATCCTTCGAACGAACTGCCGTTCTGTTCCAACCAGCTTTTCAGCTCTTCCATATAATAAAAATTCAAGAAAAAAAAAGTTTCTTATAAAAGTTCTACATGTTCTTTATTGTATATATACTTCATACTTTGTATTTTATAGCTTTTTATATACTGTATAGATGATTATTATAGGCCTGACGGGAGGAATTGCATGTGGTAAATCTACTGTTTCAAATGAGTTGAAACAGAGAGGTTTTACCATCATTGACGCTGATACTGTAGCACGTCAAATAATGCAGGTTGATGGTGATGCTTATAAGAAAGTAATTAAAGTATTTAGTCCATTAATAGAGGATTTAGTAGATGAAAATGGACAGATTAATAGACCGGCTTTAGGTTCTTTAGTGTTTAGAGATAAGGCTTTATTGGCTAAACTTAATTCAATCACCCATCCTGCTATTATCAAATCAATATTGAAACAAATTATATACAATTGGTGGAACGGAACTAAATATCTAGTGCTCGACGTTCCGTTATTATTTGAAACGAAATTGAACTATATCTGCCATATTAACTTGGTGGTTTCTCTTGACGAGACCGTCCAACTTGAACGACTTTTAAAGAGAAACCCGGATTTATCAATACAAGAAGCCAAGAACCGGATTAATTCTCAAATGTCAATGCACGATAAACGCCAAAAGGCCAGTTATATTATCAACAACAATGAGACCCGAGAATCCTTGCAATTGAAAATCACTATATTTGAAAATTATGTTAAATCAATTGGATGGCCTGTGTTGACCTTTATGAATACCCATTTCTTTAGCATTAATGGAAAAACTGAAGTTTGAACAGTTATTGGAGTCCCCACCACAAGGAGTATCACGCAGCCAGTTAATAGAACTACGTCAGAGGTGTATTGAAGTACAGCAGAATGCCTACTGTCCATATTCCAAATTTCATGTCGGATCAACAGTGTTGACATGGAATAATGAAATGTTTTCTGGGTTCAATATTGAAAATGCTAGCTATCCCGCTTCCATATGCGCAGAAAGAACTGCACTATCAAATGCAATTGTCAATGGACATCAAAAATTCAAGGTAATCATGCTAATAACAGATTCGCCAAAATGTTCATCTCCATGCGGTGTTTGTAGACAGTTCATTTCGGAATTTGGATTAGATACAATCATTTTAATGTTGAATAAAACAGGCAACGACGTTATTTTAACAACTATTAAACATTTATTGCCACTATCGTTTTCGGGTGACGATTTATAATTGAGTATAGATAATTAGTACTTTATACAATATTTGTTGTGAATGTTTATAAAATGTAAATCAGAAAATAAGATATTTACTGTTGTTGATGAGATTGATGATGATGATGATGATGAGGGTGGGGAGGGTGTTGTTGATGATGATGAGGGGTTTGCTGTTGTTGTAAGTTTGGTTGTGAAAAAAAGTCCATTGGAATTTGAGAATATCCATTAGAATTAGGATTAGGACTTCCCCATTGAGGAGTATTAGACCATATTCCATTAGAAAACCAGTTTGGTGGAAAATTTGTATAATTCACAGGATTAGTTGACATCATTGGAATACTATCATCTTCAACTATACTGTTGACCATACTCACTAATTGATCATCATTGGATTCTTCTTTTCTAATCAATGGCATTTTGATAGTGGAAGGAAGCTTGGAGTCAAAATTGGAAAATGATGCACCTGCATATCCATTACTACATGAACCACCCAAAGGTATTGATTGAATAAACTGCGATTTTTTAGGTTGCTGATTATTGCTATTGTTATTATTCTTATTCTTCTTTTTGCTATTACTAATATTGTTATTATTGTTATCGTTGTTGCCGACCAAAGTAATAACTTTATCCTGAGTTTGTTGCTTTGTTTTTTGAATGATATTTCTTTCATTTACGTTGTATCTATTGGTTGATTTATCCCATGGAATGCGAGTTTCTCTTAATACACGTTTTATCATTACAACCAACCCAGTTAATCTTAATATATTATCATTCGCTTTATCTATTTGGGTGGATTCCCCAATTAAAGCTAAAATTGCATTCTCATCCTTAATGTACAATTTATCATCGTTAAAATCACTTAAGAGATAACCAACAGGCTTAAATTCTCTGATAGTAACATCTTCTTTGAACAATCTTTGTCTTTGAGGTTTGTTGTTCAATAACAATTGTAACCTCATATCTTTTGCGACTGGTGGCTTTGGAACTCCTACATAATCATATAATTGTTCCACGTTATGACATTCGAAAAAAATGTATATCCTATTGACAAGACCACCGAACAAATCGTCAATTCCTGTAGATTGATTTAGATATAACCTTGGTAATGATCTAGCATTGAACCAATTAACTAATAATCTCAAAGAAGGTAACAAAGATGTTGAAAATTCCAAAGTATCTTTTTTGTTGGTAATATAATCATCCCATTCAACGGTCACGGTTGAAAGGAAAGTTTCAACATATCTCATGATGAATTTCAAGTATTGTTCGATTTTTTCTGGGGAAGAGTCCACACCTTCGGATTTATCGATCAATAATTCAAATCCACCCAATAAAATGACCAATTGTTTCAAATAAAAGTCATTGAATATTTGTTTATGGAAGTCTAGTTTGGTCATCAATTTGTAGAATTCCGATTCAATTTTGTTGATATCTTTTATTTGGTTTGACCAGACTTGAGGCAAGAAATGATAACATATTAACACTAGAAATTGATATTTCAATAATTCCATTCTGTCATTTTTTGTTATACCTTTTCTGTTGAATTTATTACAGTGTGTAAATCTTTTCCAAATTGAGTTTTGATTTGGTTGTTTGCTTAATAAATTGAGCAAATTACTATATGCAACAGGATGAGGGGTTGAAGTCATACTTGCTCTAATGAAATTGTACACGACGTTGAATTTATCATTTTTGGCATTATCGATAATTGCAATATGATTGAATGGTTCTCCACCATTTGGCAAAATCAATAAAGCGAGCTTATACAATTCGATTGATTTGGAATAGTTGTTATTGTCTTGCTTTGAAAGATTCCCTTTTGGCATATACGTTTTAGCAACGTGTGTTCTGTACCTACTCAAATCCGCAATGTATATAACACATTTGTGAATAATGTGAACACAGGTATCATCATCAAGTGTAGTATTTTTTTCTTTACTTGGATTTAATTTCAAAGTAGATACAATCCGTTCTACTGGAATAACATCATTGAGACCGAACACCGTATCATTAAGGATATTTGAGTAAAACTTGAACGTCTTACTGATGAATCGGATAAAGTTGTCTAAAGCCGGCCTTCTGCGCGTTTCACTCTGTGCCAACTCTTCCAAAAGCCTCGAAATATGCGGGTGGTGTTTCTGCGTCCAGATGCTCTCCAACTCGTCAAGGCTTTTGATCATAGTGTATAATAGAAGAAAAGAATAGTATATATAGCGGGTAGAAAAAACTGTATATAATACAATTTCTATATGGGAAAACCGGTTTGTAACTATTACTTGCAGGGGAACTGCCGATTTGGAACGAAATGCAAATACAGCCATTCTAGGCCGCAAGGGCAATCGAATGGTACAAATTTTGGAGGAAACGGAGGTAATTTAGGGGCATTTGGAAACAGTTTTAGTGGGAATTCCAATTCGAATTCTTTGGGGGCTTTTGGAAGCCAAAATGGTGCTTTTGGTAGTCAGGGACTGAGTAACAATGCTGGGAATAATCCATTTGGAAGTCAAAACTCTACAAATGGAGGATTTGGGAATACAGGATTTGGAAATTCCAATCCTTTTGGAAATTCACAACAATCACAACAACAGACACAACAACAGCCCAATCCTTTTGGAAATAGTGGATTTGGCAGCACGAATACTGCTAATGGAGGATTTGGCAATATAAATAATAACAATAACAATAATAATAATGGATTTGGTAATAGTGGATTTGGTAATAGTGGATTTGGCAATAGTGGATTTGGCAATAGTGGATTTGGCAATAGTGGATTTGGTAATAGTGGATTCGGTAACAGTGGATTCGGTAATGCACCTAATACAACAAATAACAATGCACAAATAAAAATGCCATCTGATAGTCCGTTTGGAAATATGTCTAACTCAAATCCCTTCCAAAATAATGAACAACAACAGCAACAAGCAAATAGTCCATTCAACTCCCAACAAAATAATCCATTTGGATCACAGCAACAAAATAATAGTCCTTTTGGTCAAACCCCACTTCAGCCACAATCTAATAACACTTCTTCTCCATTTGGTACATCTAATACCGCTACAGGGTTTCAATTTCAAAGTTCTAATAATAATAATACAAATAATGCTTTTGGGTCACAAAATACAACTTCAACAAATACAAACCCATTTGGAGGAGCAAGTTCTGGGTCTCAACCATTTGGAAGTATTGCAAATAGTTCTAGTTTTACAACACCTGCAACAAATAATTTTCCTCCAGAGATCTATTCTCAGGAATTACCAGACGCAATTTTGGAAATCTATAAAGCACCTGAATTCCAGCTTGGAAAAGTACCAGATATACCTCCAATGTTATCAATCATATAAACCTTTTTAAGGTACCCAATTGTCCTTCGGTTATATAATAAATTTCTTTGTAAACATTAATGGTATCTTTAATTACTTTAGAGGCGTCTAACTGTCCCTGAGAAATCAGTTTGAGGTTATTTTCCATTTCTCTCCTCAAAAATGGCTTAGTTAATGAAATATTGTCTAATCCGATGCTCGAAAACCCCATAGTTAATCCATAGCCTAATTTTGTAGGGATCAAATATTCTTGAGCACCTCTTCCTGTTTCCGGTGTTAAATCTAGAGTAGCATTGATGCCCCAGGGAATTGATTTTCTTTTCATCTTCACAATATAACCTCTGGATATAATCTTTTCAATGTGATCAGCAATAGTTGCATCTGTACCAATACCATTTATATCCATCAAAGCAATCAGTTCAGTTTCTGTTAGGCCCTTTGGAGGTGTAGTTTCACCTTCTTGTATTTTGGCTTCTTGAACTGGTAAACGATCGCCAACTGAAACTTGAGGGATTTGTACATTGTTTGATTCCCATTTGGAGTATGGATATATATCAAGATAATTTCTTTCAGTGACAGTAAGTCCTTTCGTAGTAAAATATTCAGATCCCCATTTAACAGTTAAAACTCTCTTTTTACCCTTGGCATCATGTGAGCAACATGCAAGAAATCGTCTTACAATAAATTCATATACTTTAAATTCTTTTGAGCTCAAAGTGGATATTGGAGGTCCTACTGGATGAATGGGAGGATGTGCTTCATCATCATTCTTTCCCGCTCTCGGGAATCTCATTTTGTTCGGTGTTAATAGATTTTGAGCGTAATCTCCCCAAATCGGAGATTCTGTTTGAATTTGGATCAATTTTGAGAGATCCATCGATCTTGGAAAACTATCCGTTTCTGTACGAGGATACGATACCATCCCACGCTGATATAGTGATTCTGCAATAGCTAGTGTTTCCTTAGCACTGAATTTGAAATATCTTGAACAGTCCTTTTGTAATTCAACTGTAGTTAGAGGAAGAGGAGCCCAATTTGAGGTTGGTGAATCATTAATGGATGTAACATGAGAATCAAATCCCGTATTTAAACAATGTTGATAAATTACAACCATTGTTAATCGATCTAATAACCGTCCTCTAACCCAATTCAATTTCAACTTACCTTGATTACTGGGCTTGACTGCGAATGTTAAAGAGTAAGTCTTTTCTGCTCTGAATTCTTTAATTCTATTGAATCGATCAACCACAAACCCCAATGTTGGAAATTGGCAATTTCCAAATGATATAGTCCCACCCGATCCCATTGCTGTTGTCAGTAACCTCGTAAATGCATACCCTGTTCTTAAATCGATCTCCATTCGAGTTTTTACTGCACTTACCTCGGCCGAGTTAAGCGAGATAGGTGCATTTGCTGCATGCAGGACGTGGTATCTTTCTAAATGTGAAAAACTCGCCCGATATATACAAGGTGTTCTGTTTCCATTACTATTACCATAACTACCACCACCACCACCACCACCAAACCTGCCACTTACAGCGTCTGCTATTTCTGCTCCAATAAACTCTCCTTCACGATCACAATCTGTCCAAATCATTATATAGTCCGCTCTTGCACCTTGGATCTTCAAATTTCCTGCCACCTGTGACATGGATGGAATCACCTGCAAATCCAAAGGACAGCTGAAAAGCTCGTAGGGATTCACCAATCCCCATCCGTATTCTTTTGGGACCACCATTTCCGTCAAATGTCCTCTGACCGCCGTAAAAACAACTTTTACTTCTTCATCTCCTAGCCATTGAAATTTACACGTGAAGACGTAGTTCTTTGTATACTTGTCTCTCGTCGACTCTGCTTGGTACTGCCCCCCACTAAGGATCTGCGCCACCCCCTTAGCTATTGAATTCTTCTCCGCAACTGCAAGTACAACCTTCATTGAAAGAACAAAATGTCGTGTCTTAAACACTTTGTGCCAACTTCATCGAATGCTAAAACCCTCATTCATTTTCGGTTCCCTAATCTTACAGATTACAGTGTGGGAAGTAAGATTCAAACACATCTTTTACAAAGGCATTTAGACTTCAAAAAGACACATGGGCCCAAGGAATCATTGGACTCACCTCAAATAGCACTGACTTTTGAATTCAATCATGTGTATACGGGAGGTAAAAGGGAAGCGCACCCATCTAAAGCCACAAAATTGCCCCCATTGCCATTTCCGTTAGTTCAAACTGATAGAGGAGGCCAGATCACATATCATGGACCAGGGCAGCTGGTTTGTTATTTCATTTGGGATCTCTTTAATTGGTCTAATTTGTCAAGCCGTTGTTTCGTCAGTATGTTGGAAAATAGTTTGGTAGAGACAGTATCTGCAACAGGACTTAAAGGAGTGTGTAAAACTGAAGATACAGGAGTCTGGGTTAAACGTGAAGATTCCAATCAAGTACAAAAGATCTGTAGTCTTGGTTTGAATATCAAAAGAAATATCACAAGTCACGGTATAAGTATGAATGTAGCACCGAATTTGGAGTATTTGAATAATTCGGAGCTTATCATTTGTGGTCTCGTGGGAAAGAAACAGACCAGTTTAGCCGATTTAGCTATTAAAAATGTTTCTGTTAATGAAATGGCATACAGTACAGTTGACCATGTTTCAAAACGAATGACACAACATATGCAAGGAGAACCGATGACAATCAAGTCTCATGTCATCCAATCTACAAATGTTGACGATATAATTAAAGAAATGAACCATTTCATTTATAACTAAGTATTAATTTACAAAGTAATTGACGGAAAACCCACAAACAATTCCAATTCCAATTCCCCACCAAATCTTATGGTTATTACTCTCTTCCAGTCTATGAATAGACTCTTTAGATTGTGATGCTATTTTTTCTAACTTGCTGATGGTGTCTTCCATTTCTTTTATGACTTTATTCTTTTGATTCAAATGGGAAGTTGTAGATTCCAATTGGGTAGTTTTATCATCAACTTGTTTCGTTAAATCAAGTATTTCACTATTGAGTTTGGTCCATATATGAGGAGTATCTTGTGCTACAAGTGAATTATTATAATTCTTTATGAACTTGGCCATTGCTTTCAATTTCTGCTGTTGAATATGTTCATTTGAAAGTGCTAAAACCAATTGATTAATTAATACTCCCTTTTCTCCTTCATTTGCTTCTTTTCCGTCACTTCCTTCTTCCAACAGATCCAAAAGGTTGTCATCCACAATTTCTCCAAATAGAATCGCGTCCAGACTGGTACTGAACAATTCCAATTTCTTAGTTTGGAGATCTCCCAAATCCATGATGGATTCTACAGATTCTTTATATTTTTCCAATGAAATGAAATCTATTGACCCAACCGTACAAGTGATCTTCTTATGTGCCATCTGCGATTCTAAAGTTGTCCCCAAATCAATCTTATCTCCTACTTTCATCTCATAATCTTGCAATGGTGTCAACTTTTCATTATTCAAAAATGTCCCATTACTTGACTTTAAATCTCGAATAAACAACTTCCCTTCTCGCACGAAAATCTCTGCATGATTTCTACTTAATACTCTTGAATCAAAGAACCCGTCTGTTATCTTGTTGCTGGTCTTGGGCGTGTTTTGTCTTCCTATTTTAAGACTTTCCGGCGCCAGCGGTACAACAAGGTATTTCAACGGCGGTTTTTCCGCCTGTATTGAGTTAAGCTTCACACAATGTACCGTCCTCTCAATCGGTTCCATTTGCGCCTCTAAAGGGTATAAAATTCGCCTTTTTATTCGATATAATAATAATAAAGTATATAGTAATAATAATAATAATATCCTTCCATATAAAGGAACACACCCTTCTTTTAAAAATCCCATAAAAATGTCATATCGTGGACCAAAATCAGCCGACAAACTCATTGAGACAATTGACTCGTACATTCCAGCGGATCACCCTGTTTTGAAGCAAGTTGAGACAAAATTGGACCGTTTTCTTGACAATTATGGAGCAGGGATCAAGCCATTCGTTCCAGCTCTTGGAAGGTTTCTGATCGTTGCAACCTTTTTCGAAGATTCTCTGAGAATCATATCACAATGGAAGGAACAAGTATACTATTTGGCAACTTTCAGACACGTTTATGAATTTGTTGTTAAGATATTTCTCATTTTGATTATTATTGGTATGGTTGTTGGTGCCACGCTTGTTGTTTTAAGAAGACAAGCCCTATTGGCATCAGGATTATTATCATGCATTGTATTATTACAAGGTATTGTTTATGGGTTGTTATTCGACTTTTCTTTCTTATTAAGAAATGTTTCTGTTATTGGAGGTCTTCTTTTAGCACTTTCCGATTCTTTGGTAATTGACAAAAGAGCTTTATCAATGGCTGGAGTCCCAATGCTTGAAACTAAAGATTATAACAAAAAATACTTTTTGTTAGCAGGTAGAATTATGTTGGTGGTTTTATTCCTATCATTTTCCATGTCACTTTCTCTTTCATTCACTGCAATTCCTTTGGTATTGATAGGTTTTGTTTTATGTTTATCAATTGCAATTGGCTATAAGACAAGAATGGCAGCTTCCATTTTAACTCTTTTATTAGCCATTCACAATTGTTGGACAAACCATTATTGGACCTATGGTATTAAGGATTCAAGAAGAGATTATCTTAGATATGAATTCTTTCAAACTTTGAGTATTGTCGGAGGCCTTCTTTTGATTGTTAACACTGGTGCTGGCGAGTTATCTGTTGATGAAAAGAAGAAAAAGTATTAAGAACAGAACATGACGTGCATATAACTGAACTCACCCATTACTAATTATATGTTTTTACGAGTTTAAAAGATCTAAAGTTTAACTCTATTATACCTAAAAAAAGTCTTGTCGTATTTATTTACATGAATATATCAACCTAAAATTTCCCTAACAGAATCCTTTGTACATCTTTTCATACCAATGATGTCCATATCAACACCTCCTCTACCTTTAGTGAGTGAACGTAATTTGGATAAATATCCAACCATACCTCTCAATGGTGCTTCTGCTAATATCACCATCTTCTGTTGGCCTTCATCGGATTTAATATATTTCATTGTCTCGTCATGTGGAACCCATGTATTTTTGACTATATTTTGACCCTCAAAACCACTATCATTATCTTCCATAGAATCAGAAGTGTTAATACCTTGAATACTAGCATGTCTTGCACCCATTAAATCCTGTGAAACAACACCAACATCACTATTTAAAACATACACTTTAACATTCATGATTGGCTCTAACAAAGTGCATTGTGATTCTTTAAGACCATCAATGGCTTTAAGAATTGCTTGTCTTGTCAGTTGAATTAATGGGGCAACAGTTGTAAGATCACTCAATGGTGGTAACGTCCACGAGTCAATTTTAACCACAAGTGAGTGCAATGGTAATCTGGCAACTTTTCCTCCAATTTGTAAACCTCCGTTAGTACCTGAGATCATTGATTGTATTATTTTATCATATGAAATTGAAACAGTCCATTGCTCTAGGGCTAAAGCATTATTTATACAATCTGGAGCTGCTTCAGGGCTAAATATCAATGTATTGTTTTCATCCAAATAGTGGACTTGTTGCTGATCATATTGCTCAAATTCTAATACTTCTTGAACGTCATTTTCAAAAGGAATAACACTTAGTGTGACACCAAACCCATCATCTGAGTTCAAAGTCACCTTTTCGGTTGGGGTTGTTATAGTTTCTTTGTACGTAACTCTTACTTCACCGATTTCAGCAGAAACTTTCAAATCATTTACCAATCTATCTCTTGTAATTTCTAAATGAAGTTCACCCATACCTGATAAAACTAGTTGATTTGTTTCTTCATCAAAATGGAGCTTTAAAGAAGGATCTTCCTTCAACATCATTTCTAACGAAGAAACTAACTTTCTTCTATCGGCAACGGTATTTGGCTCGATGGAAACACTGAATACTGGAGGAGGAACATTGATTGGCAACAGCTTAATATTACTTTCTAATGGTGATAATTGATTGACAGTTTTTGACATTGCATGCCCAACAAGAGTATCGCCAGTAGAAATTTCTTCACAACCTGTTATAACACCAATGTTACCAGCTGACAGATATTTGACTTCACTTGGAGTTTCACCATTCATCACTAATAATCTACCAATTTTGATCTTTTCACCTGTAGTAGAGTTCATAAGAGTAGAATTTGCGGATAATTTACCAGAATAGACACGGACATATGTCATGAGCCCCTTGATTGGATGATTCACAACTTTGAAAGCAAGCGCAGCAGTTAAATTTTTATTGTTGTTTATAATGGCAGAACCGAGTTTGGGATCAATAACAGATGGAAGCTCAACTTGTTCACTTCCTGCTTTTTTCTTTAGTTTTTGCATTGAGGTAACTAAAGGTGGAGATTTATCCAATGGAGAAGGTAAATAATCAACTATTGAATCCATCAATGGTTGAACGCCAATGTTTTTGAAACTAGCTCCACACATTACAGGAACAACTTGAGATTTAACTGTTGAGTCTCTTAATGCCTTTTTTATCAATTGAGTTGGAACTGCCATGGCATCTTCAGTTTCTAAAAATGATTCGACAATTTCATCATTGTATTCACTCAATAATTCCACCAAGGAAGTTCTTGCATTGCATGCTTGTTCTAAAACACCAACTTCTGCTGGATCAAAGGTATTGATTGTTTTTCCATCAGGATCTGTTTCATTCCATACAAGGACTTTTTGATTCAAAACATCAATCACACCTTTAAATACACCTTCTTTGAAATATGGAATATTGACCAAGGCTGCTTTAACACATAGAGAGCCAACAACTTCTAAAACTGTTCTACTAAACCCTGCTCCGTCTCTGTCCATTTTATTAACATAAATAATTGATGGTAATCTATTACCTTGTTGCCAAACTCTTTCAGTTTGTGGTTCGACTCCTGCCACCGCATCAAGAACAACAACTGCACCATCAACAACTCTTAATGATCTGACCACTTCAAACCCAAAATCAGCATGTCCTGGTGTATCTACCACATTAATTTTATTATTATTCCAAGGAACTGTAACCGCTGCTGATTGAATAGTAACCCCTCTTTCTCGTTCTGCAGCCAAAAAATCAGTTACTGTATCTCCTTCATCAACATCTCCTATCCTTCTGGTTACTCCTGCATAGAAGAGAATCCGTTCTGTTGTAGTAGTTTTACCAGCATCCACATGTGCAATGATCCCAATATTACGAATCTTATTTGCGGCCGTTTTCAACAGAAAATCCCCTGAATAGTCAATTGGACCATTTGAAGTCGAATGAAATCGGTTCCAAGCCCTCAAAGTCCTTGGAAAAGTCGCAAATCGCATTTTAATCACAATCTCTAGCAGCTTTTTGTTACTTTTCTATATAGTGAAAAATATTAAAATTTTCTACTATGTAAGTGTTCATCAATATGACAAAGTTTGACATCAAAGCAACGTATTTGCAGTTCCTTTCAGAGGATGCTGATATTACCATGCCTTTGGCAGCTATTGAAGCATTATTGACGCTTTTAAAGGTGGAACAACCGTCAACTGCAAGTGAATTAATTAGTTTATTGTCAAGTGCAACTAATGAATTGAGATCCTCAGTTCACAACTCAGTTTCATTATCAGCAGGTTGTGATCTTTTCACCCGATTTGTTTTGAGAAATACACACTTGTATTCGGATTGGGAAGCATGTAAAACACATTTAGTTGAAAACGGACAATTGTTTTTGACCAGAGCTAAAGAATCAAGAGACATGATTGCGAAGATCGGGATTCAGTTTATTAAGGATGATGATACCATTCTTGTTCATTCATATTCACGTGTGGTTTTGGCCCTTTTGGGTTATGCAAAATCCAAATTCATCAGATTCAGGGTTATTGTTACACAAGCTTTACCATGTGATTCATCTAACTGTAATGGTAATGACATGTACAAAGCGTTAAAAGAACTAGATATTCCTACCAGTTTGATCCATGATTCGCAAGTAGGATTTGTTATAAATAATGTCGATAAAGTTTTCATGGGTGCAGAAGGTGTCAGTGAATCAGGAGGTATAATAAATCATATGGGATCGTACCAAATTGGGGTTTTAGCTAGTAACGCTAACAAACCTTTGTACGTTGTGAGTGAATCACATAAATTCGTTAGATTGTTTCCATTATCACCAAGTGATTTACCAAATGATAATGAAACTAACGATAACAATGACGGATTCCTCAACGTTCCTAGCGTTGACTTCACTCCTCATCAATATATAACAGCCTTGATTTCTGATTTAGGCGTATTGACTCCTTCTGCTGTCAGTGAAGAATTGATTAAAATGTGGTATGATTAAATAGATAGATATTATATATCAGTATACAAATATAAGGAACTTTAAAAGTAATCAAAATGTAATCTTCTTACCCTTTGATTCAACAATTGCTGCACTTGCTCTTTGTGCAGTCGCCAAAGCAATGGATGACTTCATTCTATAATCACCTGAATTATCTCTCCTTTGTTTCTTTTGTTTAGGTTGGAAACCCTTATTTGAGTAAGATTGTTGTTCAGGTTGAGCAACTGGTGTTTCATTAGTAGAAGCTGGGTAATCGTCCTTCACCGCAGATGAGGATTCAGAAAGAAGTCTCTTTGGTTTTCTTTGTGATCTATCTTCACCAAATTCCATACGTAATGGTCTACCCATCATTCTCTTACAATTCCTATCAGCAAGAGCCTTTGTTGGTCCATCTTGGTCCTTGAAATCAATGAATGCGAAACCTTTACACTTACCACTATCTTCAAAAGTAGCCATTCTAATTTTAATGATTTCTCCACAGTGTCTAAAGTGGGTTTCCAATAATTCATCAGTTGTGTCAAATGCAAGATTACCAACAAACAATATCCTCGAAGGAGCATTACCTTCTTTTGGAGTAGCAGCTGGTCTACCCTCAAAATTAGATCCTTGTTTGATCAATAACTTACGACCGTTCAATTCTTGTTCACTCAGAGTGATTGCAATATTCATTGAATCTTCTGATACAAAATCCATGTATGCAAAACCTCTATTTTTTCTTCCGTTCTTAGGCAGCTTGACTCTGGTGATATCTTTCTCTTCCATAGTAGATTTATTTGTCATGAAATTTTTCAAATCTTCTTCTGTTGTATCATAAGACAAGTTACCAATCCAAACAGAGACAACCGATCTAGTTGGTGTTTTCTCCTTAGAATCCTCTTGAGGTTCTGATACGACAACTGGTTTAGGAGTAGAATCTTGATTTTTTTCTGTTTCCAACTGTTCTGCTGTTTTCTTCCCCTTTTTCAAGAGACGAAGTTCCTTTTTAGAAAGCGGGGTTGCTTTGTTGACATCAATTTCAATTTCCGCTTCTAAACTACTCATTTGTACCTTTTATACTAAGAAATGAACTAATTTTGATAGTGAAAATTTCACTATTAGTGAAAAATTATTAAAAAAATTTAAATGCTCATGTGCTCATGTGCTCAGCATATGATTTTGTTTTGGTTTTGATTAGTTTTGTTTAAATGGAACTCTGATTAATGATTTTATTAGTTAGAAATGTTTGTAACAACAATATAAACATGTTAAATATTTAAAACTGTGAAAAAACAATGTTTTCAAAAATTATGTTTGTTGATTTACAAAATATCCCCCATTGATCCTACGAATTTCTTGAAAATTCTTTTTTCCATATCTTGGTCTCATTTATATTCATATATTCACTATTTTCCATTTTCTATAATGTCTCCTGTTGTGTATTTATTTTTAAATTTGGTTCTGATTTTCATTCCCCGATGTTTATTTTTAATTTCTCATGTGTTTATGTTTATTTTTGGAAACAGCTAAAAAATCGAAAAAGAAATAGAAACACGATTGTGATACTCACTTTCTTTTCATACAAACCAGTATAAAATGCAACTGAAACTCGTAGCAGCCGCGTTCACTGCCATTCTTGCAACATCAGAAGCTTTGGCTCCTTTGGGGTTCAATTTGGGAGTCAAGGACAACTCAGGAAACTGTAAAGATGCAGATGATTATTCCACCGATCTGGACGTTCTTTCTTCATATTCCAAGAATGTTAAGACATATTCCGTTTCAGATTGTAATACATTACAAAATTTGGGCCCAGTTGTTGAAGAAAAGGGATTCCAATTGACCCTGGGTGTCTGGCCAACACCAAGTGAAAAATTTGAGTTGGAGAAGCAAGCAATGCAATCGTACCTTCCACAACTCTCCAAGTCAAGTATCATGAATGTCCTGGTTGGATCTGAAGCTTTATATAGAGGAGATGTTACTGGAGAAGAATTGGCTAACATGATCTCTGAAGTCAAAGAACTCCTTTCAGGTATTACAGATAAAAACGGTGATTCATATGGTGACATTCCTGTCGGTACAGTTGATTCATGGAACAAATTGGTTGATGGTACTGCCAATGCCGCCATTGGAGTTTCCGATGTTTTCTACGCAAATGCCTTTTCCTACTGGCAAGGTCAAACTATGGCCAATTCATCTTTCAGTTTCTTCGATGATATCATGCAAGCTTTACAAGTTGTTGAAACTGCTAAGGGCTCCACTGACATTGACTTTTGGGTTGGTGAAACCGGTTGGGCTACTGAAGGTTCCAACTTTGGCTCTTCTGTTCCATCTGTTGATAATGCTGCCGAATTCTGGCAACAAGGTATCTGTGCTATTAGAGGTTGGGGGATTAATACCTTCGTTTTTGAAGCTTTCGATGAAGCTTGGAAACCTTCTACCAGTGGTTCTTCTGTCGAACCTCACTGGGGTGTTTTCGATTCCAACAGAAAGGCAAAATACAGCTTGGATTGTGACTTTTCATCCTAGAAAAAAGTCAACAGGGTATAATACCCCTTCCTGAATCTACCTGTTCCTTTTTTTTCTTTATATTCTTGCATTAAGGTGCTTAAATCAGTCGTTCAAACTTTTCAGTGTAAAATATGGATATTTTTCACTTTTATTTATATAACGCGTACAGACGCGTTTCTTCTTCTCTTAATTAACAAAACATGTCGGATTTCTACTCAGACGGTACCGGTTATGGAGGATTCAACGGGGGAGATAATAATGGGAACTCACAAGCGAACCAACAACGCTCTTACGCCAAACAGCAGATCACACCAGTGACGATTAAAATGTTGGATGACGCGTTAATTGGTAACGATGGTTCATTTACTTCAAATGGTATAGACTTGACCACGGTCAGATTTCTAGGGTGCGTCAGAACAATAGATCCTCAACAATCATATGATATGTATGAAATTGAAGATGGTACTCATTCGGTGAAAACAAGAGTATGGAGTAATAAAGATGAATCATCAAATAATGGATTTGAACAACCCTCAATCATCGTTGGAGATTGGGTGGAAGTCGTAGCAACACTAAGAGACTTTCAAGGTAAAATTCAAACCCACGTTCAAGTGATCAAGAAGGTGGAAGACTTCAATTATATACCTTACCATTTTTTGAATGTTACATCCAATTGGTTACATCAAACAGGGAAAATTGGGTCTACAACAGAAGTAAAACAACAGCAAGTTGGCGGAGACCCACTTTTTGTTCAACAAGATTCTATGGGTTCAAACGCGGGTTCAACTTCTGGAAAGGTTCTTCAATTTATTCATGATTCTTCAAAACAAATGTCCGAGGGTGTTCCAATTGGATACATTCGTGATAATTTAAAATTAGATCCTCATGATATTCAAATGGCAATCGATGAATTGGTAAATGATGGGATCATTTTCACCTCAAGTGATGAAGATCACTATTTACCTGTTTAATTAAATAATTAATTAATCATATCATAATATACTATACTGTCTATCTACCTGTAAACACTATCCAAAATTCTGGCTTCCTTGGTGGCAAAAAAAGAGGCCCATAAATCATCATCATCAATAACTTCCCCTTCTTTTTTATCTCCTTCATTAACCTTCGTCATCTCTTTGGCCTCAAGTTCGTTTTCATCGATTTCTACAATTTCGTTCGATCTCAGTTTGGCTGCTATTAATCTTTTTTTAGTACCCAAATAAGCAATACTCTCTTCAATTGTCCCCTCAATAACAAAATTCCAAACAGTTGTTTCTCTTTCTTGTCCAATTCTATGAATTCTACTCACAGCTTGTAGTTCAAACGACAAATTTACCAATGGTTCACAAAGAAACACATGCGAAGCATTCGTAAATGTTAATCCCGCAGCCTGAGCTACTGTGTTTAAAAGAAAACAAGAAAATCTATCGTCTTCTTTAAATTCTTTTATATCCATGTCCAATTTATTATCACTTTTGCTTTTGACTCCAACTTTAACTTTTGTACCAGCTGTTGAAAATGGATTTATTCTCTTACCTGTTCTACCTGGCAGGCTCAAATTCTTTTCTGTCCATGACTTATAAACAATCCCTTCTGTTTTCATTGCTTTGGCTAATATATTCAAAAATTTATTCCATTGAGAAAACACCAATATCTGAGTATGCGAATCAATGCTCCGCAGGTGCTTAACTTGTTTTAATATCATGTCAATCTTTGTACCATATGATTTTGTTAATTTGATATCCCCAATTTTTTTCAAAGTCAATGGATCGATTGACGAATAAACAATATTCAAATCCTTTTCATATAATCTTTTATTCTTCAATTTCATTAACTCATCTTTGAAATCATCATCTTCATCAGCGATATCTCCCAATTCCTGTGAGGTTTCTTTCATGCTACTTTCTGAATTAACAACTTCACCTTTTAATCCACCAGTTGATGTCACAAAATGATAGAGTTCATCCTTATTCAAAGCCTTTTTACACATCGGGCAGATGCATTTGTTATTCATCCACTCTTTCAAACAATCCCTACAATATTTATGTCCACATGGAGTCAAAGTTCCAACAAGAATAGTAAATCTGCAAATGATACATTGATTTATTTCTTCAACTGCCACGTTTTCACGTGGGGATGATAATGATTTTAAATAGCTTAATCTTGCTTTATTAACCCGAACTCTTTTTTCGTGATTGGCCATTTGAGATTCGATATGCTTAATTTCAGTCAAGGCAGTTTCTTTAGGAGATTTGGAATTAATAGAAGGTTGATATTTGACTAACTCATCTGATCTTGATTGAAGAGCTTTGTAATAACCAATTTTTGAATTAAAGGTATCATTAATGGAATTCAATAACTTTGTTTTCATCACTTTCAATTTCTTGTTTTGATTTTGAAGCTCACCTCTAAGAAGTTTAATACAATCCTTTGTTTGTTCAATACCGATTTCAATTGTTTCTCCAGCAAAAATAGAATGCCCTTTGCTGTTTTCTAAGACTTGTTTTTCATCTGTTAATTCTAACAATGCTGTTTTTAATGATTGCTTCGGCATATTGGTTGCATCAGGGGAAACATATTTCCTCAGTTTATCCAATTCATAATAAATAAGTGGATGTTCGTCTTCATCTTCAACTTTGAGTTTTCTCTTTTTTTGCTGAGGCTTCACAATTTCTTTGTGGAAATCACCATTTCGTTTCTTCTTTTTTTTGATCCATTCTTTATCACTACCTTCTTCATCAGATATGCTGGCCTCGTCTATGGTTTTGACTTCAGCTTCTGTAGAATTCATTGCTCTTTCTCTGTCTTTCAAAATCAAAGGCAATTGATCAATTAGGGCTTGCGATTCTTCTTGAAGAGCTAAAGAATTTGAGTATTCTGTACCAGTCACTTCATCATTACCATCTTTGGTAACTTGTACAGATTGAAGCTCGACTAATCTTGTAAACCACTTATTGATCACATCTGATTGTCTATCCAGTTGATTAATAGTATTGATTACTCGTTCGCTTATAAATTGGGTTCCCAATGATGGTTTTGGTTCATTTAATTCTTCAATGAGTGAAAGTGAAAAATAATTCGAAACTTGATATAATTCGGTCGTTGAATCAACTTTTATTGTTTCTTTTTTTGGTTCTTCCTCTTCTTCTTCTTCTTCCTCTTCCTCTTCTTCAATTGCAATTGGAATGTCCATCTCATCCTCAGGAACAACTGGGAGTGACTCTGCGTTGTATTTATTGATTTTTGAAAATTCATCAATCATTTTGGATATCATTTCTTTGGTTTTCAATAATGGGAATTCTAGAATCTGGTTAATCAAGTCGTCTGCCTTTTGGTAATAATTATTTTCTAAATCGTAATGAATTTTTTCTGATGGAGTAAGACTTTCGACATCAATAATATCTTCATCTTTCCCTGCTTGGTCAGTAATTTTATCATATAGTGCTTCGAATGTTTCTGGAAGCTCCCACATCGGTTTATAATGTTGATAATGCGCAGAAGCTAACATGAAATAGGCCTGATGCAATAAATCATGTGTTTTTAGTAATCTGTTACTCCAAATAATCTTATCTGCATTTCTACCACTTTCGTCATTTTCATCTTTGATAGAAGTTTCCGAAATTTTCCTTTTAAATAACTTTATTCGAAGAATTAATTTTTCAATAACAGATTCAAATACAGTCCTTGCCCTTGACGGATCCCTTAAAAATTCCCAAATTTTTCCGATGTTTATTTCATCTCTTAGGTAGTTTGAGTCAAAATGATATATTTCCATTTCAGTGTTCTTGATCAAATCTTTTAAAACATTATCTAAAGTCCCAATAACCAAATCATTCACATTTTCATCCTTTTTTTTATCATCCTTTGAGCCACCCCCTTCTTGTGAGGCCCGTAACATTAACGCATGACAACACACCATTCGTAGCCAGCTTGACCATTTTCTCATTCCAATCCTACTTTTATCTAAATCAAAACCCTCAATAACAGGCTCGCCTAATTCATTCAGTCCAACTTGATTCAAAAATCTTGAATACAAATTTGAGTAATTGTCCCATTCGATATTACTAAATGGAGACCTCAACAAAATTCTAGTTTGATTTGGTAATTGAACTTGACTGCCCACCATTTGCTTGGTGTGCCGTAAACATCTGTCCTTAATTAATCTATCAAATATATTTCTAGGAATTGAATCCCACTCCTTGGATGTTAATATGTCCAATGGAAACATTCTTTGTGACTTTAATAAGGATAATAAATCATTCAAGTTTTTTCTAATCAATGTACCTGAAACACACCAAGTATGAACCCTTGGTAAAATTCTTGAAAATTTAGCAACCTTTGACATGGATATAGTTGCCAATTGGGCCTCATCTAAAACCAATCGATGAAATTCTAGTAACATCAAAGGTGATGAATAATCGATTCTTTCATGACCGCCTGATGCTTCTCTTTTCGGCCTTTCAGTTGGTTTAAATATGGCTCTGTCTAATTCTTTTGCCAATATATTGTATGATATCAAAACAATATCATATTCCATTATGATTTTTGATATCAGAAAAGGAGTAAGATCTGAGTTTTCATCCTCCATAAGCATAACACCCTTATACACCAATACAGATAGATTTGATGACGTTTGAATTTCATCTACCCATTGAGATATAATTGTTTCAGGACATAAAATCAGGGTTGTTTTACATTCCTGAACCATTCTAGTTCTATCAAATAAGTCCCTTTTGGGTTCAGTATTTATCAATGTTCTCGGATTGCAGTTGATAAGTGTTGTAATTTCTAAAGTCTTTCCTAATCCCATTTCTTCACATAAAAATGCTTTTGCAGGAGGTGAAGATAATGAAGCCTTGAATAATGTTTCTGTTGTTATTATTCCTCCACTTATTTGGTTGAACCAAAGCTCGACATTTGAATAGAAATCTGAATTGCTGAATCTTACTTTTGCCCAACCAGGAGTGTATTTATCGAGCAATTTGCTTATATCATTTGTGTTCAGTTCTGATCTTGATATTGATATCTTTTCAATTATTTCATCTGAGGTTAGTTTGACACCTTCATGCTCTAGCATCCAATCTAACGATTGTGATTGAAATGGGAGTAAGACTTTCTTAATATTCTTAATATTTCTTGGTTTTGAGGTTGGATCATTTGCTATTTTATCAGTGTTTTGCGTTATGGTAGAATAAAATGAAGAAACTGTTGGTTTTGACCTACTAATATCAGAGCTCTGATACTCTGTCAATTCTGGTATGAATAAATAATCTGTCAATGTCTTTAAATTATTCAATGTCCTCATATTGGTCGCAAAATATACGCTCTCTTGAATCCATATCTCATATTTCCAGAGACAACTTATTTGAACCAATCCTTCATTTTCGTTTATCTTCAATTCAATATTTTCAAAATATGGGGTTACTATATGAAAATTAGGTGCATTTATCACAGGTCCGTGGCTCAAAAAATAATGTAAAGTATGATATAGTTCTTTATTTGAACTTGGGTATTTAACTTTGAATAACTGTTCGATTTTACCATTTGGCATCGCATTCAACCACATAATCTCATTGAAAACTCTATGCTTAGATTGCACATTTTTTAATGACATCACTTTCTCCAACTGTGATAGAACAGTATCGTCAATTTCTTTCATGCTAATCACAAATTGAAGTGATTCATTACCATTTACTAACTGCAAAAATTCTTTATTCGGGGGTATTTCATGTTTGTTATGTTTTCTATTGAAGTTATTGTACAGATCTAGAAATGTCTGAAAGCTGAAAGAGACGATCTCCATCGCTTGAATAGAATAATAGATAATAATAATAGTTAATTTTCATATATTACGTAACTTTACTTTTAAAAAAATAATGCTCAGCATGATCAGATCAAAAATGCGATATTCTTTTTCTATTTCGCTATTTATTATAACTTGCCAACCCATTATATAAAAGGTAATTGCAGTACCTACAGGTATTTAAATCTTTAGTTGATTAGCTACATTATAAGTTGTTGGTAAAAAATACTGATAACCCCAAATGAGTTTTCAGATTATTTCATATGTATTTATTTATTTAGTTGTATGTGTGTTAATGGTGTTACAATGTATATTCTTGATTTAGAAGAAAATATCATCATCAAGAACAATTTCAACAGTTGAATTTTGAATAAGTTCGGAACAAGAGCCATGGAATTGGGATGATTTATTTTGTTGAACTAAATTTCCTCTTTTTTCTTGGTCTTTTTCTAATGCTTCAAATAAACCCTTAAAATTTCCACCACCAAAACCATCGTGGTTATGCCTTTGAATAATTTCAAAAAAAAAAGTCGGTCTATCAAATAGAGGTTTTGTGAATAATTGTAAAAGATACCCCTTTTCATCAAAATCAACCAAAATGCCTAATTTTCTAATGGATTTTATACTTTCCTTAATTTTCGGATGCTTTTCTAATTTGAGTCTTTTTTCCAAATTGTCGTAATAATCATGAGGAACCTCGATGAAATCAACACCATTATCTTTCATTTTTTTTACGCAATCCAAAATGTTGTTTGTTCTAATTGCAATGTGTTGGATTCCTGAGCCATGATTGAATTCAATGAATTCTTCAATTTGTGATTTTTTCAATCCGATGGCTGGTTCATTGATGGGAATTTTTATCTTTTGCATAGGGGAAGCCATGACGGTGGATTTCAAAGCAGAAAATTGGGTATAGACTTGTTTTTCATCAACAGACCAAAAAGTATGAAATCCAAAGGCTTTTTTGTAAAAGTCACAGGCCACTTGCATTTGATTCCAATCTTCGTTTTGAACACAATGATCTATGGCCTCTAGGAAAATGTCATCTTTACTTTTGGTATCATTTGAGTCCAATTTGAAACCTGGTAAAAATGATGAATATTTGGTTCGATTAATGAATGTATGAACTATATCATTCAAACCAGCTACTTTGGCAATCAAAATTTGACCAAATTCGTCATTAACTTCGTACGGCTCTTGTATAACTCTGGCACCGCCTTTTCGAGCTAGTTCAACACATGTGAAAATATCATCCACTTGAAATGCCACATCCTTCACTGCTTCGCCATGTTTAGCAACGTGATGATGGATTTCATCAACTATTGCGTCATCTTTCCAATCATGTAATGGTCGAAGTGAGCTTTTAAACACCAAAATAACTTTTCCATTCTTAATTGCAATGGAACTGGTATTTTTACTTCCTGTTTCCAATCCCATCTTGGCATATTTTTTGAACCCGTAACATTTAATCAAATGAAAGGCAATAACTTTAGCCGATGATACATAAAATGTAACATGATCAAAATCTTTGCAGTGTTGTGTAACAAATTGTCTTTCCTTATTAATCTCATGCATGTGGTGGTCGAAACTTTTATTATTAGCAATAGTCATCAAATTCAATTCAATTATCTGTTGTTCTCTATTAAAAGCTTGTTCTTTCCTCTGAGCATACATTCCCTTCTCTTATTGTTATTCCTTCTATGACATTCTTTTTGTCGCGTGCATTGTCAATTTCAACCCGACGTGCATATCCCAACGGTTGATGACGTACATGCAGAGACCAACAATTCCTAAAACGGATGAGGGCAGGGCTGCATGAACAGTCACCACTTTCGATCCCCGCTTTCTGTTTAGTCTTGGAGAGAGAATGCACCCCTCCCTCCAGATAGTCATGACTGCATAAAAAGAAGGCGGCAGCCCCCCTCATTCGGCATAAAACGTAGAAGCATTTATATAAGTGACATTCCCAACATTTTTTGAAGAAGCGAATTTCCTGTTCTGTGTAAAAAACCCAACAGGTTTCACACAAACAAGCATTAACGGAAAATTTTTTTTGTTCTTTGTTCTTCTCCACTGGCTTTATCTATATTTTTGACACATTGGAAGAAATGAGTTCAGGAATTGCTCAATTAATTAAATCGCAAACCAACAATGCAGCCGATGGAACTGGTATTACCAAATTAATTGGAATTACCAGAAATTTCCTTCATATTACTAGTGACAAGGATATTCCACAGTTCCTTGTGGACTACGTTGAAGATCAACAACAGTCCCAATTTGGTGGTTATCCAGATCACAAAGATGTTGCACCAAGTGCAGTCTTCTTGGCAATCTTCGTGGTCATTTCAATTGCTCATGGTGTTTTATTCACAGTTAACTGGAAAAGAGGTCACAAGTTCCTTCTTTCTGCTTTATTGTGTTTATATGCAACTATGAGATGGATCGGGTTTGCCCTTCGTATTGTATGGGCAAAGGATATTTTAAAGTTACATGTTGGAATTGCATCTGAAGTCTTGTTAGTCTTACCTATTGTTTTCTTGGCTTCTTTCAATTTAGTTTTGGCACAACGTTTGTTCACTTGGAGACATCCTATTATCGGTAACCACAAATGGTTCTGGTATCTTATGATTTTCCTCTACGCTGTTGTTACTGCTGTTGTCATTATGACAATTGTGGCCGGTGTTGTTCCTTACCTTTACTTCCTTTCTCGTTCCCACTATGATATGTGCCGTAATGTTGTTAAGGTCACTTCCATTTTGATTTCTCTTTACTCCTTGGCTTCAATGGCTCTTGTGGTGTTATCTTTCGTTGTTAAAACTACCAAAAATGAAAAGGAGTCTTTAGTCTACCAACCATTCTGGATCAAGTCTTTCTCTCCATTTTACTTCACACCAGTCAACTCTTCCAAGGATGGTGAAGCATTATTTGTCAAAGCCAACATCAATGATTCCAGACCTGCTTTAAGAACTATCGTTGGTGGTCATTCCAATTTCATCGATGGTCAAGATGAACCAGAAGCCCAAGAGTTCGCCGAATACCAAAACGCTGGTGATTCCAAATTCTCTGCTAAGCATAACATTTCCATTGTCATTGTTGGTGTTACTTCTGTTTTTGTTTTCCTTGGTGCCATCTTCAGATGTGTTGCATGTTTCATGGATAACGTCGTTGCTACACAATCTTGGATTTACAAACCAGTTGTCATGTACGTTCTATGGGGTGCTTTAGAAACAATTGTCAACGTTACTTACTTAGTTGGTAGAATTGACTTGAGATTCTACAGACCTGATGCACTTAAGGGTACTAAATTTACCGACAAACCTCAAATTACTGCTGCTCTGTCTCCTGAACCAGTTGAAGATGCTGAAAAAGAAGGTGAATCCAGCGTTTCCCCTGACAGTTCCAGAGTCTGAATGACTATGACATGATGTTTTGTTTCTTCTCTTTAATTGAATTTTGCTTTCTAATGTTTGATTTGATTTGATCTAATTTAATTTAATTTAATTTACTTTAATTTAATGTTTATTATATACATAAATAAAAATAATGGATATCCAAAAGCTAAAATGCTGAGCCTTTTTTATTATTATATATATCTTTATTGATTGCTAAATGGATTTATTTGTTTTAACATTCAACTGTGGAAAGAACATTCCGTCTTCATTGTTTGAAATTGTTGGTGAAAGACTGCCTAGTAAATGCCCAGATTTGTTTGTTTGTGGATTTCAAGAGATTTCATCAATTCTTAATGGTACTTCATTTAAAACAATTGATAAGATCATGAGATCAATTTCCCTTCAATTCGAAGAAGAACTGAGACGAAAATATAATAAGCAAATTAATTTGGTTGATTTTTGTCATTATGGAAATGTCGGGTTGGTTATTTTGACTTCCAATATCAATAATGTACAAGATATTACTTATAGTAGAGGAGTGCCTTTTGGGCTATGTTATACTACTTTGAAGGGGTCAATTGGATTAAGAATTCAATATAAGAGTGAGCTATTTACATTTGTTGTTTTACATTTGAATGCCGGAGAACAAAGTAGCAATTTCATTCGAAGAAAGAAAGATATCCAATCTGTTTTGACAGGTATAAAATTCGATGATGAATTAAGTGTTTTAAAGCCAGGATCTCATTGTTTTCTGTTGGGAGATTTCAATTTCAGAGTGAAAAATAACAAAGATGAGGAGTTCACGCATATTTTGAATACTCATTTGACACATTTTAAGGAACATGCAATAGATTTTGAACCAACTTATAAATTTCATGTAGGGAACAATCAATATAATAAAAAAAGGACTCCATCATGGTGTGATCGGATTGTTTACCTCACTAATAGTAAAGAGGAAGTTTTCGATTACAACATGATAAAAACATGTGTTCACTCAGATCATAAACCTGTATTTTTACATATGAGAATATCATTACAAAAACCAGAAAACTTATCAAATGTGGAAACTTCCTTGTATGGATATGATCACAGCCACGAACTCAATTACAGAATAACAACTATTGTGGACTTTTTGATGTGGATCGCGCTGACATTAACCATGACCCCAATTGGGATTTGCATTACACTTGTGATGATAATTGTGTTGGTTTTGTTTTATACAATATAGAAGCTAAACACGAGACCTCTTCGAATATTCAGTATTATTTCTTGGTGTATCTCATCTTTCCGAAGTCAAAAGGTAAATAGTGGAACTTGATCATGTGTTGGATTTGTTTTCTCATTGTCAAAATGAACAAAAATATGAAATACATCACTAAGATTGGCCAAAAAACCGGAATATCTAGAAATGGAATGAAAGAACAGAATAATGCTGCAATGGTTGAATAAAAGGTTTTCACCCAGAACTTGAACTCCGGCAGACGTCTAATAAAAGGTTTGAATTCCTCATCGTTTTCGTCCATTTTAGAAGTACCTTCTTCAATTGATTGATCTTCAAATTCTTGTTCTAGACTCGGGTCAAATTTCGGCGTCAAGAACTTGAGGAACATATTTAACAAGAAAATAGCCCATGTGTAACATATAATGTACCATCCTTCAGAATAGATGATTCTGAATAGAAATAAAGCAATCAAAACGTATACTCCAATCCACCTCTGAATTGTCAAAGGGGTAATAAAATCCAAAATGAGTCTATATTGTACCCGTGCCCTTTGTAAATATACATCAAATGGTGAGTCTGATGGCTCGTTATGATCCTCAAAGTCCATTCTATTTAGTCTTCTTCCTCTTCAATAAATAAAGAAATACTATTGCAAGAAAAACACCTCGCATATATTAATTAAGCAATAACAAAGGTCACGTGACCTCCGATGTGTTTTTTAAACTTTATATACTTTTATTGCCAATTTACAGCTATGTGCGTAGTATTAATTTTTGTTGTATATAAATGTATAGATTTAAAGATATATAATAAAATATAATAATATATTTGCTGAGCATATGAGCATTTTATTGAAAATAATAACAAACCTTTCAATTACTGAAAAATTTTAATCATTTTTCCTTAATAATATCAGATAATGGGTATGTTCAAACTACAAGTGGTGATTATCCCACCAAGTGGATTAACATTTAGAGAAGAAAAATCGACAACGGGAGATAATGCTTCAAATTTTGAGCAACATAACTCTAAAATCAATCAAATGAGTACACCGATGCCTAATATGATGATAAACTCAAGCTATATGATTCCAACTCCATTTTTCAACAATCATCATTACACAACACAACCAAGAGATGTGAATCCAAATGTCAAGAAGTTTTTGCATATTACAAAAGGAGAAAACACTCTTAAAGAAGTATCTAACGAAATTAATGAAAGATTTCAAAGACTTTACCCATTAGAGTCGGCGCTTGAAATATATCAAATACAGAATTTTGAACATTGCGACTTGGATCCAGAATATACTGTTGATATGGTTTTTGATACAAATAACATCTGTAGAGTTTTAGTTCAAAACGAATTCTCCGAAATCACAACTCCCAACGGTAAACGTCGTTTGATAGGTGATTTGAACCATATCATGAAAAAGAAAAGGGCCTCGTCTATAACTGGTAGACAATCTTCCATTTGGGCAAACGTTTCGAAAATTGATGAAACAAACTTATCAATATTGAATACTGATCTAACGATTCCCGCACCTGATGATTCCATAGCAAATGATACTGTCATTCAACCTCCTACTAAATCGGATCATTTGCGTATGCCGTCCCCAATAATTGGACAAGGTTCACCTCAAAGAATTACATCTGGTATGTTAACTTCACAGGACCAACCAGATTTATCCAAATTTCTTGAAGACGATGATGATGATATGGAAGTCGACGTTTCACATCCATCTGTTCCAAGTAAGGAAGATGCATTGAAAAATAAATCTTATGTAAAACACGCCCAAAAGCAGCGTAATACAAGCATGATTGCAAATGTCCCAGGGCTATCAACTCCATTACCTAAATCAAGAATTACCGAAAAACTTCAAGCTGAGATCCCAAGGGCTGTTGAATTAGAAAAACCAGTGATACATGAAAAGTTGATCCTCACTATTGAGCCAGAGACTCCTAAAAGAGATAAAAATGTTGCTCCAAAACCTGCTAGTTTTGAACATTCATTCCAAATTCAAAATCAAAAACAGGTCAAGAAACCAACTGAAACATTGAAGCAAACAAATAGAGATCCTGTTGTGGAAGAACCAGCTGGTTTCTTTTCCGTTCTCAAGCCATTAAAGGGGAAAATAAAGACAAAGGCAAAGTTACCAACCACAAAGGAATTGCTAAATCATGCATTAGCATTACAAAATGCTAATGCTAATTCTGACTTGAAATCAAATGAAAACGTCCATCAAAGAGAAAAGGCGGTACCTACTATTGAAAAGCCAATCCCAAGAAAAGGCTCAAAGGTTGTTGAAGAGTTGAAAAAGAAAGTAGAAAATGAAGTTAACCAAATTTTGGGTAGATCAACAACACCTCCAAGTTCTGACTCTTCAGAAATCAGGGTAATTGATTCAAAGGTCACTGCTTCCAATATTTTACCAAAATCAACCAGAAGTAGGGCAATAACTAATAAAGCAATTCTAAGTGGGTTACCAGTATTTGAGAATAAAAATAATGACTCAGTTTCTATTGATAGTCCATCTGCAGAAAACAGGTCAGAAGTAGAAATCATAGATGAAACTGATGATAAAATGGATATAAGTGAAACTATTATTAATCCTAAAGAGAAACCTCAAGTAACTCAGCATGGTGAAAATCAAGAATCTGACTCTGCTATGGAAGGAATACAGACTCAAAATGATGTTAAATCACAATCTGAAAAAACAGCACCAGAAAATAACAGCAATTCAAATGATATGGATGTTGATGAACCAGAGGCTATACAAACTGACAAAGAAACTCCTGTAGTTGTATTGAAAGAAAAACCTGAATCTGTTCCCAAAACTATAAGTTCTGACTCTTCTACTGGTAACTCCAACTCCTCAAGCACCTCATCTGCCACATCTTCGTCGTCGGAATCTTCTTCGGATAGTGATAGTTCTTCAAGTGATGATGATGATGATGATGATGATGATAAAAATAGAGTTTCTAGTGCTCCAAAGAAGCCATTGGTGGTTTCAGCTCCAAAAAGTCAAACAATTAATAAAAGACAATCTTTACCTGTGAAAGTTGTTAGAATTGGCTCACCAAACTTAACTTTGTCCACGGATAATGCTGCAGAAAATGATAAAGCAAAATCCATTACCCCAGTTGTGAGGTTCCCGATTGTCGAGAAAGCCAATAGAAGAAAGACATTACCTACATTATCAACATTTGTTTCCAATACCACAAATAATATCAAAAAGACTGAGACTGTCCAAAATACCACCAAACCAAAGCCTGATCTTGAAGATTTATCTAGTGAATCTTCTTCTGAAAGTGGTTCAGACTCCGATTCTGATTCCGATTCCGATTCCGACAGTGATTCTGATTCTGATTCCGATTCTGATAGCGATAGTGATAGTGATAGTGCAAAACGCAAAGCTAAAAAGTCGAAATCAAGTTTTGCTAGTGCTAAAACGGCTAATCGGGTAGTTTCAGGTGTGAATTCTTCCTTAAAGAAAAGAAAGAAGAATTCTGGGTTTGCGGGTTTAATGAAGGATGTTAAAAAGTAAGGCATTTTGCAATAAAATTACACATAGGATCTTTGTACTAATATAATTAATGACTAAAATCAATCTCTTGAATTTTCGATAAAACCAAGTGCAGTATCTTGATCGATTTCACTGATTGTACTGGTTTTGTTTTTGAACATTACCCCGTAAAACTTATCACAAACTTTCAACTGTTCGGGTCTAAATGTAGTACAAATAAATTGGGCTTCTCTAGATAACTCATGTACTAGATTAGCAACTGATGTACGATATTGGGTATCTAAATTAGCATCAATTTCATCGAATAGATAGAATGGTGCCGGGTCTGCCCTTTGAATGGCAAAGATAAGCGCAAGAGCACAGAGAGTTTTTTGACCTCCAGATAACTGTTTAATCCTCTGTTGTTCATTTTTTTTGGAATTGAAGGAAACAGAAATTGAAACACCAACAAATGATTTCATCTCTAGGTCGCCGCTATCATGGTCGGCGTCATGCTCCTCGTGGTGTCTATTTTCATCTTCATCTTCATCATCGTCATCGTCATCGTCATTTTCATTCTCACTGTTATCATCTATGTTGGCATTGGTTGCAACTGGGACTTGTGAAAGTGAAAATGAGTTCCCTGTAATTGTATTCTTTTTCTTCATAATAACTAACTTTCCTTTTCCGTCAGGAACTAGCCTTTCAAAAACTTTGGCGAAGCCAATACTAACTGATTTGAATGATCGGATAATAGCTTCATTTTTCCGCTTTTCCAAAACTCTCATTAAATGTTCAATACTTTCTTTTGATTGCTCAAGTTCTTCGAGCTTGCTGACCAATTCAATTTTTTGCTCGTGGAATCTTCTATATTGGACCAGTGCTTTCTTGTTTACGTGATTAAATTCTTTCAAATCTTGATTTATAACTGCTAACTTAGATGTCAACGATGATGTAGGCTCATTTTGGTATGCAAGTTTCGTATTCTCTGGTAAAGCACCTAATTCTCCAATAATCTTCTCCTTTTCCCTCTGTATATTCCTCAATCTTGTTTTCTTTACCATACCCTTATCGGATTCCTTGCTTAATTCATCGTACAATTCAATTGCTTTTGATTGCTCATTGTCCAATTCATCAATTTCAGCTTCGAGGTTATGAATTTCAATGTCAGTTTCATTAATACTAGTATGATAATCTTTTATCTTTGAATCAATATCGTGTTCCTTAGCTTCCATTGATTGTATTTGTTCCTTCAAGTCGTCAATTTGATATGTGGAAATATCATGACTTAATGACTTTGCCTTCAATTCTAAATCATTGAAAGCAGGAATTAATTTATCTGTTAAAATAGAATTCAAAGTCAACTCTTCCAACTCTAAATCATCTAATTGACGTTGGATCTTAACTTTTTCATTTTCCATTGCAGGAATTTTCTCTATAATATTAGACAATTCTGTGGATTCATCTTCTGTCAATGTGGATTGACTAAAACTACTGTTCTTTTGAGCTTTATAATCATTTATTCTATCATCAATACTTTGAATTTGTTCATCTAGTTCATTGATTAACTTTCCTGTAACAGTTTTTTCGTTTTTCAATCTTAAAATTTCAATATCAATCCTATTAGCATTATTAATGATTGATGACCTTGAATTTATTAAATCCTCCAATTTATTTCTTTTCGAGCTCAGTTCACTGTTTTTTTGAATTATGGCAACATCCAAAGATTTCACTAAATCTCTGATTTTTAAAACTTCAGATTTATTTTGAGCAATCTCATGTTTAACTTTTGTAATCTCTGACAAAAATTCAACTTTCGACGCTTTGTTCTCTCTGAACCCACCTGATAGTACTCCATTACGGTCAATTCTATCACCATCTAAAGTAATTGCATCAAATCCATGGTCCCTTACAACTTCATTTCCAACTTCTAAATTCATACAAACCAATGATCTGCCAAATACGTGCATTACAACTGGCCAAAGAGCCTTTTTTGTAGCCTCATCGCCAATAGGACTGATTTTCTTATAAAGAGGGACAAATGAATTTCCCTGTGGGTATTTATAATTGGATGCTTGTATTTTGTTCAACGGGATAAATGTAATTCTTCCACCTTTACTTTTGTTTAATTCTTTGATGATCAACTCTGCAACTTGCTCATTAGCCACAACCATATGAAAAAGAGAATTTCCTGCGATTACCTCTGCAGCTGTTTTGTATTTTTCAGAAATTGTAATCAACTCACCAAGACAACCATAAACCTTATCTTTTTGGCCAAGTTTTTCAGCAATTGAGTTGACAAGATCGATACCTTTCGAAATCGATCCATCAATTGAGCCATGCAAATCCTGTTCAACCCGCAGCAAAGTCTCATTATGCTGCTGGATAATTGCGTTTATTCGGGATTCGTCTCTCCATTTCTGAGATCTCTCATCAACTAACAAGCGTGATTCAGCTTTCAACGCAAGATATTCTTCATCAATCAATTTAATTTGTTTATCAATCTCATCAGTTGACTGGGATTCATTTCTATTCAATTCCAAAGCTTCAATCTGAGAAGAAAGTTCGCTTACTTGTGACCTCACCTTCTTCAACTGTATTTTTTTTTGCGAAAGGTTTTGAGTTGACTTCTGTATTTGGTTATCAATCCATTGATCTCTTTCACTTTGTGTTTTGAATTCTGATGACTGAGCTTTTTTATTAATTAATTTCATTTGAATCTCAGTCATGTTCTTTATCTCATTCGAAAGAGATTTGGATTTTGTAGTCAGCTCGTTTATTTTTGGTGATAATTCAAGAAGTGATTTCTTTTTAGCGTCAATTTCGGATTGAATTGATTTTAATTGATTTTCCAACTCAGCGGTATCATCATTTGATTCCACTGTCAGTGTAGATAATGATACTCTAAGATTTGCCAATGAAGAGATTATTTGAGACTTTTGCTTTTCAAGCTGTTCAATTTCAATTGAGATGAACTTCTTTTCGTCTTGTTTGTTCATGAGAATCTTTTGTTTATCAGAAATAACTTTCTCTCGTTTTTGGATTTGCATTGCGATTTGAGAGATCTCGTCATCATCCATATCATCCTCTTCAGTATTTCCAATTTTGTCAATTTGATCTTGAATTGATTTGACCTCTCTATCCCTAATGGTCCATTCAATCATTTTTCTCTCTCTATTAAGAGCATCAAATTGTTTATATTCTTCTCTTTCGACACTTAAATCATCTAACCGCTGTTCTATGTCTTCAAGCATCGATTTTATCTGATCTTGCTTTTGACCTGTAATGTTCATTTCCTTCTGGGAATCTTTCAGTTTAGATTCGAAAACTCCTGCACCTGCAACATCTTTTAGTAACTCCAGCCTTTCAGTGTCCTTGGCGTTTGTTAACGCAGCAACACGTCCTTGAGGGACAATATAATAGGGATTAGATTTACCAAATCCTGCCACACTCAAGTGCGACATAATCTCTGTTCTAGTCATTGATTGATCATTTAAAGAATAATCGTCTTTTTTGAAACCTATGGATCTTTTTACTTTCACTTCATCAGTTGACGCCGGAATTCTTCTGTCTGTGTTATCAAACACAATTTCAACGTATGCAAATAAAGTTGGAGTTGAAGACTCATGAAGCAATGCTTTTCTATCCTCATTACTCAATCGTGAAAAGTCATCTGAAAGAACAAATCTAATTGCTGCAAAAAAATTGGATTTTCCTGATCCATTTCTCCCCGTGACTACGTTATGATGTGGAGACAAGTTTGTTACAATAGTTTCATTTTTGTATGTCTTGAATCCTTGGATTGTTATGCGCTTAATGTGCATTTTAGACGGAATAGCAAGAAGAATGTGGTGCTCATTTTATGATTTTACGCGTCGCACAATATAATAAATAAGTAAATCCACAAACAAACGCGTGTCACGTGACTTTTAATATATAAAGATGGGTTAAAATGTTATCAAGAGACTTAAGATCTGTAATAGTTTGGTTCCACAAATGGAAGACCGGCGACTTGTGCTTTTCTAAGCTTTCCTCTGATTTCTACGAAAATCTCAGTACCCTTTTTGTTGTATGGTTTATTGATGAAAGCTTGTGCGACATTACCACCTAAAGTTGGAGAAGGAGATCCTGAACAAATGATCCCTATTTCCTCATTATTTTGATTAAAAATCTTGTTACCATGTCTTGGAGAAGGACCCTTTGATTGAACACCTACACGCTTGAACGTGACGGATTTGGCATCTGCTAATTGTGACAAGATAACAGATTCACCATTGAAACCAGCGCCTGGTGAACGTCTTGATTTGGAAACAAGCCAATTAAGAGATGCTTCAATTGGAGTAGTTTGCTCATTCAATTCATGACCATAGAGACACATACCTGCCTCCAATCTAAGAGAATCTCTAGCCGCTAACCCAATAGGCTTAACTTCAGATTCAGCAAGCAAAGCTCTGAAAAATTCTTGCCCGGCCTTTTCATCTGGAATAGATATTTCAAAACCATCTTCCCCTGTGTATCCACCTCTTGCCAAATGGAATTTATCTGACCCAAAAGAAGGAATGGAAATATTTGTGGCATTCCCAAAATATAGAGAGCTGAGATTATCGGTTGTGAACTTTTGTAAAGTTTGAGCAGCTGTTGGACCTTGGATGGCCAAAAGGGTACCTCCGATGGTTTTGTGATTAATATTTGGAAATGATTTTAATTCTTCTGATAAGAATTGTAAATCCTTTTCCCTGCAACCAGCATTGGTAACAACGTAATAAGAGTCATCCCCGTGTTTAGTAACAATTGTATCATCAATTACACCACCATTTTGGTTAAGGAGCACTGATAAATGGGATTGCCCATACGCTAAAGATTTGAAATCAGTAGGACATACCTTTTCAAGTAAGTCTGTTGATCCTTCACCTTCGAAAGTATGTTGAAGCATATGTGAAACATCAAAAACACCTGTATGAGACCTTGTCCAATTGTGTGATTCAATATGGGTTTGGTCTTTGTAAAGAACTGGCATTGAATATCCTGCAAAAGGAACCATAGTACCGCCTAATTCAACATGGATATCATAAAGAGGAGTTTTCAGTAATGGAGCACTGACACTTGAGTTTTTTCTAACTGATGTAATTCTTCTTAACATGGTTATACTTTCAGAAAGAAAGAAAGGTAAACTGAGTAACTAAATTCACTGCAAACAAGCTGAATAGGATATAACATATAACCAGTCTATGACTTGGGTTTTTGACTCTGGTGTTTTTTCCTGACTTGAGTGCTTTATTTTGACTCTGTTTGAAAAATGGTTAAAAGTTGTGAGTTCGAACCCTGAATGGCAAAAAGGAATCTGCTCATAATGCAAAACAAAATTTTATGTCCGAAGATTTCTTAATAATTGCAGCCTCCCTTTATATATTAGCTCCAGTTGAATGCCGCTGAAGAGATCACGCTCTTCTAAAGCATGCAAAAAGTGCCACGATAGGAAGGTGAAATGTAATGTTTCTGTGCTGAATCCATGTTCTAATTGTTCTCTTTCTCATACAGAATGCGTCATCTATGAGAGGAAGAAACGGAAAAGGGTCATTATAACGGACGAAGAACACGCATTTGGGTCAGGGTTGAATATGAAACCCGGATCGACACTAGAAAACCGAAATCCGGAGTTCTCTGATTCAGAAACTTTGCCTCCTACAACACCATTTCATGGTTCTTTTTTGAAACCGAATATTCAACAGAACTTTCCACATTTATCACACACATACCTAAATCCAAACATTTTATTCAAAGAGGACATGAAAAAACTAATGAAATTTGACCTTGATGGCGAGAATAACCCAATAATGAAACCAATTTTTGAGTCTTCAATAAATATGATTACTGAGAATAAGAGGACGAGAACTTACAATTTGGATCAAATGGATTTTGACGTTTTGAATTTATTTGGTTGTTTATCAATACCTGATGATGAAACATGCTGGAAATATATTGATAATTTTTTCGATAATCTTAATACCCAATACCCTATCATCAACAAAAAGAAATTTTATGAGGATTATAAAGATCTAAGGAATCCCCCATCAATCTTACTATTGAATTCGGTATTTTTTCTAGGTTCTCGAGAATTGCTTGTACCTCCTGAAAAGCAAGAAGAAACATTGCAGATTTCTACCATTTTTTTCAAAAGAGCTAAGTTGATATATGATTACGGGATTGAGACTGATCCTGTACCATTGGTTCAATCATTATTATGTTTTGTGTTTCATTATGACAATATGTCATCAATGTCCAAGAATGATTACTACTGGACGAAAACAGCAATTGTCGTTGCTTTTCAATATGGGTTTCAACAAATGCCAACTTCTTCAAATTCGTACGAGAATCGGATTCGTCTGCGGCTGTGGTGGTTGTTAGTTATTAAAGACAGAATGACTGCTTTAGGTTTTAGTAGGCCGTCAATTATTGATTTAAACCATGATTCGATAAGGCCGTTGGCCCTAGAAGACCTGGAAGATTCCGATATGACACCATCGGAAAAGAACTACTTTATTCAATTGGCAAGAATATCCATTTTGGTAGGAAGAATAATTGATAAGCAAAGTGAAATCAATAGACTTCATTCACAGGGAAAGCCAATTTTAGAACTAATCAAAAAGTGTGATATTCTCATGATTGATTATTTGAAAGATTTACCCGATGAATTAAAATTTAAATTAAATGATGAATCAACACATTCATTTTTAACAATATTATTGTCATCGTTTTACTATACAATCTTAATTTTGATTCACAAAGCTAATATTTTGAGAAAGACAGCAGATAACTATCCGTCATGGGCAATTTCTTTTCAAGCCTCACAGATTATCAAAGCTTTTCTGGACTGTTTCATTAGAAAGAAAATGATCAAAAAAGCTGCATTCTTTCTACATAATATCTTTTCTTCGCCTTCACTTATCATGATGTACCATCTGAACAACGAAGATTCAAAAATAAGTGAAATTGCCAATGATTTCTTTCTGAAGATTCTTAGTGTTTGGAAACATTCATGTCAGAAATGGCCAGGATGTTATCCGATGCTTTGTGTTTTTGGACAAATCTATAATTCGGAAGAGATTAAGAAAAAAATATTAACTTCCATTACAAGGGGTAATGATGGTGCGTCGATCAATTCTTTTGATTCTTCCGATCTTTCAATTGTCTTCAGTTCTAGATCAAATGTCAATGCTAAGATTGAATCGCCTATCAACTTTGCAGATCTGGGTGTTGATTTTGATAAACTATTCGTTGACAAAGTTTTTACCAGTGACAAACCCATTCAACCTGACTTAGATTTTGTGAAAAATGCCAAGGGCACTGTATTCAAGGATGCAAAAGAGTTAAAGAAAAATAAAAGCACTGAACCAAATATTGAGCCAGTCAAACACGAATTGCTATTCACTAATGGTGAAATTACGAATCTAATGCAACAAATCCCTCTTTTAGAAAACGACAATTCATTTTGGATGCTTCAGAAAGATTGGCAACCGAAATTTAGTTTTGACGCCCAATTCGATACCAATGAACAGGCGGCAAATAGTGGTACGGATTTACATTTTAACCGTTTGTCATCTCAGCAACAAAATGTTTATAACCCACAAATATATGGATCATATCCCCTCGGTCAGCCAGTACAAAATCAAGGCATTCATCATTCACAGCAGCAACAACAGCAACAACAACAGCAACAACAGCAACAACAGCAACAACAACAGCAACAACAGCAACAACAGCAACAACAACAGCAACAACAGCAACAACAGCAACAACAACAGCAACAACAGCAACAACAGCAACAACAACAGCAACAACAGCAACAACAGCAACAACAACAGCAACAACAGCAACAACAGCAACAACAGCAACAACAGCAACAACAGCAACAACAGCAACAACAGCAACAACAGCAACAACAGCAACAAAATATAAATAAACATACAAATTACCATGATCCCAATCAGAATCAGTTTCATCAAACATATCAGCAATACCATCATCAATATCCTCAACAATATCCCCAAAACCCAACTCAAAACCGAAATCAAAATCAAAATCCGAACCATCAACAGATTCAACTCCATAATCATCCAAATCTTTTAAATCATCATCAATCGCAACCTCAGCATAGTCAAAGCATGCCGGTCAATGTATATTATGAAAATATTCCTCAACCACCGACAAGACATTCCATGCCATCAATGAATATAAATAGATCGATGACACCTCCATCTATATCGAAATTACATATAAATTCCGAGTCTCAACCTTCCACTTTAACATCAGATCCCTCACTGGTTTCTCAACATGATCAGTCTCAAAATATCCAACAAAGTACTATTGCTATCGATGATGAATACTTCATCAATCCTTTTTCTGAAAATCGGGACCCGTTTACTTTTTTCAAGATTTTTTAATTTAAACGCTTTTGGGTGTATTAATATAGATGTATATATATATATAATTTAAACCTATAAAAGACAAATATATGATAAAAGAAAGAAAATAGCAATGAGCAATTTCTGCTTACGCAATTGACTTTTTTCTTTCCAAAAAAGGTAAACAATGGTTGATATTGGATTATTGACCAGTGATGAGGGCTTTGAAGACAATTACTTGGATTTATTGTTTGAAATAGATGAGGATGGGATTAGAAACGAAGAAATGGTGGAAATTTTAGACGTGATTATAAAAAGTTCATTAAAACAAACACAAAAAGGAAAACTAGTAAATTTATTGACACCAAAGGAAATGATGAATATGACAGTGTTGACAAAAGCTATTTCGTGCTTGAATTATTATAAATCAGGGGATTCACTCAAAAGAAAATTGGCAAATTGGCTTTTAAATCATATTATTTCAATCGATTACAACGAAAGAATCGATAAGTTGATACCATGGGTTTGGAATTTGTTAAAGATGGGGATAATCCGTACTCAAATTGTTGCTATTCTAGTTTACTGGATAAACAGGATAGATGATATTAATGAGTTAGTTTTTTGTAAATACAAATTGGATATGATCGAACAAATTTACAAAGTGGATCAGCGAATAGGGCCTTTGCTCTGGAGTTTGAGACATATAACGGGTAGTTTGAAAGTAAAGAAGGCCTTCAAAAAGTTGGATGAAAATGTCATTCAAACTCAACTGAGATTCTTTGATGCAAATGGAGAGTTTCTAAAAAATTTGAAAGTGTATCATTCAATGACAGGTACAGATAAATGGAATGGTTTGAATCAGTATATTAAATCCATCCCCAAATCAAATATTAATGTGTTAAAATATATAACAGGATTGAAAGTCGAATTGAAAGATGAAGAAGAAAGTTGGGAGCCAAAAATGTTGGACATTCTTGATTTAGTTTTAGTCGTTGACCAAGTGGAACTAGACTATGTATTCGATGTTTTACTTGGCAATGAAAAAGGATTAATCATTTTTAAGAGCTTTATGACTGGGATCTTGTCCAAACTGTCCTTGTGTTGCCAAGTGGGACATCGTTTACCCAAAGTAATAGTTGATACTATCAGTGGAAATGTGAAGGTAACCAAAGATGGTAAAAATCAGTGTGATCTAGATATAAGAATACTAAGAGAGTTATCAGCACAACACTGGATTGAGTTTCTGCCTGTTTCTACCTCGATCACTACTCTTGTAGAAGTGATTGTCAAGACTCAGGATAATGAGTTAGTTTTGGCTTTGATCCGTTTAGCGGTTCGTTGGATGGACAGCAATTTATCTGAGGTTGAGAAAATTATAAAAAGGCTAAAAGTAGGACCAATTTCGTATAATCGTCCTTTGTTGATGGAAATTGAAAATTTAGAAAGATTAGCAATTGATAAGAAGATAGAGTCATAAAGCTGAGTAAAAAAGAATTTTTCAGATACAAATTTTCTCCTATCCGATTGCGAAAAAAGATGCAGTATCATGACAATGAAGAGTCAATCGAGTTAGTTCATCATACTAGAAGAACCTCTACAGACACGGGGTCATTTATGCAAAATTCCGATGCTTTTACGATACCAGATGAACCAGAAATTAGTGAATTTGAGAGCAACAAAAATATTTTTGGTAACACAAAGCTTAAGTTTCAATTACTGGCATCGTTTATATCATTGATGATTATCGGATTACTGGATCAGGCTTTGGGTAGTGTCATTGAATATGCAATGGCGGATTATGGAATCACAAGAGTCGAAATCTCATATTTGATTCTTGCACAATTTTGTGGATACATTCCTTCCTCACTTTTCAATTCATACTGCATGTCTCATATGGGAATATTTAAGCTTTATTTGTTATCTTGCATCATTTTATGCGGGTGTAGCATTTCGTTCATTATGAGGATTCCTTTTCCGCTTTTAGTTATCAACTCTGCTTTCATTGGTTGGTGTAATGGTACATTGGATTGCTGTTTGAATTTTTTTGTTGGGTCTTTGGATTATTCGAATCAATTGCTAGGTTTTATGCATGCGATGTATGGTGTTGGCTGCTTGATTTCACCTGTATTAAGTATTAAGTTAATCAACCTTGGATGGAAATGGAATCATTTTTACTTCATACTTTTGGCATGTTCATTTACCAATTTAATTTTGGTATTGCTCTTCTATAGGGAAGAAACGGGTGCCAAATATAGATATGCTGTTTTGAAAGACAAGGGTGGAAATAGCAAAGGCGAAGATGACATTCCATCCACGATAGAAATATTAAAGAATAAGCATGTTCTTTTTTATTCATTGTCTTTATTTGTCTATGTTGGTGCAGAATTGAGTGTTGGGGTTTGGATGTTCAATTATTTATTCAGAATTAGACATGTTACAGAATCTAATTCATCGTACGTAACATCATCGTTTTGGTTTTTCATGACACTTGGTCGAGCTGTGTTAGGGGTTTTGACAGGACAATGGTTTGAAGGCATCGAAATAAAGGCAATTATGATTTATTGTTCATTAGTTGCATTTGGATATGCTGTCTTTGCATTTGGAGCATTTGTTGATAACTTGAAATTACAAATTGGAGCAGTATGGATTTCGGGGTTTTTCGTTGGTCCCTTATTTGGCACTACTATTATCATCGCATTAAAGACATTGCCGCAAAGGTTATCTGTTGGAGGTATATCATTAATTGCAGGATTTGGTGGTATGGGGGCGGCCATTATACCAAGTTTAATGGGATTTATCAGTGAAATGCTAGGAGAGAATGGAGCTGGGTTGAAATACTTTCCAGTTCTGACTGTTTTCATGTTTACATTGGCGGCTATGTTATGGATTGGATATTATTTGAAATATAAAGAGATATTTAATGGTGGGTTTAGACTAACTTGAAATTGTTAATCTAAATCCATTGTAGCTTCATTGAATGGATCAATCGGATCGCTATCTTGCTGTGCTTGTTGCGTTTGTTGTTGTGATGGGGAACTTGAATTTCTCAATATATCTACCACAGTAGCAATATTAGATCCAACGTTAATAACGGAATTCAAAGGATTATTTGGATTGTTGAATGCTTGTCTATGGTTATTCAAAATTGCAGTCAAATCGAAATTACTTGTTGATGTTGAATCTGGTCTTGTGGTTGTAGTGGTAGTTGTTGTGGTTGTTCTTCTGCCGTTTTGATCTGTTGTAACATTTGTTGTAACATTTGGAATGGGAACTGGAATTTGAACAGGATTACCGCCTGATGTGACATTTGGGATTGGAATTTGAATAGGATTACCACCTGATGTGACATTTGGAATTGGAATTTGAATAGGATTACCACTTGTTTCAATATGGATAACATTGGGTTGATGTTGTTGTTGTTGCTGCTGCTGTTGTTGTTCTTTTGGAATCTTGTAATTTTCCCAAGTTTCAACTATTTTCTTAGTATCTTCTTTATATACCTGGCTTATCTCTTCTTCTGTATATCCTTGAGATTTTGCTCTTGATACACATAGGTTGATAGAATTCTTCAAAATTGATTGAAATTTCGGAATTGTGTTCAATTCAACGATTGAAAGATACAATTTCAACGCTTCAAGTGGTTCCCCTTCATGAAGGTTAACATATGCCAATTGACATGCTATTTGAACCGAAGTAGGGGCATTTTTTAACCCATTTTCTAAATCTAATTTAGCTGATTTGAAATCATTGAGCTTGATAAACGCCGTTGCTCTTCCAAAAAAAGCCTGGGATGGTTCTTCCAACGTTCTTATGAGCTCTGTAAAGTGGATTAACGCCTTGGGATACTCGCCTTGCGCTAAAAGTTCGTTTCCTAATTGCATCTATATAAAGAATTTCTATATCCAGAGAGAATGACTTTTTTCTTCTTAGTATATAATAAAGGATGCAACGGACCTTTGAAGAGTCCGAAAAGCTCTGCGTCAGCGACTCTAAACAGGTTTTAAACTTTCTCAAAATGTCAAGAGCTTTAGATGACAATCTCCGGTCAAGAATTAATGAGGGGGGGCCATCACATTGTGCGGAATTGGTTGAGAAGGCAATTTTACCAAATTGGGATCACCGGATGGGTATGCTGTCCCTGTGTCAGCGTTCAACGGAGCACGTCATTCATCTGGACGAAGACGTTGCAAAATTCAAGGCGTTGGGAGAAGAAGAACGGGATGAGATGCTAAGAATTGATCCATATGGATATAAAGGTCTTTTGAGAAAGCAATTGGATTATGAAAGACAGGTAAACGGTATTCGCTGGATCTATGATAGAGAGCAAAAGGTTGATTTGTTAATTCGTCAACGGTCAGCAGATATATTGAAAGATATCTGTGATTATGAAGTTGATAAAAAGTATATAACGAAAATGGATGACAAGAATTGAAAGAAATGGAACATATGCATGTATATAGAGAAATTGTATGTTAATTTCAACGTCAATATTAAATGAGGTTAATGATTTGTGTATTTTTGTACCGCTCTAATGAAATCAAATGAGATGAATTATAGAACAAATTGGATATGAAAGGAAAAAAAGAAATCGGGTTTTCAAAGTTGGATGGAATGAATTGATGAAAGGGGTCTGGAATGAACTATTATGTGATAGAATACATGGCTGAATCCAAAATTCGTGGTCAATTTCGAAACTTGATTCAGTGGGTCATATAAACATTTATTCATAATATTCTCTTTCAACAATTAGCTGCTAATTCATTTGTTTACACTCCTATTAAAAAAAATATACAAAGGCGTTGTTTGCTGTTTATATTGGGGAATTTCTGTGTCGACAAATCTACAAAATATTTCAATTATTGATAAATGAAACATTAAATAGTGGAATATCACTTTTTGCAAGTTATCAATGTATGTTTTACAACCTAAACATATATTATAAATCATATATGACGATTAAAAGTTATTATCGACATAAGCACAATTCACCACAATTATAACATAATTAACAGTAGACTTATTTATATTTCATGAGCAAATGATAAAAATACAAGACTGGGAACGTCTCTTGCTTGAGATTTTCACAGTTGGGAACTCATCAATATTTAGCTGGCTTTATTATGAGTTCCATTTGTTTTCAATGAAATCATAATGATATATTTTTTTACTATCTTGATTTTATTTGATTATTATCTCCATCTTACAAATTGATAATATACACCAACAGTTTTCAAAAGTAGCTGAAACTATTTCACTATTTATTCCGTGATGGATTTGAAGTTTTGATTTGAAAATCCTTGGAATGTGACGTATTATTGATTAATTACAATAGAAAAATATATGATTGAATGATATCTAGTAGAAAGTGGAATGGTGACGATTTATTCAGCCTAGAAATCAAATAAGTACTATTAATATGATTTTATAAGTGTTGTTACGTTACTAATACTACTACTGTCGTTACTATTACTATTATTATTATCATTATTATTACTAATACTACTACTGTTGTTACTGTTAGTGTTACTGTTAGTGTTAGTGTTTTTTTTTCCTGCCAAGTCATTGCTTATCATTTTTGTTTTCCCAGTAAAAAATATCATCTCAGTGGGAAAAATTCGTCCCAGCCCAAAATCGGTAGGAAAAAAAGGTTTTGAGAAAAATTCTCCCACCCCGCCCTGTACCACTCCCTCAAACAGGGCGCGGGATACATAAATTTCTGTACGGGTTCGTGTCCACAGTGAGGGAAAAAAAAAAACATCCAATCCTGAAAGGTAGAAAACATCATATTGTTAAATATATTCATCAAAGTTCATTTGTAATGGATCCCCTACTTGTCGATCTGAAAAAATAGTTCATTTGTAATTAATTGTAAATATAAAACAATGTATTATAAATAGTATATATGTTTTAATTGTAGAAGTTTTGTTTATTGTTGTTTTGTTTGTTCGTTGAATGATATGGTCATATATAACATGTTATGATATACTATACCCTATCATTCTTGAAGCAATTTGTTTACCAGATACCAGCTCTCTTTTGTTGAACGTAAAGTGCAAAAACTGGAATACCGGCACCAATAGCCCAGAAAAGAATATGTGGAACGGCGTAAGGAATTCTTCTGTTCTTAACAGTGAATGGCAAATTGGAGTATGGGCCTTCTGGGTAGTGGTGCATTTTTTATAGCTTCTATTAAAGGAAGAAGAATGGCAAAATGGTGAGATTGAATATTTTTTCTGCCTCCCAATGGGGCCAATTTTCTCGCATTCTGATTGGCTCTATTGGTTGTCATCACCACTTTCTTCTTTACTACAAACAAACGAAGCTAGTAAAATGATTGCTCCTATCGTTGGGACTATGAAGAGAAAGGTCATCGTTGACATCACTGTTGGGTTTGCCGTCGGTGGTGTCATGGGTTACGTGTGGTGGACTAGCCACAAAAAAATGGTCAAGACAAGAGAAGATTATTACGCTACCCTTGCCGAAAAGAAGAAGATTGAAGCGGAATTATGAATGTTTGATTGCTTTATAACCTTCATCTATATATGAGTATATATATTATTAGATAAGTACCTTTTAATCCCAGTGTTATTGAAATTAAGCAAGGAATTCAAAAATCGGGCCTTTGCCTATATAAATGAAATGAAAATTATCAACATAAACTTCTTTTTATTCCTTGTATATATATATAGATAGATCTATATATCGGAAGAAATCCATAGAAAGAACTGCCATTATGATTTTGCCTTTCAGTGAGGATCAAACGTCTGTTTTAATTCTTGATAAAAATGCCACTGATATTGTTAATTTTGTTCAATTGGATGTCAAATCTTATTTCAAAGCTACATTATGGTTAGACGGTCTGTCATTACCCCCACCTTCCAATTATACTTACAATTCATTAACACTATTGATTAATTTGTATTGTCAACAAGGAACTGCAACATTGGCCAATCTACCCCAGCCATTACCTCCGTCAACAAAACTAGTTCTGATTCATCCTAATTTATCATTGGACTCAATTCAGTCACTTATTGCCCCTCTTATGCCTCAATCAACCGAAATATGGAACCCCTTTCCTTTCAACTTCTCAATCAATGCCAAATCTTTCAGTTCTCTCAATGTTCCGTCGCCTGTTGATAACGACATCATTTTATCTTCTCAATCTCTCAATATCCATTCACTTGCCTCCTCCCTATTTAAAACATGTCCACACTTGAATCCTGAGTCAATAAAAACTTCCCTTTTTGGACCAATGGCTTCCAAGTTCTTACAAATATATACCCAATTATATTCAAACCATATATCAAAACTCAGTGATAAACAAAAAGCAGTGATACAAGCAAATAATCAAATTCCAAATTCAGATCATTTAGTGATAATCGACAGATTGCATTATTCTCTACCTCTAAATTTAATAGATTCCTCATATTTGGGAATCGTTTCATTGTATTATCATGACTTTTCTAAAATCAAACTTCATGATGGCACAACATTCAATTTATTCAATAAGGATGATCCAATTTTACCGCTTTTGATAAGCAAGGATTTCAGTGAGATCCCTCCCATTTTGAACTCATTAGCCAAATCATTACAATCCCAGTTCTCCAAAAAAGATAATTTAAATACAATAGACGAAATCAAATTATTTGTAGGCGATCTATCTTCTCTAGATGTGAAAAGAAATTGGCTTTCAAGACATACCAATTTGATAACGGAGATTTTTACTAAATTAGACACCAATGTTAAACTGCCAAAAGGTTTAGAACAATTTTTCGAACCTGACGATTCGGAGTTCAACACAAGATTATCAATCCAAAACGAAATTCTAAATTTTAATCCTAGTCAGTCGACTTTCAATTTCATTTCAAAATCAACTGCTTTATCTTCGTCGTCCTCTTCAATCACGCAATCGATTTTTAAAAAAATTGAAATCTATGCCATCAAATACAAACAATTTGATTCAACCTTGAAATTAATTAACCTATTGAATTCTAAGTCTAAATTACAAACTAATCAGTTAACTTCAATTTTGCACATTCTGAATCGTCATTTCCCTTTGAGGTCAACTCTTGAATCTTTCAATCCACCCTCCGAATTATTACCCATTCCTAAAATTGCTGAAGATGCAACCCACGTTGTCTTCTTAGGTCCAATTACACCAAGTGAACTTTCAACAACCTCTAATCATATATTTTTCACTTGTCTGTCTCTATAGTTAACTCGTATAATTCAATTAATTTAAATAAGCATCCTCTTAAGGCTCTTCTCGATGCCTCATGTTTTACTTTCTTTCTGTTCCCAGTGACACTCACAGTTTCTTCAACACAGGTCCCATCTGCTAATATAATGGCCATTGAAAGTTCAATTTTAACTTTATGGTCCTGTTCACTCTTTATTGGAGATAAAGCACTAGATTTAATGGAAGTTATCTCACTCAGCCAATTATGTATACCATAAACATCGTTCAGTGTTGTAATTACCCAGCTGTGGGATTTTTTAATTTTATAGATCAATTGGAGTAATTTGATCGTACATCTAATTGACCATTTACTGTTAAATGATTCCGACACTATGACCTCGGAATATGTTACTATTCCTCCAATTGGTGATAACGGAGGGGGTTTGTGAGGGTTTTTATGTCCTTCATGAAAAATCATATCTACGAGGGTGGTGATAATGATGAAAATAAAAACGATTAACCATAACAATGAATAATAATGATAATAATAATAATATGGTTGAAAATTTAAATGAAAACTATATAAAAGCTGTATAGATTTAAAGTTGGGTAACCTTAGAATAAATTGATTGGACATTTGGTCTCATGTCGTTCCAGATTTTGAATTGTTCAATTCCTTGGAAAACAAGCATTTCTGCACCAGGAATTACTTCATGACCAACCTTTTCAGAGAATTTCATAACTTCAGTAATTCTAGGCTTGTATGCGGCCTCAATGAGAACAGCCTTTGGAATCTTGGTTAAAGTTTCTTTGATAGAATCTTGGAAATCACCTAGATCGACATTTGCAGGAACACAGCTGACAATAACATTGACAGCAGAGATACCATCATCAATTTGGTCTTGAACAATATCGAATTCCTTGGATAATTGCTTAACCTTAGAATCAGTTCTGTTCAAAATGTAAACCTTTGAACAACCCATTTGCTTCATTGCATAGATTGCTGATCTGCATGTACCACCGGCACCAATAATTAAACCGGTTTGCGCATTGGTGACACCATGATGGGCAAAGGAATCTCTAATCCCAATCCAATCGGTGTTAGTACCAATGAATTTCCCATCTTTTTTGTAAACGGTATTGATAGCGCCGATCGCTTTTCCACTTTCGGTAACTTCGTCAACTTTATCCATCATTGCGATCTTTAGTGGGATAGTAATTGCACATCCACCGAAATTTGACTTATTCATCAACTCGACAACTTCCTCTGCCTTATCAGTTTCAAATCTATCAAACTTGTGAGGCAAACCTAATTGTTCATAACCAGTATTGTGTAATAGAGGAGACATAGAATGGCTGATTGGGGTACCAACAATGTAAAATTCTTTGGCTGTTAATGCACCAATTGTAACTAAACCTTGGTTGATTTGTTTAATATTCAATTGACCAGGAGCTGCAGAGTTTGGCAAAATATCATTTGTAATTGGAGTCAATAATGGATTCACGATTCTAGATAATTGGCCGAGTTTACTCATATTTATCCCAATGAATGGCTTAGAAGTATGAGATTCTCTGAAATGTTCAAGATCAAAATTGTCCTTAATTGATGTGGCCATTCCAACAAATTTAATCAAATCAACGTTGTTGTTCAAAGCAAATTGCCATTTATTTTCCCATTCTGAGCTATCCCACTTGAATTGAGCATTGAAATCATGATGGGATCCAATAATCTTGGTGAAATTTCTACGTGAAGCCAAAGTTGCAAAAAGACCTTCTGGTAAACTCAATTCTAAATCAACATATGCAACTGCCATCTTGAATGCTAATTCTGTTAAGGACTTAATTTTATCGAAATCATTATCTGGGAATTTTCCACCCTGAGAAACAGTTCTCAAGGTAAAAATAATTGGTAAATCAGAGTGGATTCTCAACAAACTTAATTGTCTTGAAACAAACTCGAGATCCCATGACTTCAAATGATCAACTCTTAATTCAATTGCATGGACACCAGCAGTGAGTGCAGGAATCTTAGTCAAAATTTCATCTGTTAATTCATCATAAGTTAAGCAAACAAAGTAAGATTTACATGCTGGGATTGGTGATGGAGCACCAATAATTTCATTGACAAATTGGCCCATGGTTGACTTCAAGACTTGTAACTCTTCTTGGGTTGAGCAGTGTGGTGAATAGAAATAGTAATTGGAGCATTCAAAATACCATTCCTTTCTTCTTGACCACACTTGTTGAACTTCTTCATTGTAGCTTGGTCTTTCAGCGTCAACATTATTCAAGAATTGGACAATTTCTTCAATATCTCTATGTAAATGCAAGACAATTCCGCCTTTATCGTTGATATAGGATTTCAACAAATCTCTAGCAGCAGGTGTTTCAACAATACCACCACCTGTAGAAATGATATAACCCTTGGAATATTTTGCAAGTATTTCCTTTGTTAATTCTAATTCCTTAGCTCTGAATGCATCCCATGAGTTTTCAAAAATATAATCCTTAATTGATTTTCCACCAATTGACTTTTCAAATTCACCATCGATATCAATAAATTTGAATCCTGTCTTTTGTGAGATAATATTGGTCATAGTAGTTTTTCCAACAGCTCTCATACCAATTAAAACGATACTCTTGTCACCATTGACTTCAGCTAGTGATTTAGATTCACCAATTGATGGATTTTCCCAACCAATCAATTTAGCTCCCAATCTGGTGTGCAAAATATCCCACCAACCTGGCCAAGTCTTAGAGGTACAATATCTTTCTTGAATGATAACTGGGCCATTTGGAACAAGACCAGCTAAAAGTGAGAAAGACATAGCTACACGGTGGTCATCATAAGTATGAATACCTGGTGCTTCAGGTGTCTTCAAATCTTTGTAATTAATTCCGTGAACAACAATACCATCATCTAATTCAGTTGCAACAACACCAAATTTTTCTAATTGAACTCTCATAGCCTCAATTCTATTACATTCTTTGACTCTCTGGTTAGCGATACCTGTAATTGTTGTAGGCTTGGAATCATTTGCAATGGCTGCAACGACTGTAGCTGTCAAAAATGCATCGGTCATTGGTTCCATGTCCACATGATCCAATGGCTTCAATGTACCAACTGGAGGACCTTGAACGGTGGTGCTTGTTTCAGTTTGAGTAACAGTACAACCCATTGGCTTTAAGACGTCAACGGCAAATCTAGCGTCACCTTGGAGTGATGCTGATCCAATGTTTGGAACGGTACATTTTGTACCCGTCATTGCTGCATATGCTAATGGATAAGTTGCTGATGATGCATCTGATTCAATAACGTACTCAGCTGGATTTTGGTATACACCACATGGGATTTCATAAGTGTACTCTTCTGTTTCTGATTTTGAAACTTCAATGCCGAAAGCTGACATCATTCTGATAGTCATGTCAATGTACAATTGTGAAATCGGTTTACCTCCAACTAAAGACAATGTAACAGGAGACTTGGCGTATGGTGCTGCCATCAAAATGGATGACACGTATTGAGAAGAAACGGTTGCACCTAACTCAATTCTGCCACCTTTAAGACCTGAACCACATTGAACTCTGACTGGCAATGATCCTTCCCTATTCAAACATTCCATTTGTGAGCCATTTTCTCTAAGGGCATCAATTAATGGACCATTTGGTCTTTCTTGCATTCTTTTGTTACCTGTTAAAACCAATTCCTTTAATGATCCATTTGGCTTGACTAAACAAGCCACAGTTGTTAAAAATCTGGAGGCTGTACCGGCATTTCCAAGGTAAATCTCTTCATCAGTAGTCAATAGTTGACCACCGTTACCATTTAAAACAACTGTATCACCGTTATCTTCCCAGGTGATTTCAGCACCTTGCAATGCAGAAACTGCGGCAAGCATGTGCTGGGTATCGTCTGAATGTAAAAGATTCTTCAATTTACATTGACCCTTACCCAAAGCAGCTAAAATCAATGCTCTATTGGAGATTGATTTGGAACCTGGTGGAGTAATTTCAACTTCCTTCTTTGTTTGTAAGTCAAATGGATAAACTTGAATATCTTCGGTTAAGATGACACGCAAATCTTCATCATCAACGTAAGAGGCTTGTGGTTCATAACATTCCCCAATTTTTTTCAATAGAACAACCTTCTTCTTAGACCCATCATTCTTTTTATCAATTGCCATTTTCTTTAATAAAACTTCCAATGGGCAAACCTTACCATTAACTCTGGATTGTAAAACTTTGTCGTGAATAGAAATTGGTAAACCATAGCCAGCAAAACATTTTGCCAATCTTGAAACCGCAACAGGTGATAGATGGCCCAAGTATCTACTCAATTCTGCTTCCTTAATAGCACCAATGGCAACACATTCACCATGCAATGCTTGAGGAGTCAAGATAGCTTCATAAGCATGACCAATAGAATGCCCAAAGTTGAGAAGGTTTCTTAAACCACCTTCTCTTTCATCCAAAGTGACAACTTCAGCTTTAACCTTAATTGAATTCAAAACTAAGGTAAAAATGTGGTCTAAAATGCTTGACAAATCAACCTTACCATCTTCAGCTGATCTAGAATTGATTACTTGAAGGAATTGTTCAGTGTGAGCTTCCAATCTATCAAATTCGACTTCGTCCCAAATGGCAGCTGTTTTAATAACTTCAGCCATACCATTAATGAACTCTCTAACAGGTAAAGTTGTCAAGAAAGAGATATCAACCATCACAAACTTTGGTTGCCAAAAGGCCCCGATGAAGTTCTTACCAAGAGGAGTGTCAATCGCAGTTTTCCCACCGATTGAAGAATCAACCATGGCCAACAATGTGGTAGGAACTTGAACGACACGAACACCTCTCATGAATGTGGCAGCAACATAACCAATCATATCTCCAATGATACCACCGCCCATGGCGATTATAACAGTGTCTCTAGTACAACCTTGAGCCAAAAGATAATCTTCAACTGCAGCCTTGGTAACTCTGTTCTTATTAGCTTCACCGGGTGATATCACATAGGTCAATAACCTTGATTCTGGTCTCATTTCATCTATCATGCTCTGTAAGGATGCTGTGTATGTGTCAAGATGGCCCGATTTCACCAAATTCGTGTCTGTAACAATCACGTAAGTGGATGATGCCTGTGTTTGGACTATTTCTCTACAGATGTGGTCCTGGATTTTGTAACCAACATGAATGTTATCTTGTCCTAAAATGGACACCTTCTCTACTGTGTGTGGTGCTACCATTTCGATACAGAAGAAAGTGTCAAATAGATGAGTGAAATTTGACTCATTTTTTCAACGTCACGTAAAACGTCATCAATGTGACAAAACTTAATTTTTTCGTGTATTGGGTAAAACCGAAGTCCAGTTGGAAGGAAATATACTGGAATGCTTCTGGAGTTTTGAATGGTCTTTCAAGTGTTTTAATCACATGATTTTCAGGGAAGTTACAAATTTTAACTACAAACACTGAGCCTTTCTTGTATATCGATACTCAAACGCCGCAACGGCTCCATAACGTCATCAATAAGTGTAACAGATTGAGGTAAATAACCCTGAAATAGAATTTGCCTGAGATTTCCAATCTCTATAGCCTTAAATTGGTCAAATTGTTTTTGCATGGTATCGCTATCAAAATATAAACCACGTAAGCTGTCCCAATCAGTACCAAAAAACAGATTAGGTATAATTATTGATTCAAATGTGGTTATAATGTAATCCAAAAGTAGTGATGCAATTCTTTGATAAAACAAAGCTAATGTATGGTTATGTTTTAACGTTGAAATCATTTTTTGTAATTCGATTTGGGAATTTGAGACCATCTCAAGTTGATTTTTGAAATATTCTGACATTTTACTTTTCATTTTATAATTAAGAAGCTGAAACTCATGTGATTGACATTTTATTTCAGATTTTTTGCTCAAGATATTAACATTTCGTTGCATCTTTTTCTTCTCCGATTTGATGCTGGATATTTCTAGAGTTAATTCGTCAATCTTTGTCTCCAATTCATCCACTTTGATACACAATGACTTGCACTTTTCTTTTTGAAATTCAAGAACCTTTTTCGTCTCGTTCAACTCGTCTTTCAATTCTTGAATCTTAGTTCTCTTTTTTCCCTTGAAACTGAAAACATTCCTAATAACTCCTTCTTTTTCACTGGAATGTGTGGAAAGTTTTGAAACTATACTTAAATTCTCTTCGCCGTATTTGCTGTCTAAACTGCATTCCATTTCATCAAAGGATAGATCAACAATCAATTTAGGATCCGTTTCAGTATTATCAACGAAATTGGCAAAATCTGTATTTTTTTCTGTGAACTTCTTTAACTTATCCTGAACTGCAGTTTCATTCTTCTTTTTGTCGAACAATTCTGTTAAATGATTTGTTTGACCGTTCTTCAAAATAGCTTCCTTATCATCGCCGTTTGTTTTATCAAATTTCAAGATAGACAACGGTTCCGATATTTCGGGCAAAATATCTTGGAACCTTACTGACTTCTTGTTATTTTCAAACAATGAACAGCTGAGTTCATTTTTGTATAATTCATCTTCTAATGTTAAATTATCATCAGTTATAGAAAATGAAGACTCACTTTTGAAACACTCTTCAGTAAGTAAAACATGGCATTTTTCATGATTCATTTGATTTGGGGACATCAAAAAAACAGTTTCTTCCATAGCAAAGCAAATAGCAACACCTAATTGTTTAAATAAACTGCAATAGCTTATAAGTTGTGATTTCTAAGGATTTTCATATTCCATTGCCCTCTCAATTTTTCTTTGAAAGGTTTAAAACAGATTTCAACTTGTTGTTCCATTGATCGTCCCATGTTCTGGTGCTTTCCTTAATAGCACCTTCTTTTATTTTAATATATTTTGTAGAATCTTCATAAAGACAATTATGGATTGCTTGGGCTAAGTTACTGCTTTTGTTTTCCTCTAATATAACACCATTCACGTTGTCTTTGACTAATTCTTTAATGACAGGATAATTTAACGTAATAACAGGAACACCTGAACCAAATAAATCAACAATCTTCATTGGCAAGTCAAGTCCTGATGAAGAATAATGTAATGAAATACCTATATCTGATATTTTCAGTATATTAGGGTATTGTTCAATAGGTAACCAGAGTTTTCGAATGACAATATTTTTCCACTGGATTTCTTCAATAGAAGCCAAAAACTCTTTTTCCAATGGACCCTTACCAGTAACCAACATAATTAGTCTATTTCCGTCTTCAATCAATGAATCAAGAATTTTCAACGAATCCACCAAGATCCCAAAATCTTCATCCGGTGTAAAAGAAGTAGATGTAACCGCAATACGATCTTTATGTTGATCATAATTGAGATTCTGAAAAACACAGGGATTCTGGTCAATGATTGCTTTTAATTCATCTTGATTTTTTAATGGACTAAACATGTCATTTGGTCTATCATAAACTGTGATTATAGATTCCGGGTCTATGTTAAATTTTTCAATTAAGTACTTTTTCAGTTCAATGGTAACTGTTAAATTCAAATCCGAAAACTTTTGTCCAAACCACTTTTCATACCACTTCATCAATTTTATAATAAGATGAGACTCATTTTTATATTTTAGGTTAAGAATTGACCAATTCAAATTATGCCAGTCAATTATCAATTTAATATTTGGAACCCATACCGATTTCAAAAACCCTAAAATTGCCAAGATCGGTAGAGACGGTGGATTTTGAATAATCACGTATCTCGTTTCATTTCCAAGTGTATCCTTTAACATCCAGGTCAATTTCCAAACCTGTAAAACTACCTTAACTGCTGCAAATAATAAATAAGGAAGTTTCCATTTGTTATGCACTACGGGTATTTCATGAATTGTAATATCATCACAATAGAGAAAACTTGGAAGTGAACTTTCTAAATATCCACATATATTCACTTGATACCCCAATTTCTTAAAACTTTCAGCATGGTAACACATTCGAGGGGAGTGTCCCAAATCTCCAAGCACGATAATGGTTACCTCGTTAACATCTGGTGTCAAAGATTGATATTTTCTTTTCAAAAATTGGTTTCTAATGTATATCAAGTGCGAAATTGTCCAAACCGTCACTGGCAACAACAACCAAAAGATGATCATTCCCCAAACATACCAAGAAAAGTGAAAATAGTTTTCTGGAAATCCAACAAACTCGATATATTTTGACATATAGATGAAACAGTGAGATGAAAAATATACGATGTTGAAATTTGTAAGGCTGACAAAACCTGACAAACCGTTTCATATCTATTGTGACATTTCAAATTGTCCAAAATCTTTGTTTAAATTATTCAAGTAAATCAAATGGTTCAAACAACTTCTCAATTGCTCTGATTTACATTTTTGTATGCATAAGAAAGAGATGATGTATATTGGATTTTGAAAGGTATTGAAAATTGTTAATATCATTGTTAATTCTGTAATTTATCTGCAACTTTATTTAGAAACTTCATGTACTATATGCTATTGGTAATCTAAGAAGAATAGTACCCGATTTTTACCTATATATAGTAGAATAAGAATGCCGAGCCTTTTTTCAGATCTGCAATTGAACGTTACATTTCTCTTGTATAAGTACATTATTTTGTGATGATTCAACAATATGGCTATGAGAAAGGTACAAATGAATAAGACATTGTATTTTAAACGTGCTGATGGAAGCCCGGCGTTTCGAGTCTAATTCTTTTGGCAACATCATCAGACAACGTTAATGTGCAACAACATTAGTATCTTAGCAATCTGTACAAGAGCATCTGAATAGAACTTTTGCAATGGTTTTGTGAGTTGTCGCTGCTTATGCGTTATTGCTTGGTTTATTCATTTTGGCTTTCGGTTAACAGACCGATTTTCCTTTTTGGAATATCTACCACCTGGATTTGTTCTCTAATAACTGCAATTATCAATGATTCAATAATATCCCTTATTATATTTAGAACATTTTAAGGAATTGTAGCATTCAGTTGATGCCAGTTTACTTTGACTGCTAATTACTTTAATCACAAGTCAAAATCTTCAGAAAGATATTTCTGGAATGATTATTGTCTTGACTGCAAGTTTCGGATTTGGTGCCATTATTGAGGTATGATGAACCCAGTATTCAAATATAAAGGTATTTCTTTTTGTATTTACGACTGCATTAATCCGAGGTGTTTCATTACTGTTCTGGATTATTCCAATCACCAAAACTGAAAAGCATCAAGAATTGAAACTGACATTGAAAAACTGGAATTATTTGGGATTACCTATTTGCATCTCGGAGACTCTTCTCATAATATTGGGCTTGACTGAAATAATATTACATGTTCCCATTGCAGTTAATTTCTGTATGTTGATGTTTCTTTTTATTTTTGAGCTGCTCTACATCAAATTATACAAAATTAGATATCAAAATGATACGACAAATGGTTTCAATTCAAAAAAAGATTGAGAATTGATCTTGGTTTATTATTTCCTTTAGAGTGGTTTAAAATTCCAAGTTTACTGGTCTTTCTTATTTTGGTGAGGTTTTATTACATGGCTTTTACACTTTTGATAAATAATATGATTCATTATCATGTATATGTCGAAATGGAATCTGCTTTCATCACCGGGTGTAAATTATTATTTTTTACAATTGGTTTGGTTTAAAGTGCTCTGACATATATTGAGCTGATATATAGAGCGATGGGAATAAAGATAATTTTTTTACATTCTTGTTATTAAAATTAGGGACCTTTGTATGGTTAACACAATGTAGGTGCTATATTAAAGACGCATAATGGATTTTGGAATTTCAAGCTGGTACAGGATTAAACATTTTTTTCAATATTTATCTTATTGTTGTTTTATCACATACACCTTTCCATTTACTAGGAGTTGTTTCTGGTATTGATCAGACTTTCTTTCAAGTTTCCTTAAGTATTGCAAAAGCATTAATTTCACCGTTGCTTGGAAAATTACACATGGCTTCTACTATTGAATTGAAAGATGAATTTCACACCAGGTTTAACCACATTCATAATTTAGATTATGGATTTTAAGGATTTTCTTTTTTTTCATTTTGTTATCTACTGTGCATTATTTAGAAAAGAAAAAGGATCTGAAAAACTCAAATACCTACATCTTGTATACTTCAACATATTACTTTGTTAGATATTATTATTTGTTATTCTTTATAATACGTATTTGTGAATGTACCTGTATATATTAATATTCAAGTTTGTTTCCAAAAATGGTTTTTTTAGTTTTTTGTACTTCAGAGATACGCTTGTATAATAATATTTAAATCAAAAAAAAAAAACATAAAAAAGGGAATTAAGCTCCAATTTGTATTTCTTAACAGGAATCATTTTGTGAATCAATTATTGACTGTATTTAAAATGCCTGTCATGAAAAAGCAGTGATTTGAGAGGTTTGAGGACAGACAATTGGCTTTTTATTGTATTTTCTCTAAAAGTAAAACACACATAGTAGGTCGGCTTGTACTTATTTTATGATAAAAAGTCCGATGTAGTGTAGGGGCTATCACTTCGCTCTCTCACAGCGGGAACCCGGGTTCGATTCCCGGCATCGGAGCTTTTATTTTTTTTTTTACAAATTTGATTTTTTCATTATAGTAGTAGTAATATTTTGATCTATTATTGAGTTGAACCTTTTTTTATTAGCTTTAGCTACGATAATGAAACAGAAAATCATTCCTCCTCGTCGGTCACCTAATGTTGATCCGGAGAAAGTTTGGCCTGTGTTGCATTCAGCATTTTTGGACATTTTGCAACTTCAGCATGCGCAATGGGCATACTCTCAATTATACAATACTGCATATAATCTGGTGTTAGCAAAACATGCACAATTTTTATACGATGGAATTGGAAATGAAATTAAAGAATATTTGATACAGAATATCAGGACGAAAATGGTTAATCTGGTTAAAAACGTGAACAATCAACAAGAGTCCGTTATTGATCAAGGAAAAATATTAAAGGAAATTAAATCTATTTGGGATGATTACCTTTTAGCCATTCAATTGATTTCATATGTTGCACTGTACTTGGATAGAACTTATGTCAAGGAAAATAAGTTGCCCTCCATATATGATTTGGGATTAAACACTTTTAGAGATGTTATATTTCATTACCAGATTCAATGCGACTCAGCTGATGTATCACAAAGCGGTTATTTGGCTCCAACAGTAGGCGATCAATTAATAAAGTTAGTGTTATCTTATTACAATAAAGCTAGAACGGGAGAATTCGTGGATAAGCTTTTACTGAAATCATCAATTGGAATATTTGAATCACTTGTGGATGATGATGGTTCAACTTATTATAAAAAATACTTTGAATCCAGCTTTTTATTGGATTCACATAAATATTATGTTGAAAAGGCACAGCAACTTTTAAGTTTACCTGATGAATCATCTCTCGGATCAACATATGTTCTAAATACATCATCGTTCATCTCACATGAAATTTCTTTGCAAACTCTTCATATATCAGATGATACTATACCCACATTGCAAAATTTGTTATTTACTGATATGATCTTGACTCCTTTACCGAACGTCCTGGCTTTGGATATTGATGGCCTTTCAAATTGGGTTACAAACGAGAATTTCGAAATTTTGCATGATTCATATATACTGTTGGGAAAATGTCAAGAGAACCATGATATTTTAAGAAATCAATTGAGAAAGCTAATAATTTCCACAGGGAATGATATAATCCAAAATGCATGGGGGGTTGCGTCATCAAATCAAGAATCTAGTTTAATAAATATTAGGGTGGCATTTGCAACTGAGATTATAAATGATTTTATAAATTTGAGAACTAAATTCTCAAAAATCGTGAGCAAAGCATTTGATTCAAACGGTGGAGTGAGCAGAGAAATTGATGAAGCTTTCAAGACCGTTATAAACGAATCTGATTATGAACAAACCATGGAACTCAAGAGGAACAATAAAAAACCTCTTCGCAAAAAAGAATTATCAGAGGGACGATTTCAAGAGTATCTTTCACTTTACATTGATTCTGTAATAAAAAAATTAGACCCAAATGATCTGAATTTAGAAAGTTCACTTAATTCGTCAATAAACTTGTTGAAATATGTAATGGACAAAGATATTTTTGAAAAATATTATAGAAATCATTTGGCTAGAAGATTATTAAACGTCAATAGAAATTCACGGAAGTCTTTGAATGAAGACGAAATTGATGTTGAAATCAATATGATTAACAAACTTCAAAATGATAATGGATCATCATTTACTTCTTCACTAGAAGGTATGATAAAAGATATAAAATCATCGAAGATAATTGAGTCTACATTTTGTAATGAAACTGAGATAGATTTTACACCAGTTGTGTTAACCACAGCTTATTGGCCAAACCAGCCAATGGATATCACTGATGTTAAATTTCCCGAACAGATGATGAGCTCAAGAACGAAATTTGAAGATTGGTACATGAGTAGACATCCTGGAAGAAAGTTAAGGTGGTGCAACATTGGTAATACTGTTGTCACCGTCAAATCTATTTTGAAGACCAAAGAAGGAAAAATAAGGCAGAAAAATGTAGATGTTCACATGCCACCTTTATGTGCATGCATATTAACCATATGCTTCAATGATTCTGATGTAGGTGAAAAAGAAAAAGGGTCACAGCATTCGAATGGTATCAACATTGAAACAATTTCTGAAAAAACAGGTATTGAGATGAGTGATTTACTACGTCATTTGTATGGTATGATGTCAGGGAGAACCAAACTTTTAGTTACAGTAAGCCCAACAACTGGTGAATTGAATTTAGAATCAACCACAGTTTTGAAGGTCAATGAATCATGGAGGTGTAAAGAACCAAGGGCTAAAGTTGTTGTTCCTTCTAATTTACCAAGAACTGCCATTTCAATGAGAAAGGCAGATTCTTTATCAACACCAACTCATTTAGAAAACAGAGAGGAACATAGCAAAACAATTGATTCAGTTCATTCTGATAGAGCTCAACACATAGATGCAGCATTAGTAAGGGTTATGAAATCAAGAAAACAACTGAAACATCAAGAGTTGGTGGTTGAAGTAATGAGGTTAGTTAGGAATAGGTTTGAGCCTAAGGTTAGTTTAATAAAAGAAAGAATTGGGGAATTAATCGAGTTAGAGTATATAGGGCGAACAGAAGATGGGTATGAATACCTTGCATGAAAACTGTAACATAATTTATATTTATACTTATATTTATACTTGTCATATGGTCAATCGATTTTGGCTTCAGCTAGTCCATGAATAATATTACTAAACTTAGACTTCTTGGTGAGTTTCTTCAACCTACTCTTAACAACCATGACAGGAGATGTACACCTTCTGACTAGGAAATTACTTAACGAACCACCAATAACGCCTCTAATAGCACTTGAGCCTCTAGAGCCAACAATTATTAATGTTGGTGACATCTGCTTTGAAATTGAAACAATCAACTGTTTTGGGATTGGATGATGGCAAGATACAATAACAACATGTATTTGTAATTTTGTTAAAGATAACAAGGTTTGAAGTTGAGTTTGTATTTCATGGACATTATTAACGCGGATCCTTTCTCTTTCGCTTGTTGTAATTGGAGATGGAGAAGCAGGAGTGGAAGAATCCTTATTCGGTTGAATTCCATTCAAGTTCAAATTAGGATTTGACGAATCATCCAGAACATTGAATACATATAGCACACTTCCATCTACAAGCACCGTTCCAACAGTCCATTCCAAAGCGTATTTGGATTCTTGAGAAAAATCCATACAGAGCATAAATGATTTAGGATGTTTGTTATTTGCTTGAATGGTATTTTCAAAGAAATTCCCCCTTGTAATGGTAGCCACTGCTCTTTGATTTAAAACGTCACTATCTACCTGAGAGAGTGATGTTTTAGAGTTCAGAAATGTGGCCAGTTGTACATCAACTTTGTTTTCCATATCCGAGGTATATGGTGCAATGAAATCATTTGTAGGATTAATAACTTTCCTCTTATAAATGGAATAATCTTCCAATCTTTCTTGTGGAGCACCTCTTTCGTTGTAGTATTCTGGATCAACGTTGATGTCTGCGCCTACTTCTTTAGCCGTTTCACCAACTTTACTGATTAAATCTTGGGGAATCTCTCTTCCAATGAACTGTGCATTGGCAATTGCTTTAGATGTTGCTACCAGGGAGTCTATAGTCTTCGCACGTTCTGCCTTTTTCATTTGGTGACGATCAACAAACCCATGGACGTTTTCTCCTCCTCCCTCTTCTTCCTTATCCTTTGAACGTCCTTCCTCTTCAATTGCTTGATAATTAGGCAACACCCGTCCTTCATCTTCCATTTTAAATTCATAATAAGAGTCTTCTAATCTCTCTTCATCACTGACATCTTCTTCCGACCCGAAAGCTTCACCATTTGGAATTAATCGTTGGCTTGGGTTTCTAAATGTCACTTCTTCACTTCTTTCTTGGTCTTCAAACACGCTAGAGGTCACGGAATTTGACCGTGATGTAGCTCTACTCAAGCTGCGTGCTGTCGTCCGACCCCGCGCTTTCATCGACTCCAAAATATGTCTCTGTTCTTGTTCGTTCATTTTATCTTGGCAATCAATAGTGTATAGAAAATCTCTAACTCTTTACTATTACTTCTTCTTTTTGTCTATATTTTATATACGGTAAATATTACTTAAATATTACATATAAACCAACAAAAACTTACGTGCACACATATATAATATATCTAGAACGACAGCAGTATTTATATTAGCGTTTGTGTTTGTATTTGCATAGATATATTGAGTAAAGGAAAATGAGATTTTACTCAGTTGTAAGAAGTACAAATGTGTTGAAAAAGTCGCAAATGGACATCAAAGGAGCATTTGATAACTACGAGCTGTTTGAACAAGTTTGCAAGAGAAGAAATGTGAAGTTCCCACTTCAAAAGGATTTCAGATCCAAGTATGAACAAATTTCATTACTCGAAGAATCAAGTAGAGAAATCAGACAAAGAACAAATAGTTTGCAGAAGAATATGGGCCAATTAAAGAAACAAAAAAAACCAGTTGATGAGGTATTGAAAGAACTTTCGACTTTAAAGCCCTTGATCAAAAATAATAATGAGATGAAACAACACATCGAAGACACATTACATTTACAAGTGGCAGATTTACCAAATTTGATTCATCAAGATGTTGAGACAGAGCAATTATTGCTGGAATATATCAATCCATCAAAGCAGCTTTTAGATGTCAATGCTCCTAAGGACTACCCGCTGAAACAAGATCCCACTAGAGACCATAAAGACATCATGGAAAGGTTTTCGTTGGTGAACTTCGCAAAGGCAACAGCAAATTCCGGAAGAGGATGGTATTATTTACTTGGTGCAGGGGCCATGCTTGAACAAGCTCTTGTCCAATATGCATTGAGTTCAGCGCGTAAAGCAGGGTTCAAAATGGTTATTCCTCCAAGTATTGTCAAAACAGAAATAACAAATGCTTGTGGATTCAAACCTAGAGATCAAAACAATGAAACACAGGTTTATGAACTACCAGATGATTTATGCTTAACGGGAACAGCCGAAATTCCATTGGCGTCACTTTATTCTGATCATGAATTCAAATCGAAAGATTTACCTTTGAATTTAGTTGGTGTCAGTAGATCTTATAGAGCAGAAGCCGGCGCAGCAGGCAGAGATACCAGAGGATTATACAGAGTTCATGAATTTACAAAGGTAGAGTTGTTCTCTTGGACAAAACCTGATCAATCTGAAGACACATTCGATAAATTGGTGGAATTTCAAAAGAAATTTATCTCCTCTCTTGGTTTAACAGCAAGAGTCTTGGTTATGCCATCCGATGATTTAGGGAATCCTGCATTCAAAAAAATTGATATTGAAGTTTTAATGCCTGGTAGAGGTACATGGGGTGAAGTTACGTCCACTTCAAATTGTCTTGATTTCCAAAGTAGAAGATTGACCACTAAGTTCAGAGAAAATGATAAGGCTTCATTTGTGCATACTTTGAACGGTACTGCATGTGCAGTTCCAAGAGTTATTCTTGCTATTATTGAAAATTTTTACGACCCAGTCAGGGATGTTATTGAAATTCCAAAGGTGTTGAGACCGTTCATGGATGATATGGAGGTTATATCTAAATGAATACTTTTGAAATGCTTATGTACATAGTTTATTTATTTATTTATGTTAATAGATTTGTTAATTTTATCTCATCCTCATCGGTCATATATAACAAGGTTTTGATGACAGGCAAAAGCATTTGTCTCTGCTCTTTATGCTCTAGGAATCCAAATAAAACATTTCTAATGTAAATAGCCTTTTCTTTGACATTTTCATCGATGCTTTCCGATAGGTCATTGGCAGTTGTACCACTATTTGAATCTTGAGAAACAACTGAGCCTGTTCTCGATCTAACATTTACTTCAGATACTCTTCGCTTATATTGTTGACTGAGAGCTTTATATTTTTTATTCAGCCAAATCAGTTTATCAGCGGATTCATGATTTGCTTTACGGAGTTTGGAATTTATATCTTCTAACTCATGAAGCTTCCTTTCAGTTGACTCCAAGGATGATCTCAAAGATTCAAGAACTTTATCACTTATTTGGGATGAGTTATCATTTTCAGAGAATGTAACATTTGACGAAGCGGGATGTGAATGTGAAACAGAGCTCTTTGCTAGTTTCAATTCACTCTCCAGTGTTAGATTTTCTTGTTTCAATAAATCAATTTCCGAAATACAGTTCATTTGAGCTCTTTTCAATTCCTCAATCTCCTTCAATTTAGTTCTCATACTAACGAGGTTTTGATCTTCTAGCTGTGATTTTTCTTCTAGCAATTTATCGAATTTTGCCTTAAGATTATTAATTTCATTATTTTGAGTCTGTTCATTATCAATTAATATTTTTCTCATTGTTCCAGACTCTCTGGTCCTATCCTGCAGCATTGTCCTACATTGATTAAGCTCTTCCGTTAAGATTTCAATTTTATTTTCATGTTCTTTATTTATCATTTGAAATTCGTCTAATTTTTTTTTTAATGAGTCTACAGTTTCATTAGATGTGAGTTTCACATTCTTGACTTCGTCATATTTCTCTTGTAACTCTTCCACTTGCTTTATTAATTGATTTTTCTCAAGAGAAAGCTTATTCAACTGAATACTATTCTCAGTTAAATCAACTTTCAATTTAGAGTTAATTTCAGTCATGTTATTTCTAAATTCATCAAATGATTTTTCTTTAGCTAAAATTGCCTTTGATTGGACCTTTAATTCAATCAAAGAATCATTCAATTTAGCCTTTTCTTCCTGCAAAAATTTAATTCTACTCTCAGCTTCACTTAATATTTTTTCTTTGCGTGTAAGTTGTAATTTTGTGGCTGATAATTCGGCATTTAGTTTAGAGTCAGAAAGTTGATTTTTTTTCAAAATATCAATTTGCTCAAGTAAGGAATCTCTTTCTTTCTCTAAACTTTCTTTTGCGGCTGACAGCTCTTTTTCAGATTTTTCGGTTTGGCTTAATTTTGTTGTTAAGTTCTTATTGTCATTTTCTAAATTTCCAATTTTGATTTGACAATCATTTAGTTGTTTCATACTCGATTCCAACTTTTTGTTTATACTTAATTTTGTCTTTTCATATTCTTTCAAAGAGTTTGAATTCTGAACTTTCACCATTTCCAAATCATTTTCAACGCGCTGCAGTTCTTCATGCTTAGATTTCAGTTGAGAGTTCAATTTTGATAAATCTTTAGTTTGATCTTTAGCCTCAACCAAAGAATTTCCCACGTCCTTGAGCATATCTTTCAAATTTTCAATTTCTTCTGACTTTTCCTTTATGATTACCTTCAAAGATGATACTTGGGATTGAGATTCCTCTAAGGCATGCTTCAATTCGATTGAATCTTCAACATTATCTGTACATGATACATTTGGCTCATCAATATGAGTTTCTTTAATAGCAGTCGATTTAGGGCCATTTTTCTTGCCCTTTTTAGTAGTTGTTGACGATGACTTTAGAGCTTGTACTTCTTTAGTTAAGGATTGGACTTTTTCTTTATATTTATCTGATAAATTGGAAGCTGAAGTCACCGAGTTTTCAAGGTTTGTAATTTTTAATTTGAGATCATTTTCCATAGTAGTTGAATCCGAGTTCTGTTCTTTAATTTTGTCTTCCATAGACACTTTTTCTTGTGATAAAGATTTGTTTTCAATTTCCAAAGATTCCTTTTCTTGTGACAGAGTTTTGTTTTCAATTTCCAAAGATTCCTTTTCTTGTGACAGAGTTTTGTTTTCAATTTCCAAAGATTCCTTTTCTTGTACCAAAGATTCTTTCTCTTCCAACAGAGATTGATTTTTCTTATTCAATTCATCAATTTTGCTTTGGAAATCTTCATGATTATCGTCCTTCTTTTGATTTTCTTCTAATTCTTTGAGTTTTTTCTTCATTTGATCAAATTGTCTTAATTTCACATCCGATTCTCTTAATTTCCATTCGATCTGTCCTTTATCTTTGACCTTGGACTCCAGATCTTTCACTTTTTCCTTCAATTGTTTATTTTCTTTTTGAAAAAAGCCTAATTCTTTATTCGTCATTGTGATTTTCGTATTTAAGCCTTCAAGATAATCCTTGAACGCCACCGTTTCTGCAATTGATTCTACCGGTGTCAATTCCTTCAGCAGACTTTCGAATCCTGTTATATATGAAGTCTTCTTCTTTTCTATTTTATATGCCTCATGAAGTTTTGGGTATAATTTGTCATATTTTTGGAACTTCCCAAGTTTCAGAACAAGATTCTTCACCTCTGTAGGGTCAATTCCTTCCATACTATCCAATGGAATTGACGTTGTTGGAAGAAACGCGTCTTTTTGCTCTTCGCCCTCCATTTGATCTGGCCGCTGAATTTCTTCGATTGGAGGCGTCTCCTTCCCTAATATTTCCTTGGCTTGCCCTACATCCACTTGTTTACCCCCTGTTGCTCCCTGCGACAGCTCTTCCTGTAATGACTGTGTAAATTGACTGAATTTAGAGAACATTAATTATAACAACCAAAAGAAGAAGACGAATTAATTATACAAGCTCATTTTATTATTATTATTATTATTATCATTATTTAAACATTCTCTTAATGTGAACATCTGAAGACTCCTCAAGCTCGTCAAGTTGGTCCCACCATTTGAAAAGCATAGAGTCACAGATCAGACGGAACCAAGGAGTGAATTTGAGCGCCGGATCTTGAAACATTTGCTTGAGTTCTTGTTGAGTTACATAAGTGATGTCTCTGACTTCATTTGGGTTAGGAGCGACGGTGATTGCGTTAGGAGTCTTGATGATTAGAATATAGTCAATTTCATGTTCACCCCAAGGACCATTTGAAGGAGCCATGTAATGGATTCTGGTAAGAAACTTGAAATCAGATAAAGGAACGTCCTTACTTGGAATTCCTAACTCGTGATCCAGCTTACGTTGAGCTGCTACTTTGACCCCTTGAATAGCAGCAGGGAATGTTGAACCCATTTCACTTTGCACAGAAAGTGGATGAGAGCAACAAGTGTTGGTCCACATATCAGCAAAAGTGATCTTTTCACTTGCTCTTTGTTGTAAAAGCAATCTGTTGTCTTGATCAAAGAGAAAGACTGAAAAAGCTCTATGAAGAAGACCTTTATCAATATTGGTCATCAAATGACATAACTTTTTGGTTCCAGACCCAATTTGGTTATCTTCATAGTCCAAAACAATACAATTTTCCGCCATCAACTTGATTTGTTCCGAGTCATGGCCTTCAAAAACAGCCTCTCCTTCTTCATGATGGGATTCAGTTGAAGCTGATGATAACCCACTGACTTTATCAAGTGGTATAACTTCTGGAAAATCAGCCAAAATGTCACGGGCACTCTGTTGGCTCACAAATGCTTCGTATTTGTTCATTTGTTATTATATAATAAACAACTTTTCTATAAAAATGATGAAAAAAATTGAAAAAAAATTATACGATGATTCAAATCATTGAAATTTAAAACTTTCATCTACAAGCCAACAAATTTCCTCAGCAAGTTGATGACCAGTGATTAATGGATATATGCTCTCGGTTGTATATTGCAATTCTTCTCCTGATTTCAAACGGCTTTCCAGATCTTGGAAACGGACTTCCTGAAGTCCATCAAATCTTTCGTACATAAACTCAACGACAAGACCCTTATAAACAGTGAATTTGACTTCAAGATTACCACCATCCAAATCTGACATCTTTTGCTCGAATTTAGGAGTCTTTCCAAACGTCCATTCCCAGCTTTGTAATTCTTTTTGTGTTTGATGAATTTCTTGTGGTAGTTCCATTAAATCATCTAACATGACTACTTGACATTTAGAATTCCCGTGTTCAAATATGAAAGAATTATCATGCTTAGACTTTTTACTATGAGTCGGTAATCCATAACCACTGGTGAATGATTCGCACAATAAACCTAAAAATTGCTCATGTTCAATATCTGTATTCATTATAGGAGATGGAATTGAATTGGTTGATTTATCTTTGATACCATCCAATCTTATCTTATTTACTTTCAATAACTTCCCCAATTCTTTAAGATTGGAATTCAATAACATAGTACCATGGTGAAGCGACTTACCTTTCGAAATTTGAAACGCTGAACCACTTACTTTCTTGGAATTTGAATGGTTGATCATATCACCTTTTTCATTTATGTTTAGTTGAACTTCACCTTGTTTTGCGTTGTTATTCCATGCTTCTATCAAATGCCCAGTAAAACCAACTCTATCAAATTCATCTTTAGGACACATAAATGAAAAGTTGATATTTCCCAAATCATGAACAACCGTCCCACCGCCTGAGAATCTTCTTAAAATTGGAACTCCAATTGTGGATGCGTATCTAAAATTGACTTCTTTGAAAATGTTTTGATTTTTCCCTATCACAACACAAGGGGAGTTCTTATATATCATTAGTCTCTTCGCAAATTTATTTAATGGATTTTTGACATCTGGATAATTGTCGTATATGTATTTCTCTATGGCAAGATTCAAAGTAGGAGATCTTAATTTGGAGATGACAATTAATGGAAGATCACTATTAACAAGTTGACTTAATTGTTGAATACTTTTAGGAGGTTTAGTTGGTGATTCCATTGACTTCAAAAATGACTTGAATGCTTCATAAGGGTCCCTTTTTAATTCCTTTTGTGGATGCTTACGTACCAAGTCACCCTCCTTATTTAGCAATTTAATAAAATCTTGTGTTTTCATAGTTTGAGGTGTCATCACATCATCATTTGTTGGAAATGCAGAAAGTGAATTGTATTCTTTGATATCATCATTTCTTGGAAATGCAGAAGATGAATTGTAGTCTTCAAATTTGTCCATTCCTTCTATTAAACTGAGATTATATTCATCTTCTAAATTACTATTTATTTGAGTTATACCTCCAGAATTATGATTTTTATTTGCTATGAATTTATTCACCTTCTCAACAGTCTCCGAATCATAGAATGCTTCTAAACTCGGATCATTTTCGAAAACCTGTGCTAAATCTTCAATACAAAACTTCCCTTTATTATCTCCATTTCCTTGGGATTTTAATGTTAATCCAACAGGTGAATGAAATCTTCGTATTTGACTTCTTAACATCTTTTATTCTAATATTTCATTCCATTAGTTTTTTTCTTTTTTTCCAATAGCATATGAAGAACTCATTCTCACCTAACGCTTACGTCAGCAGCATTACGTAATCGTTGCTTGTATTGATGTGCTTTCTCCATCTATGGTTTACCCCTTCTCATCATTACGCAAGCGAGCGGCAACCCTGTAAAATAGAAAAAAAATTGAAACCAGAACGTGATTTACTGGACCACGTTTTACTCACCCAAAATGATAATCATGTCACAATAAAATGTAATAAAATAAATTATCAATTGATTGTTTTAGTACGTATGATAGTTATTTCTAAATAACAAAAGTACCATTATAAAGCTACAATTATAACGAGGATGATGATTGTGTTTTAAAGAACAAAATCCCATGAAAAACACGCTTTTTAACGTATTTTACTTTCTGAGCCGAAAAAAAAACACGCTTGCAAACATCCGATTGTTAGTAAACAAACAAAGAATGGTATAAAAAGTGACCTTCTTCTCTTCTTTCCTTGCTTATTCCACTTCTTTTTCTCTACAAACAAACTCACCTTAGTCACTCTTTAATAATGCAATTCTCTACTCTTGCCCTTTTCGCTGCTGCCGTTTCTGCCACTTCTACTTTCACCAAGTCTGAAACTGAAACTGAAACCATCACCTCATGTGAAGAGTCCGTTACCAACTGTCCATTCAGAAACGAAACTCAACCACCAATCACCACCTACCCAGATGCTGCTGCTACCAACGGTTACTACGCCGCTGGTGCCGTTGCTCTTGCTGCAGGTGCTTTGTTAATGTAATAATGTATCGTTTTTATAATACATAATTTAATATACCATAACAGAAACTGAAAACAAACTATTGTAATTACTTAAAAAAATCCCTATGGAGGTACATATGAATTAAACACAATGATGTGATTGTTTTGTAGGTATATTACTAGTTAGCCTTTAATGCAGTTGAATGTAGTAAGATAGCGAGAATTACAGTGTAAAATGATACATTTTTCACCATGGTTTTTTTTCATTAATTGAACCAAATAATGCAGTCTTTACCTCAGGTTACGCGCGATGACCAGGAGAAGTTGAACGAGTTTTCACAGAAGATGATGCACAGGGATAGATTGGCACAAGAACTCTCGACATTGGAATTTGAGAAAGAACAAATGGACGATGTTAGCTTGGAACTTGAAATGTTAGATGAAGACGAAAAAGTCGGTTATATCCTCAGCAGTAGATCAGATATTTATGAATCTTTTTTAAAACTTAAACCGGAGGAGATCATTAGTAGATTAGAAACTAGGAGTGAAAAATTAGATAGTAAAATCGAGTCATTGAAAGAAGAAATTGAAACCATTGATGAATCAATGAAAGAATTGAAAACCCAATTGTATGCTAAATTTGGAGACAGTGTGAATTTAGAGCGTTAAGTAATTTTAAAAATATCATCTATACATAAACAAAAATTTACATATATATATAAATCAGGACCGAAATTGAAAAGCAAAAGTGAAAAGCAAAAAAACAGCACAACAAGAGTAACCATCATTGGTCGAACTGTGAAATAGACTTATCAGCCTTTTTGAACCAAGTTCTCAAAAACTGCAAATGAGGAATGATGGATTCATCGCATATTTCCTTTGTATCTAAATCTTTAATATATTTCAAAAGCTTTCCTGTTGCTCTGAAAGGCGATAAGGTTTCAGTATTCCATTTTTCACAAATTAATTCAGCCAACTGTTCCCAAAATTGTAGCTCAAAATCATAGTCAATATATGGTAATAAAGTTTCATACATGATTAATTCTTTACCTTCATCCTTGGTTGATAAATTTCCTTCCAAAGACTCGAGAAAATACTTGGGAAATGACATATGAATAAACATCAAATCATGGCATTTACCACCTGTGGTATCTGATTTAAAAGCAAGCTCTTCCTCTTTTGCCAATGGATTACAATGAGCTAAAGCGTTTGAGTGGAAATCTTCATTTCCATTTTTGAAATATCCGACGAAATGAAGGGTGTTATGGATGGTATACACTGGAGCATCCAATGTGAAAGCTGCTGCCATAAATGTATCTTTATCGCCCTCACCTGCTCCACCTTGTGTTATCAACGGGTAGTAATAATTTGGCCCATATATATTGAAATATAGTGCCACAAAAAGAGTCTTTGCATGTTTTTCTTTATTGACTAATATCATACCGGATTCATTAGTTGGGTCTGACATGGTCCCTTTATTTGAATGATAATTCCCTTCTCCAATTTCTTCAACTTCTCGATTAACAATTTCATAAAATGCAGGGTGCGTTGTTCTAGTCCAAGCATCTGGCCATAGCACAAGCCCTGTTTCTAGAAATTTGTCCCAATTGAATAAATTGGATGGATTCTTTAAAACTGTATTATCCGAATCAAGGAATAATATATTTTGAAAAGATGAATAAAAGATGGCTATTATTTTCCATTGGAATGTATTCACTTTCAATCCGGCTGGTCCTCTAATACATTTGGTATTCAGTTCCAATTCTGCCTTTTTACAGAATTCCGTATCATAATGTTCATCATGAGGAATAAATATTTCAATTGGTAATGTACATCCTACTGATCGGATTTGTGAAATACTTAAAAGTGCCAACCATGAATATTCCCCTCCTCCAATAGTCAAAATACCCCTTGATTCTTTCCCAACATTCCCAAACGTATCCGGCTTTATGCTTTTTAATTCTTGCAAGAATCCACCCAACTTTTCTTTTAGATCCAATATTGTAGCTGGTGATAAATCTAGAAACGACTGTAGGTATTCTTTATCAAATTTCAGTGATTCTTCAGTATTAACAAAAACCTGGTCAATTCTAGCGTCACTTTTGTATGTGATTGGTTCAATGGATGGTCGATATCGATGTATCAAATCCAAAGGACTTTCATGTTCCAGATGCATTCCATTATATGACAGATGATAGTTATAAAAATACACTAAAAGCAGTACAAGACATCCAAGAACAACCCCAATTCGAAAGAATTTAATTTTGACTTTCATTCTAATGTTCAAAAAGAGCCAATGCTAACAGTTGTTTGATATCAAGGCTTTTTTGTTCCAAAAAGATACACACTATCACAAGAAAAATATTGGTGAAAAGTTGAAGTATCAAAATGGTCATTGGCCTATAAACCCAAAACCAGTCATATTTAAATCAAAATACTCCTTGAATTTTTCTCTTCTGTCTGATACTCTACTCATTCACTAATCAGTATATTTTACTCCCCAACATTAACATAACCAAAATACGCTCAGCATTTCCATTTTAGGATATTGAAAAAGTCCATTAAAAAGAAAAATTTATATTATAAAAAAAAAAAATTTTCATTCAAATCCACTTCTTTAGTCCCTTTTGATCAGCGATGCAATTAACTTGGAAAGACATTCCTGCAGTCCCAGAGTCAAATGACCTTTTGGACATTGTTCTTAATAGAACACAAAGAAAAACTCCTACAGTTATTAGAGCAGGGTTTCAAATTCAAAGAATCAGAGCGTTTTATATGAGAAAGGTGAAATTCACAGCAGAAGGATTTATTGAGAAATTCGATGAAATCGTCCAAAGGTTTCCTAACATTAATGAGTTGCACCCGTTCCATAGAGATTTAATGGATACTCTTTATGAAAAAAATCATTATAAAGTCTCCTTAGGTTCAATTTCCAAGGCCAGGACATTGATCGAACAAGTTTCAAGAGATTATGTTCGTTTGTTGAAGTTCGGTCAATCTCTTTTCCAATGTAAGCAATTAAAGAGAGCAGCTCTTGGTAGAATGGCTACTATTGCTAAAAAATTAAAAGATGCACTTTCATATTTGGAACAAGTTAGACAACATATTGGTAGATTACCATCCATTGATCCAAACACAAGAACTTTATTGATTTGTGGTTATCCAAACGTCGGTAAATCATCATTCTTGAAGTGTATTACCAAAGCCGATGTTGATGTTCAACCTTATGCTTTCACCACTAAATCTCTTTACGTTGGTCATTTTGATTATAAATATTTGAGATTTCAAGCTATTGATACCCCAGGTATTTTAGACAGACCAACCGAAGAAATGAACAATATTGAAATGCAATCTATCTATGCGATTGCCCATTTGAGATCTTGTGTCCTTTATTTTATGGATTTATCCGAACAGTGTGGTTTTTCAATCGAATCCCAAGTTAAACTATTCCATTCAATTAAGCCTTTATTTGCTAACAAGTCTGTTTTAGTTGTTGTCAACAAAACTGATATCATCAAGATTCAAGATTTGGATCAAGATAAACAAGATTTAATGAAGACAATGACCGATATGTCAGGTGTTGAAATTATGGAAACTTCTTGTTACCATGAAGATAATGTTATGGAAGTCAGAAATAAAGCATGTGAGAAATTATTAACTTCAAGAATTGAATCCAAATTAAAGGGTGCTTCAAGAGTCGGAAACATTTTGGATAAGATTCATGTTTCAAAGCCTCATTCAAGAGATGCATTGGACAGACCAGCATTTATTCCAGATGAAGTTAAGACCTTGAAGAAGTATGATGTTAATGATCCAGACAGGAGGAAATTGGCTAGAGATATTGAAGCCGAAAATGGTGGTGCTGGTGTCTACAACATTAACTTGAAGGATAAATACTTATTAGATGATGAAGAATGGAAGGATGATATAATGCCAGAAATTTTGAACGGTAAGAACGTTTATGATTTCCTTGATCCAGATATTGCTTTGAAATTACAAGCCTTGGAAGAAGAAGAAGACCAATTAGAAAAGGAAGGTTTCTATGATTCAGATGATGATTCGTGGGAGCAAACTGAAGAAGTTCAAGATGTTAGATCAAAAGCTCAATGGATTCGTAATAAGCAAAAGATGATGATCAATGAATCACGTCAAAAGAAACATTTGAATAACAGAGCTATCATGCCTAGAACAAAGACATCAAAACAATTCAGCGATTTGGAAAGATCTATGTTTATGGTTGGTCACGATACCAGTATTTTGAAGGAGAAGCATGGTAGATCACAAAAGAATTACCAAGCAAGTGGTTCAGATGTTATGAGAGGCTCAATTAAGGACCAAATGAAGACAAACTTACATCCATTGAACAAGTCAGATAGATTGAATGATGGTTTGAATGATGGTGCTATGAGAAGTAGAGCTTCAAGAATCGGTAAGATGGAGAGAAGAGAAAGGAATTTGAACACCAAAAAGGGTGAATCTGATAGAGTTATTGGTACCAAGATGCCAAAACACTTGTTCAGTGGTAAGAGAGGTATGGGTTCAACAGATTACCGTTAAGTCTTGTTTTTCTACTATTAATAAATATATGAGTTTATACATCTTTCTTTAATTTGATTTTTACAGTTACAAAGAGCATTGAATAAGTTAAAAACTTATAAAGACAATTTAAGTACTATATAGATTGTAAACAAACGCATTAATGATTTTGATTATGGCCTTTGGGGGGTATTTTTAGTCTTTTCTTCAAGTTTGAACCATTTCATATCTTCACTTTTCCATCTATACCACTATTTTAAACCTTTTTTTCCCATTACTTTTACTTATAAACCACTTGTTTAAGTTCATGGTAAAATCCAAATACACTATTCCATAATGAATTGGGTATCATTTTGCTCCAATATTGCAGTGTCTGCATATGGAGTATTGGTATTATTGAAATTATGAAAAAGAGACCTTTCAAATTTATTTTGAGAAGACCTTCTTCTGACTAGTTCTTGAGGTGTTAATAGATCATTTAAAGAACTAGGCACTAAATCTAATTCTTCATTGTCATCATCATCCATTTTGTTCCCATCATCCTCACTTTCATCAATGACCGCACAAGAAGAGAAGAACAGTTGATTACCAGTATTAATTGGACTTGTCCAATTGTTCTGAGGGGACTCGGAGTTCCACATAGTCGAAGACCCGGCTGAGCTTGCAGATTGAGGAATATGTTGTTGACTTGGATATCCATTTAGTTGATAATTATAATGATAATTATTATTATTATTATTATTATTATTATTATAACCTGGGATATTAGACACTTTGGATCCATCAGGCAACACATGGACGAGTGCACATTTGATACCAAACTTGCAATTACCCTTTTGGAAATATTTGCAGTTTTGTGTACTAGAAGCCTCATTTGTTGAATGAGAAAAAGGACATGATTGTCCTGCTTGGCACGACCCCATTTTAAAGAATTTACAAGGAACGTGATTCAAATCTTGCTTTGTTAGTAAAGGTCCTTCATATACTTTCAGTACGTCCCTTTTTAGTAAGAAACATATATAAATAATACCAACTTTTATTATTATGTAGTGTTTTGTTATTTAACTCCGAAATAACGTTTACTTTTTCGCTGGCACTTAATCGGGTACTTTTTAGCACTTCAATTATATCATTTTTATCTTCTTTCATCTTATATCGCTAGAATTCTATTAGTAAATTGTTATATTAATCAATTAATAATAACCTTTTTTTTTTTTTTTTACTATAAATATATTTATTTATTTTATACACATAAAAAGATAAAGAGATAAAGAGAGATAACCAAATAATAATAAGAATAAATAATTGTGGATTACATAATCGTCGAAGAAAAAAAAAATCCATCAACTTTTACGTAATCCATCAACTTTTACGTAATCAAAATGCTAACGTAAGCAAATGTATTTTACGTAATCAAAATGCTAACGTAAGCAAATGTATTTTACGTAATCAAAATGCTAACGTAAGCAAATGTATTTTACGTAATCAAAATGCTAACGTAAGCAAATGTATTTTACGTAATCAAAATGCTAACGTAATCAACGCTGTTTCTCCGCTTTCTGTATTTTTTTTTTTTAATTTATTTTTTTTCCCTTATATATTTTTTTTCCCCCCCGTTAAAGTGGCGAATTTTATAATCGCTTAAATTGATAAAAATTTTCTATTTATTGATAAAACCTTTTTCTTTTTATAACTAATAAAATGCAATTCGATGTGCAACACGAAATGGAGACTCCAACCAAACTAATAGGAAAAGGACAAGGAGTTGTAGGAACAAAAGTTGGGGATGGAATGAGTTACATACGACAAGATATGTGGGATGCTCAGAACTTGTCACAAGATTATTCTTATCCAACACCAGCCCAATCGGATTACTCAGCAGACCCTCTATCTAATCGTTCATCTTTGGGGAATTTGTTTGATGCACAAAGTGTATCAATATGGTCTACAAATGCAGGGACAAATTCATGGGGTGAGCCATTATCGAAAACTTCATCTTCAATATCAATTTCAACATCCAATTCTACATCAACGACCAATTTAACAACAATAGCTAACGGGATTCCAACATCTCCATCACTATCTACGATTAAGCTGAATTATGATATGGATTTAGCCAATCAATTGAGTAATTCTCAACAACAATTTAAACCCTTTATTATGAATGATAATGTATTATTATCACCTTCTTCAACGCAGATTAACTTGAATAGGGGTGTTCCTGATGACAACGGGGGACAGTTTAGAAATCAATTGATGATGTCTATTAATAAAAGACAACAACAACAACAACAACAACAGCAACAACAATTTCAACAGCAACAACAACAGCAACAACAACAACAACAACAACAGCCACAACAGCCACAACAAATTGTTCAAAAACAACCTTTGCAACACCAACACCATTATGATACCCATAAAATCAATAGAAATCTTTTCAAAACTGAAATGTGTGTGAAATTTCAATCAACCGGTTCCTGTCCTTACAATACCAAGTGCCAATTTGCCCATGGTTTAGATGAATTGAATGAATCTTCTAGGCCTAAAAATTGGAAAACAAAAATGTGCAGGTCTTGGGAATCAAAAGGTTATTGTTCTTACGGAAAACGTTGTTGTTACAAACATGGAATTAATGATGATGGTTCAACTCTTCATTTCCAACAGCCTCCTCCCCAGGTTTTGAAGTACTAATCATTAATCACTCTACCAATATGATCTAACATCTGGGAATTTATTTTATTTATCTAACATCTGGGAATTTATTATTATTATTATTATTATCACTATTATTATCACTTTTATCACTATTATTGCCAATCAACTATTATTATCATAATTATGTTCATTCAATTCGTTTGATATTTGTTTCATTTCTTTGTTTATTTAACTGGTCTTTTTATAGAATTTATGCTATTATTTAATTAAACTTTTTATTTTAACTATACTATCTTATTTCTTCTGTTTCGTAAATGTCATCTAGGAATGGTGATCTAAACCAGCTCAAACAAGTTCAACTGTCATGGAATTTGAATCCAACACTACAAGAAGCCATTGAGCCTCTTTCGATATTCCCAATACAGGATTTATATCGTTCTAATGACTATACTTTTCAAACTTATTATTCACCTCCATCTTCATCAGAGTCCCCGATTATGTTTATTGGTCATCATGGGGCGGGCTCTTGTGGTATGACCTTTGCCATGCTTGCAGATTCCATCAAATCTCAATCTGTCAAGCTGGGTTATAATTCAAAACCAGGATTTTTATCTTTTGATATGAGAGGACACTCTAAATCCTTTTGTTTGAATCAGACAGATGATAATTATAAAATGAGTTTGGATCAATTGACAAAGGATCTGGCGTTCTTGTTGAACCATTTCATAAATTCCAAATTTCAATCAAAAGAACAGAAATTAAGTGTGTATCTTATTGGACATTCACTTGGAGGATCAGTTCTAACAAATTTGCTTACAAACCACTTGGACCTAGTTGAGCGCTCTGAGGTTTTGAAAGGTTTGGTTATGATAGACATTGTTGAAGAGACTGCAGTCAAATCATTGAGTTCAATGCAAATTTATTTGAATCATTTACCAAAACGATTTGATTCAATCGATCAATGCGTGGATTGGCACATAAACTCCAATTTGTTAAACAATAAAATATCCGCAACTTTAACAGTTCCCGAATTAATTCATAAATCAGATGAAATTGGAGGAAAATATAAATGGGTTTGTGATCTAAGAATGACTTCAAAGTATTGGAACGAGTGGTTTTATAATTTATCACAAAATTTCATTTCAATACCAACTAAAATATCTAAACTGTTAATTTTGGCTAATAATGATTATCTTGACAAACCTTTGATAATTGGACAGATGCAGGGAAAATATCAACTAGTCGTTTTTCATAATAATCTAAATATTCAATCTTCTGCAATTGGGAAGTTAATCGACTCAAATAACGTTGGCCATTTCATTCATCAGGATATTCCAAATAAAATGGCAATTTGTTTGTTAGAATATGTTGAAAGAAACAATACATCATTTTACAATATTGAAAATAAGGATCAAAATGAAATGTTATTAGCTTTAAATAAGAAATGGGGAGTTAAATAATCCGAATCAATTTGCAAATATATATTTATTATTATATACCAACATATAAAGTCATCATCTATCTACATAAGAGTAAAGATAAAAGGCGATCAACTATATGATTAATAATATCTCTATAAGACAGCTATTAATCGACACTCATCATCGTTTCAATCTTTTCGTCACCATTTAACTTTGCCAATACCTCATCAATCTTCTTTCTACCCCAAGAGAATCTTGGATCAATAAGGAATGGCCTTAAATCGAATCTGTTATCGTCAGGGGAATATTGTTCTGCATGATATGATGGTGTTGAAACTGTTTGCTTATGTCTATTTACTGCATAATACCAAAAGAAATTCTTGACCTTTGTTCCTATTTCGTCTGGTGTCTTTTTATCCTTCCAAATGTGTAATAATTTAATAAACATAGAATATGGTCCACACTTTTCAACCTTTCTTAATCTTCCCATAATACTCAATTCATTATATGTAAAACCCATATCAATTTCATCACTTTGAACATAATCTTCAGTGATAGGCTCTAATTCAGCTGTTGGCTTTGCTGTGATGAATTCATTCAAAATTGGCATATCAAATTCAATTTCTGACCATTTAATAAATTTGATTAGATCATTCTTGGAAATACCCCCTATTGGATTAATGTCGGCAGATGAACAATCATATTTTGTTAAATAACCTCTTAATTGCTCGTCAACGTTAGCGGAGCCTAAAACCAACAATCCGCCCTGATTATTCTTTCCCCTGACCCATGGTAACAATTGAGCAAAAAGATAAGAGATAACCATTCTTAATCTTGCTTGAATATTTTGCAAAGCTAGGTTCTCAATTTGGGAACCACCAAATATCTTATATATTGGCTTTTTACCGGTTGTCACTTCAAAAAGTGAAACCAACGAAGAAACAACTGTGTCAATGTTCATATCAACATGATATGAACCAATATCATTAGATAGTTTAAATGCCCTTTGTCTCGTTTCCAGTGAAGAGTTGGTAGTACCCATATAACAAGTATGGAAAATTCTATTTGCTAACTCACTAGAACTTTCCGGAACAGCATCATCCCTTAAAATGTTTTTGACATCTTCCAGCACTTGAGTATTCCCGTCCTTTATTTCGTTAATAACCAATCTACACATGGAGTTAATGATGACTGCAGTGGCACAACTGTCAATACCTCCACTCAAAGGTAAGAAAAAACCCGAACCATTACATCTTCTCAAATAATCCCAAAGCCAACATGCTGGGCCTAAAGCGATTTCTTCTTCAGGTAGATGAAAGTTACAAGATCTTGGCTCTGTTGGTTCCAAACTCAAATCAAAATTCAAAGAATCTGGAGATAGTTCTACATCCAAATGAATTCTGTCATAAACAGGACTGGACCTTGATTGAATACCGTGAGAAATTAAGGACTTATAAGCTCTAACATCCTCTAAATCAATGGTTGCACTGATGACTTCGACATCCTTCAATGAGAATTGTGACCCTTGAGCTAAAATTTGTCCATTACATACGATCATTGCACATCCATCATAATAAAGTCTGTCACCATCACAACCTCTTTGATTGGAATAAAGATAGATACCACCGCATTTCCTAGTTGCTTCAGTAATCATTGAAATTCTTGTGTCCAATTTTCTTAATTCATGATGAGAACCAGACGAATTAGTTATTATTTCAACACCATCTAATGCCAATTGGACATGTGGTGCCTGTGGAGTGAATAATTCTTCACATGTTTCACATCCAATAACAGTATCCATGGTGCTAACGACTGCATCCCCAAATTTAACACACGATTGCCCGGTTATTCTTCGAATTAATACAGGTAAATTGAATTCTTCGACATACTGAGGTTTCAACCAGGGTGTAAAAAATCTCATCTCTCTGTAGTTACCATCGTTAGCCAATACAAGCTTTGGTCTAATTAATAATATTTGCCCATCATATGATAAAATTCTACAATTGTACCTTCTGTTTTTATGGATGATTGGAATCCCAATATCCAAAAGAATCCCATAAGTCTCTTTATTTTTTAAAATAGTGGAATACGCTTCCCATGATTGTAAATAAGTATCATTTTCCAAGAAGTGATCCAAACAACCATACCCTGGAATTTCCAATTCTGGCCCGACTCTCAAAGATGCACCTTGCTTTTTTGCTTCTTTAATTGATTGTAAAATTCTATCTCTGTTACCTTCAAAATCCAATGCCCATTGGTTCAAAGAACACGTTGCAATTGTTATGTAATGTGGCATCTCTTCTTCTAAACGTTACAATAATAATAAGTCATAAATTATGGAAAACTCAAAAATGCTCATGATGTTATATGTTGTTAATCTTAAGTAATTGTAATATATACAGATGTTATAAAATTTACAAAATAAGCTGGAGAAAAGCAACAATAAAATAACGAAATTAGTTAGTGTTACTTTTTTCATAAATTAACATGTAAGCAGCTTTTCCATCGGACAGTACAGTGTCCAAAGTACATTCACTAACTTTTCCATCAGATATCCTCCAGAAGGGCTTTTTCATCACAGATGCTAGCTTTTTATCATTTTTATTCTTTTTCGGAACGGAGATTTCAAAGGTCTCACTTGAAACTTCGTGTGCAGAGGTGATAGGAGATGAAGGAGACGATAATTTCCCTCCTATTATGATAGAAACTCTTCTTCTTAAAGAATCTAAACCTTTGGATGATGTTGAAGAGGTCCTTGATTTCATAGATTTTATAGATCCTCTTTTAGAAATCTCATCAGACGCAGCTGACATGGATTTGGATCTTCCAGGAAATTCAGTTTCAGTTGTTAATCTAGTTGGAAGTTGAAATGAAACCTCTGAAGGTGTTGATGGATTCCTTTCACCGTCAGTATCGCCAACCATACTATCGTCAATATCATATTCATTCGACGAAGAGAGTGATGTGCTCAATACAGAAGATTCAATAACATTATCGGATTTGCCAAACGTTTCAATCGCTGTGGGTGTGGTATCTGAAGAAGACGAAGAATCAATTACCAATGAAGGCATAGTGGAAGATGCCAAAGAATTGGATGTAATGGCTTTTGGCATCGATGGATAATCGTTATAATATGTTCCATCAGTTTTTCTTTTATAAAACATTGGTTTCAGTTTATAGCATTCATAATGTCCTGAATTATGTGATCCCTGATGCCTAATTACTGCCTTTAATTTGTAAACAACTTTGGAATCATTTGAAACTAGTCGTAAATCGTTTGGAAATTCAACAAAACAGGGATTTCTCATTGCTTGAGTATCTGAAAATATGGATCTAGATAAATGAATAGGCATGATTTTCGGTACTTCAATGAATGATATTTCTCTATGAACAGTTGAGTTACCTATTTCTTTCAAAATAGGATTCATTGCTTTTATTGATTGAAACAAAGGTTTATCAGCTAAATCATGATTGATAGTAAGTTTCTTCTCAGTAAGCAGAGGAAACAATTCTTTATTCAAAAACTCTCTCTCCTCATCAGTTACCTTAATATTATGATGAGGTGACACTTTATTTGATGAATTATCAATTGTATGGTAAAGATAAGTCAAAGTACAAACAAAACATGAATAACCCTCAATAATTTCGGATTGATTGGATTTCAACATATAATCCAAAGTGGTGGATGATTTCTGTGGTACATTTAAAGAAATAATATTCATAGGTGTTTGGGATGGATTAGATGTCATTTGGCATCTCATACAACGGAGTTTTGATTCTATTTTGGAGTTGAATGGAAAATCAGGTAAACTCTCCGAATCTACCAATTCTTTCAATTGCAAGTACTCCGATTCTAAAGTTGCAATGATTAACTGCATCAATTCCTGGGCATCATGTTGAATTCTGTTCAATTTAGCTTCATGAATCCTTTCCAGAACATGAAGTATATCCCAAACAGACAAACTAGCTGAGTGGTAAATTGGCGCCTGAAGCTTCGTCATAACACTCATTAATATAGCATGCAACGGCAAATTGGGAAATTGAATATCCGGGGGAAGATGCATTTCAACAATAGCATTAAAATAAACATTCAGTGATGGAGTTGAGGATAGTGACTGTATTGTAGAGTTGGCAAAGCAGTCGATTGAAGGGTTGAAAAACCCGGTGGTCAATTTGTCTGGTCTTTTAGAACGGCCCATTGTATTTTTATTTGCTGGGGTAGAGAGTATATACACCGTTAATGATAAGAGTGCTAATACTGAACCAATTATTTTAGGAGATCCTAATGCACCAAATCGGGAAGCCGGCGTAATTTTCTCTTCGACAGAAAAGTGTTCTACAACTTTCTTCAGTAACTGATTTACAACCACCGGCGCCATACGTCTTGTTATTCCCTTTTGAACGAATTTAAAGGAATTCCGAATTCCGCATCGACTTTGACAGTTACATTTTTTTTCCTTGATGTTAAAAACTATACTATATTATTTAGTTGTGTATGTACGTATGTATATATTAGGGGTTTAATCAACTTCTTCCATAACAGATTCAGCTTCTTCTTCAGCAGCAGGAGCATCAGTGGATGCTTCTTCGACCTTGGTTTCAGCATCATCTTCAATGTTCAAACCAAGAGCAATCAAAGAGTTAACTCTCTTTGAGAAAGCGGTTGGTTCATCGAGGGAGAAACCAGAGGTCAAAAGGGCAGTGTCGAACAACAAGGTGGTCAAGTTCTTGACGACTCTGTCATCAGCACCGTTTTCATCAATCTTTTCCTTCAAGGCCTTAATGATTGGTGAAGTTGGGGAGATTTCGAAAATCTTCTTAGAAGACATGTAAGCAGACATTGAAGTGTCTCTTAAAGCTTGTGCCTTCATGATTCTTTCCATGTTGGCAGACCAACCGAATTGAGCAGTTCTAATAGCAGCTGGAGAGTCAACAAGCTTGTGGGAAACAATGACCTTTTCGACTTGTTCACCAAGGATATCCTTCAAAGCCTTAGTTAATGGTTCGAATTCCTTGATTTCTTCTTCTCTCTTGGTCTTTTCTTCTTCGGTTTCTTCTAATTCGAAGTCCTTGGTAATATCAACAAGCTTCTTGTCTTCGAATTCCTTCAATTGACCCATAGCGTATTCATCAATTGGGTCAACAAGGAACAAGACTTCGAAACCCTTGGCCTTCAAAGCATCTAAGAATGGAGACTTTTCAACAGCCTTCAATGATTCACCAGTAATGAAGTAGATGTTCTTTTGTTGTTCTGGCATTCTAGTGACGTAATCAGACAAAGAAGTTAATTCTTCACCTGACTTGGTAGAGTTGTATCTCAATAACTTAGCTAATGAAGTTCTGTTTTGAGCATCTTCGTGAATACCCAACTTAAGGTTCTTAGAGAAAGCTTGGTAGAAAGTATCGAATTGTTCCTTGTCTTCAGCAATTTCATTGAAAGTTTCAATACACTTCTTGACAATGTTCTTTCTGATGACCTTCAAAATCTTGTTTTGTTGTAACATTTCTCTTGACAAGTTCAATGGTAAATCTTCTGAGTCAACAACACCTCTAACGAAGGAAAGCCATTCTGGGATTAATTCTTCAGCTTCATCAGTAATGAAAACTCTTCTAACGTACAACTTGATGTTATTCTTCTTCTTCTTGGATTCGAATAAATCGAATGGAGCTCTCTTTGGAACAAACAAGATAGCCTTGAATTCCAATTGACCTTCAACAGAGAAGTGCTTAACAGCTAATGGGTCTTCCCAATCGTTGGAGATTGACTTGTAGAAAGCATTGTATTCATCTTGGGTGATATCACTTGGGTTTCTGGTCCACAAAGGCTTGGTCTTGTTTAATTCTTCGGTTTCAGTGACCATTTCCTTAATAGTTTTCTTTTCTGGTTCAGCAGCGTCGTCGTCATCCTTGATTTCTTCAACCTTTGCTTCCTTGGATTCATCGGCTTCTTCAATCTTTGGTTCTTCTTCGACTTCCTTCTCAACTTCCTTGGTGACAACCAATTGGATTGGGTAAGCAACGAATTCGGAGTGTCTCTTGACAACATCCTTGATTCTCTTTTCTTCGAGGTATTCTAATTGATCTTCCTTCAAGAAAATTCTGATGATAGAACCTCTACCGATTCTTTCATTGGATTCATCTAAGGTAACAGTGAACTTACCACCAGCATTTGATTCCCAAATGTATTGTTCATCATCATTAGATTTTGAGATAACTTGGACCTTGTCAGCAACAAGGAAAACAGAGTAGAAACCAACACCGAATTGACCAATCATAGAAACATCTGCACCTGCAGTTAAAGCTTCCATGAATGCCTTAGTACCTGACTTTGCAATGGTACCCAAGTTCTTGACTAATTCAGCCTTGGTCATACCAATACCGGAATCTCTGATTTCTAAGACGTTTTCTTCTGGCTTTGGTGTGATTCTAATGAATAATTCTGGTTCTGATTCCAAAACGGATGCATCTGACAATGCTTGGTATCTGATCTTGTCAAGGGAATCGGATGCGTTAGAGATCAATTCTCTAAGGAAGATTTCCTTGTTAGAGTAGACAGTGTTAATGAAAAGGGACATCAACTGAGAAATCTCAGCTTGGAACTCATATGATTCAGTCTTTGACATTTTTGTTAGTTGAGCAAAGTCATTTCGAAAATCCTCTCGCTTGAAAAATGGACAATGTGGCATTTTTATACTTTTTCATGTCAGAATTTCTAGAAGGTTCCACAATTGCTCATTTTGATGTTTTTCCACTATTCACTCAAAATTTGTTGCATTTTTGTCCTGGACTTTACGAACAGTCTCAAACGTACGATGTCAATGTACATCTGTAAAAAAAAGAGAGATCTCTGTTGGTAAAATGTGGGTTTTTCACATTTTTGTTTTTTTTCCAGAATAATCAACACAATTTTGGAATTGTTTCCAAATAAACAGATCAAATTGATAATACTTGAAGAACTTTCTTCATACCCACATTGTCTAAGCGGCCCAAATTAGCAAATTTCCTTGAAAAAATCCCCATTGTTGAATCAGAAAGAAGAAGAAACCATAAAAAAGTAACTAGAAGTGGCGTCATAGATTTGTGGTAGTGATTGATTATACTATACGAACCTTGACGCTATTTTAAACAGACAAGGATTTTTTAACTTACATACAACAGGGATTGAAGACGCGGTTTACCATTTTTACGATGCATTTTTGGAACTGAGCATAATTGGGATCAAAGCGTTTGTGTATATACAGATCAAGAGGAAAAAAAGGAAAATAAATACCAAGAATTGGAAGATTTGTTTACTTTTGAACAAAATCATAAAATATGTCTTCAATGGCCAATAGAGGAACGCTAGCGGAGACATATCTTAGTAAGATTGCGGCATTGGATGAAGAAATGCCATCGTTTGGGACGAAAAACATTAATATCTCGCCGTTTCCGTCACCAAAAAGACAAGACCAGCATGCTAAACTTACACCAGTTGAACCTCTTTTAAATTTCCCAGAATTGAAGCCATCAAGCTCACCAATAAAAATGAATGAAAGGCCCTATTCAACGGTTAAATCTTTAATCAAAGCAAAGGAAAATGAGACAATTGAAAATAATGCAGGCAATTTTACTCCAAGACCAGATAACATTAAATTCAATTCTTCTACATCACCAGTTCAAAAAAAATCGGTATTTATATCAAAGAATCATGTTAATCTATCTCCACCTTCATACAATCCCAAAGTGGTAGACACAAATCAAAAAGAAGAGAAATTGACTAAATCAGAAATGGGTCGAATGGGGAAAATCAATACAGTAATGTCAGCTTCTCCTAGTATGAAAACCTTACTAGTTGCCAAGGTTCAACAAACTTCCAGTGATAATTCAATGGCATTGAAATCATGGATTGATTCAAATAGAGATAATTTGAAATTGGCTTCTTTTGTATGCAGAATGTTAGAAATCAAAAGATGGATTGAAAATCTTCTTGGAGAATCAATTGGTTTAGAAGATTACGACATTGACAGGTTCCCAGATTATTTGGCAAATGGGGTTTTAATTTGTAGAATTGCACAGAAATTCAACCCGAATCAAAATATGAAAATTTGGACTTGTGATGGGAATAACAGATTTGAAAATGTTCCTGATATTTATTTGTTGAAGAAAAGGGACTTCAAATACATCCAAAACATTGGCCAATTTTTGGCTTTCACATCAAAAATTAAATTGCCAGTTTTATTTAGCTTTGAAACCAATGATTTATATGAGATGACAGACATTCCAAAAGTTATTGGATGTTTACATGCACTTGTTTGTATGATGGAAATTGCTAATGGTACCCCAAATGTTACAAAGATTGAAAAAATGGAATTATGCTCTTTATCAGACAAATTTTTCAATGTTGATAAGATGAAATCAATAAATTATAAGATCGGAAGAAATTTACCAGGTAAATATTTGAGTGGATTTGATGAGGCTGTCAGAGTAAACATAGGAGATGACGTCAGAAATTTAGAGCTAATTTCCGTCGAATCCTCAAACTTGAAACAGAAACTAGAAAGTACAAAAAAAGATGTGGAAACTTGTTCAAAAACTGAGCACTTGAGTGTATCTGCGGTCTCTTCATCCTCTACCATTTCATCGGAAGACCTAATATTACCACAAACATCTACCAAGCATTTAGAAGAAGCGAAATTGGCAAGAGCTTTTTTCAATGCACCAATCTCAAGATCCACCACATTGCCAAGACTTGATTCCATAACTGCAATTCACGAGAAATATAAATATTTATTGGGAGAAGATGAAAGAGCACTCTTGAGCGGCTCAAGTCTAACCAAATTCAAACCAAGCGAAACAATAACTGATATTGATGAGGAGTTAATTATCAAATTTCAGTCTTTATCACGAGGCCACCTCTTAAGGTTTGATTTGTTTGTTACAAAATTTATGTTGAAGAATAATACCCAAGATATAATCAAATTTCAATCCATTTGTAGGGGACTATTAACAAGAGCGAAAATTAACACACCAACACAGGAAATAAAATCAAGTGAATCATTTTATTCATCTTCTCAGTTAATGAAAACTTTATACAAAAACAAGACAAGATATGCAAAGTCTTTAGATACCCAGGTTCAATTGAAGGAGAATGAATCATTGATTATTAAGCTTCAGTCTATTGTTAGGGGAAATATTGTTAGAAACAAACAATGGCAAATCACAAAATTCCTTTTGAAACATTCCAAGGTAATAATAGATTTACAAAGTAGATTAAGAAGTATCATTCTCAGAGATCGCTTGTCTAAAATTTTATCTAATCCGTCAGGCGTAGCATCGAGGAAGCCAAGAATCAGATATGAGTCTTCATTTGAAGAAAATGATGATTTATTTGAGTCGTTTGATAAAGAATCCAGGCACAAAACTAAAGCCTTTGAGGAGCCATCGACCCCTCCGAGATCTTCCAGTCAAGTGATTTCCAGATTAGAATTAAAAAAGCTGAACGCAAAGTTGGAGCCTAATTTACCATTAACTGATTCTCAAATTGGAGATCTGAAAATGAGATCAAGATCTTCATCTCCGAAATCTAGGAGTGTCTCCAAGCTTCATCACTCGCCAACCAAGAAGAGTTTAAAAAAGTTTTTGCCAGACTCTCGGTTGACCAGTTCAGAAACAACTTTGATTTTTAAACCAATTTTGTCATTGAGTTTAAACATAACTGATTCACAAATTCATGAATTACAAGGGCAATCAAAATCAATCAGTCAGCTTCAAGCTTGTATCAGGGGATCAAATGTGCGAACAGAAGTAAAATATATTCGTAGATATATCTCAAAATACTCAAATAAATTAAACACATTGATGGCAGTTTACAGAGGTATTGAAACTCGATTTGAAGTTGATTCAATCAGGCTAGATTTAAAGGATGAGCAGGACAAGATCACTTTATTGCAAGCTCAAATTCGCAGATACCTCATTCAAAAGAAAATAAGAGATCGCGATGAATGGTTTTTGAGACCTGAGAACCTTGATAAAATCATTAAATTACAAGCATTCATTCGAGGGATAAGAGACAAAAAGAATTATAAGTCATTAATTGAAGAAGCGAATCCTCCATTCAATGCCATTCAAAAATTCTCAAATTTACTGGGAGGAGCTGAAGGTGAAAGGGTTATTGAAGACAGCATGAATGTTATGTCCAAGAAGGAAGAGTGCAAATCCGAAAGGATCAGGCTGAACAAGGCTATTCAACAGCTGAAAAAGGTTCAACTGAAATACGAAATATTGAAATCCAACGGTGTAAAAATTAAAGATCTAAAAATGGTTGAACTTGAAAACGAGAACTCCGACCCTAATTCAGAAAATGAATTGAAGTTTAGCCATATTGGGAAAGATATTTTGAAATTTGCCAAAGAAGAGGAGGATAAACTGATTGAAGATTCATCTATCGGGTTTACTATGCAGAGAAAAGAAAGAGATTTGATGGATTTATATGGAAAATTATTCTGGACTTTGCAAACGCAAACTCAATACTGGACTGATGTTATTATTCAGCTAATGAGTGGCGATGTTGAAGTTCAATTCAGTCATGGGCATTTAGAAGATTGGGTTTTAAAATGTTTCAATTTTAACGAATTCAATGATTCCATTGAAAATACAAGAGAGGAAGGTGAAATAGTTGGAATGATTTTCAATGTTTTAAAACATTTCATTAGTAAAATGGATACTTCTAGTTTCAAATTGGCAATTAAGGATAGGAGAGACTTGAATTACGATGATGTTAAACTTTGGGAAATGATTTTGATGGCGTACACCAATTTATCCCAACAAAGGTTATATACTAAGCAAAAGTTTGGTGACTTGATATTTTTAATAACTGGAGATGAAGAAATATGGTTTGAGTGCGATCCTGATGTAATCAAAGTTGCCCTGGATTTGGATGAAAACATATTAGAAGCAATTGATATCCCAGAAGTTAAGAGTCAGTACATCCAAAATTTGACCTCATTAAAATCTAACACTATTCAAGTTTTTAAGAAGTTGGAAAGATCTATAGATGACATCCCAGTTTATTTGAGATGCTTAATGAAAGACATTTTTCAAGAAATCAAAAACAGGTATCCAAAGGTTTCAGATACATATTGGTATGGCTTTGTTGGATCAATTTTAATGAAGAGCTACATATTACCAATGTTTCTGACACCAGCCAATTATTCAATTGATATTTACTCATTGAGCGAAGATGGTGAGGATATTGAAAGAATACAAAGAAATTTAGAGTTAGTTTCAATGACAATGCTCCAAAGTGTTTTGATGAAACCGTTTAGTGTTAGTCAATGCGCATATTTGATTCCTTTGAATTCATTCATTGCCAACAACTCGCAACATATCAAAACCTTGTTGGATAAAATAATGGATGTTGATAGTATTGATCAAACTTATCAGAGAGTAAAAATGGTTCATATGGGATCTAAACTTAAGATTAAAGTAGATGATTTAGTCGAACTAACAAATATATGGGGTCAATTTCTTGAGCAATTTTTTGCCGATGACAAAGGCCCGTTGTTCGAGTCTCTTTCGGGCTTAGCTCAGTATGATAACTTTAGTAGAAGACCACAAGGTGACGCATACGGATTTGTTGAATTTCCATTGATGGAAACTATAAAGGCAGGAATCAGTAACGAAGTCCAGTTGAAAGCCATTTGGCTAGAGTTGAAAAGATATTTAACCTATATTTTGCAAATACAAGAAGGCGATAATTTGATTGAAGTTCTTTTAGCTGGAATAGAGCCAGCAGATGAAGCCAAATTTTTGGAATTAATTAAGAAGGAGAGACTCATGTTGAAAGAAAGAGGTGTGAAGGCAGAAAATGAGATTTACAGATTGCCATATCCACTAGTAAAGGAAAGAGCCATTAGTTTAATTAACGAATTGGAAGACATGGGTGTTGTAGATTTCAAAGATGGATATCAAGCAATTTTAAACGAGCTTGCAAATGACATTAAGACTAAGAAAAACCAAAGAAAAGAAATAGAACATGAGACTAAAGTTATTGTGGATATTTTGACAGAGCTGAAGAGAAAAACTTCTACCTATGAAAAACGTGCACTAGACTATAATAAAGAAATTGATCGTCAATTAGAGCGTCTTAAGTCATCAAATATTGATGCCACATCATTATCCAAGAGTGGTGGAATTGGAAGAAAGTCATTTTTCAAAAAGTTATTTAAATCTTCCATTGGGAAAGCAAAGAAAAATGAAATCAAATTTTCAATGCGTCAACTCTATGATAATGGGGTCATCAAGGAAAAATCAGGCTCTAGAGGTTCTTTGGATATTAAATGTGACAAGGGTGAAGTTATTTTTGAACTGAATGGAGGAATGAGACCTCATACCGTTTCTTTGGACAAATTAATTCACTGGCAATACGAAAAGGAATATGTTGATATTCTTGGACTCAAATGTGATGCCCTTCGTTTAAGCCAATTGGTATTAAAGCAGTTCTATAGATCATGAGCACTTTTAGGAGTTATATAGTATATTTTTAAAACTTTACACAATACAATTAATATGTTATTAATAATGAGTTCGTGTGGTTGGTTCCCTAAAACAGTCTGTACACTTTTGTTGATATGGTCATGGTACGCCACTACTTTCAAGGCTATCCCGATCATATATGCGCCATTTTGGGGGAAAACCGCGTTGTTCATTTTGATAACCACCGAATTCGTGTTGGCGTTGGGACTTTACTCGTTCATAAGCATTGAAGGACCACATTTTGCCACTGAAATAGAAGAATTGAGTGTTGTAGATGAGAGAACTCCTCCTGCATTTCTAGTTGAAAGAGCAGTAATGGTAAAAAACTCGGGCGGTTATAGAATATGCACAAAATGTAATGTTTGGAAACCAGACAGATGCCATCATTGCTCTAGTTGTAACCAGTGCGTTTTGAAAATGGATCATCATTGTCCTTGGTTTGGTGGATGTATTGGATATGGGAATTTGAGATGGTTTATTCAATTTTTATTTCACAGCTGTATTTACTTGATTGGGGTTAGTTTGATTTGTGGTATTGTGGAATACCAAAGGGTAATGAACTGTTCTTTTCATATTTTGTTTGCTGCTGTTATGGGTGTGATATTCCTGACATGTGTTTTTGTTTTGTTTTGTATGACCCTCTGGCTGGTTTTGAAAGGACAAACAACAATCGAAAGCTACGAAAGTCAAAGGTACAAACATTCTGGTTACAAAAACGTTTTTGATTTAGGAACTAGAGCTTCTAATTGGAAAGCTGTAATGGGAAAAGGATGGATTCAATGGATCTTTCCAGTAAAAGGCCCCTTTGACGCCGGAAAAGGCCTGTGGTTTCAAACTAGAGATACACAATTGATCCAGAGGCTTTCTAATGAGTTTTATAGAGCTTGATGTGTATTATTCTCACTTTGTATTATATTTACTATAATAATTATGTTTCTTCCTTTCTTTCTCTTTTTTATAATAACAGGTTTCTCTTATACAAATATGATTTACGAAGATAAGCCATTTGGTGAGATCAAAGTGAACCCTCAAAACAAGAAACGTGTTGCCTACTTCTATGATAGTGACGTCGGGAATTATTCATACGGTTCAAACCACCCTATGAAACCACACAGAATCAGAATGGCACATTCCTTGATAATGAACTATGGTTTATACCAATCGATGGAAATCTACCGTGCAAAACCTGCCACAAGACAAGAGATGACCCAGTTCCACACTGACGAATATGTTGACTTCCTTGCTAGAGTTACACCGGACAACTTGGAAATGTTCAATAAGGAACAAGCTAAGTTCAACGTTGGTGATGATTGTCCTGTTTTTGACGGTTTATTTGAGTACTGTTCTATTTCAGGGGGAGGATCCATGGAGGGTGCCGCTAGATTAAATAGGGGGAAATGTGACATTGCCATTAACTATGCAGGGGGATTGCATCATGCCAAGAAATCTGAAGCTTCTGGATTTTGTTATGTTAATGATATTGCTCTTGGGATTATTGAACTGTTAAGATATCATCCTAGAGTGCTCTACATTGATATCGATGTTCATCATGGTGATGGTGTAGAAGAAGCGTTTTATTCAACTGACAGAGTCATGACGGTGTCATTCCATAAATATGGTGAATTTTTTCCAGGTACTGGTGAGTTGAGAGATGTTGGTGTAGGTAATGGTAAGAACTACTCTGTTAATGTGCCATTAAGAGATGGTATTGATGATCAAACTTACAAAAATTTGTTTGAACCACTGATGAAGAAGGTTATGGATTGGTATCAACCAAGTGCCATTGTTTTCCAATGTGGTGGTGATTCATTATCAGGAGATAAACTTGGATGTTTCAACTTGTCAATGTATGGTCATGCTAATTGTGTTAATTACATGAAATCCTTTAATATACCAATGATGATTTTAGGTGGTGGTGGTTACACTATGAGAAATGTTGCAAGGACATGGACATATGAAACGGGACTTTTGAACGAGAAAATTCTTGATTCTGAATTACCTTTCAATGACTACTATGAATATTTTGGCCCTGATTACAAGTTAGAAGTCAAACCAAGTAACATGCATAATGCTAACACACCAGAATATCTAAATAAGATTATGACCCAGATATTCCAGAATTTGGAGAGTACAAAACACGCTCCAAGTGTTCAAGTCCAAAATGTTCCATCGGATATCAAAGATTTCGATGATGATGTGGAAGATGATAGTGAGTTAGCCAGAGACACGAAGGGTGGAACTCAAAAAATGATTGATGAACATGTTGTCCCAGATAATGAGTTTTATGATCCAATGGAGGACCACCAAAAAGTAAAGGGAAATGACCTGTGAAAACCATAGTCTTTTGTTTTGTTTTGTGTATACTATAAAAAGTGATAATGTAATTGAATTAACTAGAGTCGTTCTTTTTGGTACTTCTGAAACCCAAATTAAATCCTAACATCGAGTTGATACCATTAACCCAATCTCCCTTGGAAGAAACCACACACCAAATGCCCCTATCATCTTCATGGCTACATTCATTAGCCCAGGTTTCGCTTACAATATGAATTTCATCACCAGGAATTAATTTCATTTGTGGTATTCCATCAACAGACATTTTAGCATTACATTTGGAGTAATCTATATTTCCATGTGGCTTCCCAATAACTTTGATTAGAATATGCGAAGAAAAAGGCAATATCAATGGTCTGAAAGAAAGTGATCTAGGACAAATTGGTGTTAAAATAATACATTTAACAATAGGGTGAACAATTGAACCACCTGCACTCAAAGAGTAAGCTGTAGAACCAGTCGGAGTTGCAAAAATTAGCCCATCAGCGGTTGTCCTAGTCAAAAAATAACCGTTAATGTAGATATCTAAATTCAATAAACCAGGTAGAGATCCTCTATGAAGAACAATGTCATTCATTGCATGTACTTTGATTTTCTTGCTTTGTTTTGAAGTTATCGAAGTTGAATTTATTGGCAAGTCCATGATAGATGAAAGAGCCTTTAATCTTTCATGTTCAGAAGTCTCATTTGCCGTTTGATCATCTATTGTCTGTGCTAATTCGGATCTTTTTTCACATACTTCTTTATCATTCACAGTTTTTTGATCTTGAACAACATGGCATTCAATTCTTTCTCTTTTAATTACCATTGCCTGGGAGTCATATACCTGTTTGAATATTGATTCATGATTACTAAAATCAAAGGGTAAAAGAAACCCCAAAGTCCCCAAAGAAAATGACACTACGGGAGGAACTGTAGTATTGGAAAAGATGGAAACCCCTCTTAAGATTGTTCCATCACCACCCAGAGATACAATTAAATCCGTTTTTTCAATAATTTCATCGTTTGACCCAGTATAAACATCGATCGTATTATCTGTTGGGGTATTAATTAACTCCTCTGCCACCTCTGGGGTCACAATGACGTTAATTTCGGGGTATTGGGTGTGCAGATGATTGATAAATTTTGTAGTTGTCTGAAGTACTCCGTCATGCCATGGTTTTTTGACTATTAATACGTTTTTGGGTGGGATTGGCCATTGGAGTATCCTCGTAGGTGCACTAACACTCCCTTTGTAAGCGGGCGTAATCTTTGGTAAGAGACTAGCCAGCGATTTTGCTCTAAACATTGGTTTTATTTATCCTCAAGAGAATAAGCCCGAGATATAATAGAGTGCTTCATTACCAATCTCTTAAATATAAATGGTCCAATCTAATTGAAAAAAGGGTCAGTATCAAGCGAAGATATTTGGGCGAGCGATACTACGAAGGATTTACAAGCGTCTTTTTAAGTATTCTACAGTGGATTAAATGTAACGCAGCTCCTTGCACAAGAGGCCATTGAACTCCACGAAGGGAGGGAGGCCAATTCTGCACCCAAGAGTTGCTTCAAAATACAAAGTATTTTTTTTTCTACCACGGAGGTTCAAAGCTGTCGTCCATAATGTCCTGGGAGTCCAAAGCGGACCTCGGTATGAAATTAGATGACAGATTCCGTGGGGTATTTGCGTTAAAGAAGAAAAAGTGTTAACCAAAAGAAGAAAAATATTTTCGCATCTACAGCCTTTTATTCAAAGAGGGTTTGCAAATGGGTAATTTTGAGGAATTTTCCATTCAGTCTTTGAATGCGCACGGGTAAAAGTGAAAGCGATTGTGGTAATGGAATGTCCGAGTCAGATAGATAGACCACTTCATCGACGTAAGTTGCCACATGTGAAGCCAAATGAGCAATATCCATTTGTAAGACATTGCGTCGTATAGCAGAAGTTGAATATTGAAGAGAGCCAACAATAACTTTGAGAATATCAATAACATCCAACCCATAAGTCTCTCTGTCAACAGTGGCATTGACCAATAAAACCTTTCTTTTGCATTTAGCAACTTTTTCTCCCACACCTTTCAAGATTAGAACTGGGACTAAACTTGTCCATAATGAACCGATACTATACACAATGGTACCACTACCATTTAAAGCATCTAGAAATGAATCACTACACACTGGTTGCTCTTCTTTGTTATTTCCATCCAGATAAAATAAACTTCCAATTGGTGAAATAAGATTTGGCACATTGGATTTATCAAAACATAGAGGAGAGTCACTTGGGTGACTGATGGCATTTTGTCCAATGATGAAATCACCATTGGTCAATTCAACACCAATGGTTTGTGTAAGATTCGTATTGATACAGGGTATTACTTTTTGTGTCGCAGGAACTTGTCCAATATCACTCAAAAGTTCAATACATGACTCCAGATCTCCCAATTCTAAACGCATTCCCGTCAGAACCAAATTCCCAATACTTGCATTAGAGAAATCAAACCCTTCAACAAGTCCTTTCTTTTCAACTGCGATAAGGATCTCCTGTTGGACTTTATCCAATGATGAAATCAACAAATCTTTGGATGGAACTCCTTCCCATATTGTACTAGAACCATCGAGTACTCCCTTCCATTCCTTTTCATCGGCTAAACGATGTCCTAAAAATTCTCTTAAGTGTTCACTTTCCATTAATCGGACTATCCTTGATCTTAAATCCCCAATTGCCACACCACCCAGAACACGCTGAATTTCACTGGATGACCCTCCATTGTCGGAAACAGGCATAACATAAGTAACCTGAGGACCAAATGCTCCCACAATGGCATTTGTTGCTGTTCCTCCCGAAATTACTAATGTCTTCCCCATAAAGAATAAATGAACTCTTCTGATGATGAACAACTTCTTTTCATCAAATTATATAAATGCCAAAGGCCGTTCTGTTCTCCGATTTCGATGGAACTATTACATTACAAGATTCTAACGATCATGTAACCGATACATACGGTATGGGTTACGATACCAGAAAGAAATTAAATGGTAAAATGAAAGTGAAAGAAGTTGATTTCAAAGATGGGTTTTATGAAATGCTAGTATCAGTCGCTCACAAAGGTTACACGATTGAACAATGTATTGATTTGGTAATCAAAGATGTTGAATTGGACAAAGGTTTCAAAGAAACTGTGCAATGGTGTATTGAAAATGATGTCGATGTTGTAGTAGTTTCATCTGGTATGGAAATAATCATCAATGCACTCTTAAAGAAACTCGTTGGGGCTGAATTATCCAAGCATATTACCATATATGCAAACACACACAAAGTCAGTGATATTGAAGATCTGGTTGAAAATGATGGAGGATGGAGAATCAAGTGGAAAGATGAATCATCCTTTGGTCATGATAAAAATGAATCAATCAAACATTATGTGAAGAAGGTTTTCACAGATCCTTCAAAGAGAGGAACCTTATTTTATTCTGGTGATGGAGTCAGCGATATTTCAGCATCAAGATCTTGTGATGTTCTATATGCCAAAAAAGGCATGGATTTAGTTGACATCTGTATTGAAGATAAGATTCCATTTATTGAATTTGAATCATTCAGTGATATCCTTCAAGATATGAAGGCCAAGATTGTTTAAATTGCTAGATATATATTTCTGTCATATTTATTATAAAATAGAAGACTTTCTGAACATGATTGGAATATTATCAAAAAGCAACTCCTTTGCATTATAGTAATAGTTCTTACCTTGTTGTGATTCTTCATCTTCATGTTCAATTTCATGGAAATGATGAAGAAGCTCGTGTTCAATATCTTCCCTATGCCATTGTGTTATTTCAGGATCTGATTCTGAATGATGTTCAATCCAATGATGTTTTTCATATTCTTCTTCAAATTCAAATTCATGTCCTGGTCCAATTCCGAAATCTGGCAAAATTCCCCCAAGGGATTTGAATTGCATCCAGTCTTCTAATGTGATGGAATCTCTCATAATTCCATCATTGATTACCTGCTCCACGGTTTGATAAATTTGGGTAACAATTCTTTTCTTCAATTCTGGGGAAATTTGTTCCGTTTTATCATGTCCTCCCATTCCATCTCCTTGGCCAACTACTTCATCTCTACCCAAACCAAGCATTCGTAGTAAATCTTGTGATGTCAAAATGTTGGCATCGCTATTAGTGTGTAATTTGAAAAACACTTCCGGGCTATATGATTCTTGGTCCAATTGATGTTCAACCCACATGTGCCAATCCTCCCAATTACTGAACTCTGCTGGCAGTGTTTCTTTCAATTCATTCTCTCTATTATAAACTCCTTCATTATGCCCAAAGCCAACCCCCAACAGTGTACTAGCTATCAAAACCCAAGTTTTCATAATTAATCAATGATAAATATAATAAGGAAAATCTTTAAAATTATAAAAACTCTAGTTTTTAGAATATAACGTTTACTATAGATGATTAGAATTCGTCATCGGAAGAAACGTAAGCATCACCTAATTCCTTCTTCTTCTTCATTCTTTCCTTCTTCTTCTTTCTCAATTCAGCAGAAGATAACTTAGCCTTCTTTTTGACAGCAGCAATCTTGTTACCCATAGCATCGAACTTGTCTTCTTCATCATCCTTCTTGGATAATCTTGGACCAGCACCTTGACCTTGAACCCAGTTGTGACCAGATGGAACCATGGTACCGTCTTGGACAGCCCAGACTTCTTCAGTCAAATCCTTGGTGAATTCAGCAGAGTGAGTAATGATAATAACACCACCTTCGAAAGACTTCAAAGCCTTTGAAAGAGCACCTAAGGAATCTCTGTCCAAATAGTTAGTTGGTTCATCCAAGACAATCAAGTGAGGTCTTTGCCAGGTACAAGCAGCCAAGACCAACTTAACCTTTTGACCACCAGACAAACCTCTGATTCTGGAGTGAGAAACCAATTCGGTTTCCAAACCCAACATAGCACAATGTTCTTCAATTTCCTTTCTGGTTAAAGGTCTGAATTGACCAGAAGCCAAAGCTTCCTTCATATCAACTTCAGCAACCAACTTGGAGTGAGTTTCAACCAATTCACCTCTTGGTAACCAAGCGTTATCAGCAGATGACATTGGAACCCATCTTTCAGACTTCATACCGATGTTTTCACCAAGGAAGAAAGAACATTCATATTCGTAAGTGTTCTTGAACTTTCTTCTGGCAACAATTTCGTTAATTCTTCTTGGGGAACCTTCAATCTTGAAAATCTTCTTCATACCTTCAGCATCAGATTCGTTAATTTGTCTGTTAGCTCTGTCCATGGTTTCTCTATCTTCACCAGTTTGGAATCTCCATTGAATATATTCAGATGGGGTCTTGTCCAAGTGTGAATCAATGTGAGCGAAAGCATGTTGCTTAATGTAAGCAATACGACAGTTTTCGTGAACGTAAACTTCACCAGTGGTTGGCAATAATTCACCAGTCAAAACGTTAATCAAAGTGGACTTACCAGCACCATTTGGACCAATGACAGCAATTCTGGAAGAAAGGGAACATTGGAAGTTAACGTCCTTAACTTGAGGCTTGGTGGTACCTGGGTATTGGAAAGACATGTCAGAAACCTTAACGATAGCCTTTTGCTTGGTCTTAACACCTTCAAGGAAACCTGGTTCTGGGAATCTGAATTCCAATTCAGAGTTGGAGATATCTTCGTATGCAGCAGCAGCTGGGACCTTCTTGATGAATTCAGTCAAGTTACCCTTGTACTTTCTTAACTTGTAACCTTCGTAATGGATAATGTATTGGACAGTTCTATCCAAGAATGAAGAGTCGTGAGAAATGATAACGGAAGTGATACCACAAGTGTTCAAGTAGTTGATTAACCAATCAACGTTAACAACATCCAAATGGTTAGTTGGTTCATCCAATAATAAGATATCAGCGTTCTTCAAGACAGCCTTAGCCAAAGCTAACTTCATCTTCCAACCACCAGAAAGTGCGGAAATTGGTCTGTCAAGCATTTCTTGGGAGAAACCGAATTCCAATAACTTGGATCTAACAGTTTCTCTGTCACCAGTATCACCTTCAGACAAAACGTAATCGGTGGTTGGGGTGTCAGCGTGAGTACCATCAATATCGTGTTCAACGTAAATAGTTCTACATTCTTCTTGGGATGGGAAACCTTCAACTTGACCGTTAGCAATAGCTCTCATCAAAGTAGACTTACCAGCACCATTTGGACCAGAAACACCATATCTTCTACCTCTCTTCAATCTCAATTGAGTCTTGTTCAAAAGAATCTTGGCACCGTAAGCAAGGGAGAATTCACAGTTACAAAGGTCTTCACCTTCATCATCTTCATCTTCCCAAACTGGTGGTTGTGGAATGTTGTCAACAGACTTCTTTCTGAATTCTTCAATGATTTCCTTTGATTCCTTTTCGTGCAAGAAAATGGTCAAGAAAGGAGTCAAAGATTGAGACCAAGCAAGAGGATCAATCTTTCTTTCATCAATCAAGTCACCGGCAATAGCAGCAACGTAGGTCTTGACAACGTTGAATCTAGGAGCAGCGTCCTTGGTCAAAGAGTCTAAAATTTCCAAGTTAACCTTAACATCACCAGCGTTAGAGATTTCTGGGATGGAATCATCAGCTGGAACAGCACCAACTCTTCTCAAAGTGGTGGTAGCTCTTTCAGTAACGGATCTAGCTTCTGGGTCAGCAATGGTTTGCAAGTTAGCCTTCAAAGCTGGGAACAAGTTACCTAAGAAAGGAGCAATAACTTGTGGATCATCGACCAACTTACACATGTTGTCAATAATAACAGCAGCCTTTCTCTTAATAGTGGTATCTCTTTCAGCCAAACCTCTGGTTAACAATGGTGCCATGATAGACAAAGCAGCAGTGGTAACTTCAGAAACGAAAGTAGTAGCACCCAAAGCGTGAACGGTTTCTGGAACTTCCTTAGGGTTAGAAATAGAGGAAATCAACTTTGGAATGAAAGGTTCAATATCCTTGTTTTCGACAGTGGCGGTACAGGTGGTCATAGACTTGGTGGCAGCAGCCTTAACTTCAGCCTTAGTATCCCACATAGCTTCAGAAAGAACTGGAATCAATTCAATCATTCTCAAAGCCAATTGGTCCTTAGCGGTTTCGACGAAGATTTCAATAGCTTGTAAAATTGAAACCTTTTCTTGCCACTTGGAAGTGTCGTTCAATCTTTCGATCAATCTTGGCAAGATGTCCTTGATGGCAACTGGGGTAGCAGCAGTGACAAGAGACTTAAGAGCCTTGTCAGCAGCTTCTCTGACTTCAGTTTGCTTTTCACCAGCCTTTTCTGCGACAACACCAGTTAGAGCAACAATGTATGGTTCAACTGATGGGGATAAGCCAGTAGATGCAATGTGAGAGACACATTCAAGGGCGTTGAATGCAGTCTTCTTGTCCTTAATAGACTTTTCCAATTGTTGGAAGAATTCGACTGGAACGTCGTGTTCGATGATTTCTCCGTTAAGGAAAGATGACACGTTTGTAGCAGCTTCATGAACGGTTTCTGGAGTTGCAACAGCCAATTTGTTGAACAACTCAGAAAGAACCTCCACGGATTGCTTGGATTCAGCGGCAGCAGACATTTCTTGTTGAAAAGAAGAAAAAAGAATTAATTGGGGAAGAATGTGAAAATTTTTTTTATGTGTAAAATTAAATAAAAAAAGAAAAAGGCAAATAAAAAATTCACTAGTTACCCGGCCTAAAACATGCGCCACGATGACGTAATGATTAAGTGGCGCATTTCAAAAATTGCTGCGCCACACACACACCCTTACGTAATCCGTCTTGTGGCGCAGTTCTTCTTCTCATCTCTTGGAAAATGATGAAAAAGGATTCGAATATATTATATATAACAAGATATTGATTAAAGGGGGAATGTTAACGGAGGAAACAAAAGAAGGACCGCTTTTTCCCATTGAGGAGCTTTCTACAGATACGTATGTAAAATTGCCAAAGAAACCAACGGCGGAATCGGGGTCAGTTAGAATGTATATCATATGTGTTGAACCAAACATTTATGTTGAAGGATTCACAAAAGAGGAAATATTGGACAGACCTCCTTCGTTACTAAGAGGGGCTCTATTCATCAGAATAAAAAAACCTGTCAAAATAAAGTCCATCTCATTGAACTTTACTGGTGTATCAAGAACAGAATGGCCAGAGGGAATACCTCCCAAAAGAGTCGAATATCAAGAAATCAATCCAATCATTAATCATTCATGGCCTTTTTTTGACTATCAATATAATATATTGCCCAATAAAGGAACTCATATATTCATTTCTAGGACAGAAGATGAATTACATGATTTCTCACTTACTCCAATGGTTTCTCATGATAATGCAGCAGAATTGAATGCAATTAAATCCCCACCTTCTTTAATATCAACATTGATAGGCCCAACCTCATCCAACTCTTCAACGAAAGGCACAAATGCATCACATAAAAAAGGATCAAGGATGAAAAATGTTCTTTTACCCAATTTCAAACCAAGAATTCCATCAGACTCCAATTTTTTGAAACCGCAAGCGTCCAATGCATCATCCACTAGATCTAAACATAATAGTAACAATCATAATCACAACAGCGCGTTGGATGATGCCAAGCATTTCGAAGTAGGTGATTATATATACACATTTGAACTTCCGATTCAATCGTCATTACCTGAAACGATGGATGTATCTTATGGCTCAAATAAATATATGCTAGAGGCAACAATTGAAAGGTCGGGAAAATTCAAGCAAAATTTGTGTGGTAAACGTATGATCAATCTGATTAGATCCCCATTCCAAGACTCAGTAGAGGAAAATCAACCCATCATTATAAACAAAGAATGGGAGGATAAATTACAATATGATGTTGTGATTTATTCCAAGCAAGTTGTGCTGAATAGTTATCTTCCAATATCATTTAGAATGATTCCTCTGGAGAAGGTTAAAGTTCATAGACTTAGAGTTTACATGACAGAGCATTTAGATTATTATTGCCATAATAAAAAAGTTCACAGAACAGAACCTCAGAAGAAAGTTCTACTTCTTGAACACAAACCAGCAGAGGGTAAAAATGATAATTTATTAGCTTTAAATGAGGATGAAATTGGTGGAGTGGAGTTAGATTTTCAAGTATTTGTGCCAGAAGTTTATGGAAATGGTCGTAAATTAAGCCCAGAATCTGATACCGATAATATTCAATGCCACCACTGGATCAAAATTTGCATACGAATTTCAAAAGCTGAACCTGATGCAGAGAATCCAGAAAAAAGAAAGCAGTATGAATTAACAATTGACTCTCCTATGCATTTATTATCACCTTTATGTGCTCACGCAAATACCCTTTTACCATCCTATGATGATCAAATGGACATGGATAATTCAATTGAATTGGCAGCTTCCGCTTTAGACAAAATGATGACTCCAAGCAAAGGTACTATTTTGAATTCCAACCTCTTCAAACCAAATGATAGTATTCCACAAGAGATGCTGACACCACAAGCAAAACCATTTTCGCCCATTGCATCCCCTCAATTGAATGCCATCAATCCCGAGTTGAGAGATACCCCAATTCTGAAACCAATTGACATGCTGGAAATGTTATCACCTTCAAGTTCCTCCACTGTCTCATATATTCCACCTCTTATCAAGAGGCAATCTTCGTCTTACTTGAAATCAAGTGCCAGTGTGCGCTCAAATACTCAAATAGACCCTCCACCTCCATTTGCTGAACATCCTCCACCGTACGCCGATGTCATTAACGCAAAGGCCAAAACTAGTACCGACCAATCTTCCAATAATTCAAGTAGTAAATCACTTTTAGGTTTATCTAATAGATCATCACATTTGAAACCACCAACTAAAAAAGCACATGGCCCAGTTTCAGCTGACGCAGGCGTTAGCAACAAACCTGTTAGATCTTCTCATAGACACGAAAGAGATCTTTCAAGTTATAATGATGAGGAAAATGAAGAAGAAGAATTGCATGGATTGAGTTTTCATATCACTCCAGTGATGTCCAATGATGTATCTCCAGCCCATTCACCGGTTCGTGCACCTGTTTCCAACATTAGTAAGTTGATTAATAAAAACTTTACTCCTGTGTTTTCATATCAAAAAGAGCCAAATGAGAATCTGGATAGTGCATTATCTAATGACATCCTTGATGATTTGAGTTTGGATGAGGGTGAAGAGAGTGATCTCAATGAAGAAACTGATATTGGTAACATTGCTAATTCAAGCATGTTGACAATTGATACTCTTTCAACACAATTACCTGTGGTTCAAATGGCCCACCCAAGAAGAGGTAGCGCAGATTTATTGAAATTACTGAAAATTCAAACAGAAGCATCAACTGATTTGGCAGATATGTAAAGCAAAACCCTAGCATTCCTTTATATTCATTAGTTTTCAATACAAATTATACATAGTATTTTCTATTTTTTAAGGCTATTAATTTTTGATTTAACTTCACCCAGTGTCATTAAATTCTTTGTCGACGGTGGGACTTTTGTTAAGAATAAAGAATAAACAGGCAATAATGTTCTCTCAATTTCTTGTATTAACAATCCACTGAAGTGTGCTGCTGAAGGATTAGACCTAAAATTTAAACATAAGCCATCTAAAGTTGAATTGAACATTTCAATAAAGGATTTCAAATTATTTTTGGACATATTAACATTACCATCACCTGTTGTAGTTGATGCTTTCATTGTTTCGGCACAGAGAGCGGACCATGAAGATGTTGCTTTATCCAAAGCTTTCTTTTGCAACTTGGAGATCCTATCTATACCATTTTGACCAAGAATATTTCTTAATTTGCCATTTTCAATCATTGATTTAGCTGTATCATAATTACTTAATAACATAATTCCAACCATTTGAGAATCATCATTCTTATATTTATCATCCAGTAAATGAAATGACCATATAATAATATCAGTGTAGAATGTGGATAACATCAACCTTGGGTCATCATTATAGTCAGAAGGCAAAGCAATGAATGATTTAGGAAATCCCGTAGGCAACCATTCCTGATATTTAAACTTTGTAATATAATTTAGCTCGTCATTGTACAGCAGCTCAAATTTTTTCAATCTGTTTAGAATCATGTTGAATTCACTACTCAAGGAAGGATTTGTAGATTTGATCGATGTCTGGAATAAATTGGATGCATAATTGAAAAAATCAATGAATACTAGCTTACATTCACTTGAGGTCATGTTCCATAATGAATCTAAAGAAGGTGGAATTGAAATGCTATGTTTTGATAACCATTGAATTATTTTGGATGTACTTGAAGCCAGTTCGAAGTACATAGTACAGTATGATACTTTACGTCTACTGATTTGACTAATCATATAATTTAAAGAATTTATGAAGCCGTTAATGTATATGTCAATAGTATTGCTAATCAGATCCGAGAGTGATAACCCCTTGGTTGACCCTTTGAACAGAACACTTATTAAATTGGCTTCTTGAATCATGAATTGTTGAAGCAGCATTGTGAAAGTTTCAAATGGCTTGCCTTCATTAGCAATATATATATCATTTTGATCTTTGCCAATATCAGGCATTATTGGTTGGAAATTTTCAATGTTGGAATTAGCATTAGAAATTCTTTGATTGATGACTACGTCCGTAATTTGAAGTCCTCGTTTATTGGTTAAATAATCAAATATGAACTTACATTGAACTTCCAATGATTTTAATGGCTTCTCGTCTCCCCCCTGAACTATGTTTCTTTGGACATCGGAAATTGTATTTAATTTTAGTTTCAATTGTTTTTTTAATTCAATTTCTCCTCCTTCATATCCTTTATTAATAGCTTCTCTGAGCCCTTTGAACGCCTTGACATTTTTTCGTTTCATCTCTGCCTCTATATTGGTTAATTGATCCATACAATTGGTATAATCTTCAAGGTTTTGTAAACTCTTCAATTCCTTTGATTTTGTCATCTTTTGTAATACTGCAAACACCTCATCATTATATTCTTGTATATGGCCTATTCTCTCATAAATTTGGTTCAAATTTGTCTCAATCTGTTTTGATTTTGTTATCTGTTGCAAAAGGGGTGCTAGACTATGAATTGCGCTGGTATTGTTTCTGGAAACCACATCAAGCTGCGCAACAGCTGTATTGGCCAGCTCATTTAAACTGGCCATGTTCTCTTCCAGCATTGCAAGTGACACGTCATTCACCGAATCCATCTTGTAAAATTGATATAAAAAGGATCAAATACTTAATAAAAATAAAACTTTTTTTCCTTCACTTTCTCTTCTTTACGACGCAGCGTTGTTGGATTTTAAACGGCTGGCAGTCTCGCAGGGGCCTTGAGCACGTTCTGTGCTCTTGGTTACGCAAGTGGCTGTCGGCTGGGAAAACGACCAAGTCCAGAGCAATTCCCAACCCCTTATTTCGCTAACACTACGTTCATTTTGATAATGTAGAGTTTGATAGTAGAAAGGTGTACAATTTGTAATAATATATATCATGTAGAGGAAATCAACCCTTAATGGTCGAAGGAAAGAGTCTCAAGTGATGTAACTCCTCCAAAGACCACTCTAATGCAGTTTCAGTTTTCCATGTCCAGAAGAAGAATCCATTTAATTGTAAGTAGGATTGTATTTGAAAATTGATGAATTGACTTATGTTAATACGATCTTGCGATGTCATTTTAGAGGAATCGTTTGAGAAAGTGCAATTTCCAATAAGGCCATTTCCTTGAAAAGAATTATTATACCTTGAACCCCTTCCTACCCCGTTGAGCCAAGTGGCACAATCAGTAAGAGCAGCAGACCATTCTCCTATAATTTGAATATGTGACATTTGTTTCATCTCGTATATAGTAGTTAAAATATCATTCATATGGTCTTGTACAGAATTTTTCAATTGCCTTGTATTGAATACTTGATAAATATGGTGATCTAACACGGTGTTGGGTAACAACATACGATTATTCCAATAAAATGGACCCAGAAACGCATCGTGAAATACAAAGTTGTTTGCTGAGTACTTTTGCATCATCGAGTAGGTGTCTAAATTGAACTTTTCTATTTTTTCCATTGAGTAATAAGGACCTAAGGGTTCATTCAAGTTTTCAATTCCAATTATCACATCATGATATTGGTCTCCTCCATACGTTTTGTAAATGTAGTGTAAAACTCGGATACCCAAATTGTAATTTACTGGATTGGAAATCCAATCAAGTACATCTCTTTGACCAGAATTATCAAACCCATTTTGTGACCCTGGAATTCCATGTAAATCAATCCAAAGTTTCAATCCGTGAGTTCGACACCATTGTATAGTTTTAAGAAGATATTCTTCTTGTCCTTGTATGTAGGGATCATCGTCCAAAAGGGCAAAAGCCCAATATCCGATTGGCAATCTGACAGCATTGAAACCAATGGATTTAATTTTACTCAAATCGGTCTCAGTAATCCATGTTTCCCAATGGGATTTCAATCTCTTATATGCTTCGTCGGGTCCAAGAGTTTTGCAGAAGTTATACTCGTCAATTGGAACGTTGTCATCGGATCCATCAGTAGACGCCTTTTCATATAGTGAAGGAGTAATAAACGGCTCCGTAACAAGCCAGCCTCCTAAATTCACACCAATAAGTTTTTCCGTGTTATAATCAAATACACTGGAAGTGGAATTCCCGTTGTCTGCTTCAATATTCAACTGTCCATCCATTCTTTGAAATTCCAACTGTTGACTGGTATTGTATTTCGAAATTGGGACCGTTTCTTCTGTTTCAAAGCTAACATTATTAATAAAAAGTGCTTGTATTTGCATGCAAACCATCAATGACAGAAGTATTCCAATAGGATTTGTATAGCAAAGCATTTGGTAACAATTACTTATGTAAGCTCATGAAATTGCCTTTTTAGGATATAATCGTTTACTTTTTGTTCTCTTGTATAAAATAAGACAGATGATCCCATCAAACATCTTAGGGATCTTTTCAGGTAACGAAGAATCTGTTGATCTGAGCAAAGAGCCAGCTTGTCTTGGTTGTCAAGTTACGGGTGCTCTGACATGTCTTTTAGCAGCAGGATATTTTGGGTCTAATATGCCATTTAAAGGTGATAATGATTTCAAAAAATCACCTAAATGGTTCAGAGCCGCTGTAAGATCAACAGCCATCCCACTTTTAGCATTAGGTGTTTATAGAGGCGGAGAAGGATGGCTGTGGAACAAGGACATCAAATATAAGGAAGGGATTTTTTAAAAATAATGTACACTATATATTATAATCTAGTAAGCTATTTTGTAAATAGAAATGTTTTACCACTGTTATTACCGCCAACAATCCAGTTTTCAGTTGGGTGAAATACACACGCTGAAGGAACAGAAGTCATCAGTTCATGTTCTAAATGAAGAAGCATTGTCCCATCATGCGAATAAACGTCGAAGGCCTTTTTCATATTGGCAATAATGAACTTATTCAGATGATCCCTTGGTGATTTTTGCCATCTAGACTTTAAAATTGAGACCCAACGTCCAGATTGGCAATTATGAGTAATCGTTTCATTTGGAGTAAGATTATCAGGGATTTCCTGTAATTCAACTTCATCTTCTTGTTTGACAATTGAAGAAGCTTTATAGTTAGGCACGTTGGATTGATCTTTGTTGAAATTGAATATACGAATGGTATCATCATAACCATTCAAAACTAAATCCCCATTTGTATTCCAATCTACAGAACTAACACTCAATCTTGATTTGTAACTTGCAACGCAGATAGGGGATCTGCTATCTTCAAAATTTGACCAGGATTGAGGCTTAACCATTCTTAAATCCCATATTCTCATTGTTCTATCTAAAGATCCAGTGGCCAGAAGATTAGGATCATTGGGGCAAACTGCAGAATATCCAATTTTCTTATCATGTAATCTCCAAACCTCATTTGTTCTCTTGAGGGTTTCAGGATCACGCAAATCAAACCTCATACCTTCACCATCTAAAGTGGTCAAATATCCAATGTCGTTAGAAATTAGATGAACATCACTGATCCCTGATGGTTGATCCCATTGATCACGAAAATCCATCACAATTTTGGAAATATTCTGTTGTAAATCAATCGTACGCAATGTACCATCATATGAGCACGTAAATATTTGACTATCATTGTCTCTAAACCTTATACGTGGAATATTTTTTGAATGTAGTGACATTTTAGTGATTGAAGGTTCTGCTTCTGTATCATCATCAGGGGTCCAAATCCCCAAATTCCCTACTTTATCACCAGCAAGAATAATTTTTCTTCTAGTGCTTGGATGGAATTCGATTGTTGTCATTCTTTCCGCTGTTAGTTGAATTTTGTTGGGAGGGAAGTTATCATACAATTGTAAAGTTGATAAATCATCTCTAACTTGTTTGACAGATTTTGAAACAGGTTTCAAATCTTTAATATCTTCATAGAAATCACCTGCTGAAAACGTTTTCCCTAGTTTATTCAACTTGTCTGAATCCTTAACCACATCTGATAATTGAAAATCATTAATGATTCTAACATCTTCTAAATCTTCTTTCTGTTTCCCCATTTTGCTTAATTCACTATCATCGACTTCAATCATCTCCGGTTTTTCAATAATAACACCTGCAATACGTCTAGATCTCCTCAATGGTTGAGTTGGATCAATTTTCGTTATTTTCGAATAATTTGGGTCTCCTTTTCTCCCTTTTTTCCCACTTTTTGGCGGTTCCTGTCCAAATTGTGATGCTAGTTGTGTCAAGTTAAGCTCTTGAAGTAGCTGCTTGTTCCTTTCAATGTTCTCGAGCCTTTTTTTCTCAAAATCTGACACCATTTTATCAATTGTTCCTCTTTCTCGTATAGAAGAAGAGACGCGTCGTACTTTCTTCCAGATTCATCAACACTCGTTCTTCTTTATAATTTTTCGAAAGATATGGACAAGGCAACCGGCAGAAAGCTGTTTTTGGATCTTTTCCCAGAGCTCGTTGAAGAATTACTTGATATTCTCAAGTCATATGGGATGAGAGACGATGCATTGGCATGGTTTAGAAAAAATATTGAATACAATACACCAGGTGGTAAATTGAACAGAGGTTTATCAGTTGTCGATACATACGCATTACTTAAGGGATATTCTTCATATGAAAGTATTCCAAAGGAGGAATACAAGAAAGCAGCTATCCTCGGTTGGTGCATTGAATTATTGCAAGCATACTTTTTAGTTGCAGATGACATGATGGATCAATCCATCACAAGAAGAGGTCAACCATGTTGGTACAGACAAGAAGATGTCAAAGAGATTGCTATCAATGATGCATTCATGTTGGAAGGTGCTATTTACATGCTGTTAAAGAAATATTTCAGACAAGACAGTTATTACGTTGATTTGTTAGATTTATTCCACGAAGTTACCTTCCAAACCGAATGCGGTCAATTGCTTGATTTAATCACCGCACCTGAAGATCATGTTGATTTAAGCAAATTCAGTTTGGAAAAACACTCTTTCATTGTCATTTACAAGACTGCCTATTATTCATTCTATTTACCGGTCGCTTTGGCCATGTACATGGCAGGATGTAATTCCGAAAAAGATTTCAAGCAAGCGCACGATGTTTTAATCCCATTGGGTGAATACTTCCAAATCCAAGATGATTATCTTGACTGTTTTGGCAAACCTGAAGATATCGGTAAAATCGGTACTGACATTCAAGATAACAAGTGTTCTTGGGTTATCAACACCGCTTTGAAATTGGTTACCCCGGAGCAAAGATCTATTTTGGACCAAAACTACGGTAGAAAGGATCCTGCTAAGGAAAAGATCTGTAAAGATCTATTCTTTTCTTTAGGTATTGATAAGTTATATCTTGAATACGAAGAGAAGGTGGCTAACGATTTGAAAGCAAAAATCGCCCAAGTCGACGAATCTTCCGGGTTCAAGGCTCAAGTATTGACTGTGTTCCTTAACAAGATCTACAAACGTACTAAATAAGTATTTATTTCTATATATTATCAATTTAATCCGCTACCTGCTCTAGGTGGGAAGTCCTTGTCAAATTCAGAGTTTTCAGGGTGCTTACAACGGCACCATTCTGACTTAGGCGCTGATTCCATAGCTGATGCTATGTGCTTGCCGCACCCGACCCAAGAGGCCTTGGTGCAATTAGGACATTTTTCCCCTCTACACATTATTATTTAGTAGGAAGTAAAGTCATTATATAAGGGGAGAAGAAAAAAAGTCCCCTTGAGAGTTTAACAGGTGGGTTAGAGAATTGTAACAAATCAATAAAATGCAACAAAAAAGGGCATTCCCGTCGAACGAAGGACCAAATGGAGACGTGAATGAGAATCAGCACGGGGAGACCATCATTGCAAACCAAGAAACGGACAGAAGGGGTGGTATGGAGAGAGACAGCGAAGAGGCTTTAGCAAGAGTAGCGGATTTGGCGTCAGTTGCTAATACACAGACAGCACAAGGAGAAGTAGATGTGAAACCAGAGCATGGATCAGACGAATGGCATAAGATTAGAAAACTCAACCACAAAGAAGTCGAAAGAAGACGTCGTGAGACCATCAATGTTGCGATAAAAGAGTTGCAAGAGATGGTCCCTACAGCACACAATAATAAAGCGCAGGTGATCAGAAAAGCGGCAGATACTATCCGTAAAATGAAAGAACAGGAAGAAATAAACGTTAACAAGTGGACGTTGGAAAAGATTATAACTGACCAAGCAATTGCAGAATTGGCAAGTTCTAATGAGAAATTAAAACTGGAATTAGAAAAGGCGTATAGAGAGATCGAACATCATAAATCGCAATTTGGTAAGTTCATAGAAGTTGTCAAAGCCAATGGAGTCAACCCTGCAATTACCGAGTTTCTTAATAAACTACAGTTGGATAGAAAAAACACCCAACAGCCACAACAAGAACATGAACAATCACAACATCAACAAGCACAGGACCAACAACAAAACCAACAAGATCAAGCTCTTCAAAATGTACAAGACGATGATGTTGATGAAGAGGATCACAAAGCTACCATATCAAACAATTGATTGTTTCAATTACTGATTATTTTTTTGTGTTATTAGTATAACATATTTGTTATTGTATATCTTTATAATTGTATTTGACTTTCCCTTATAACTGAATCTCTTTAAAGAGAACTCCCTCGGTACCCATACCTAAACTACCTCGTATTTTCATGTCAATGGCAACGGAATTGCCTTCTGTTTTGATTCCTCCACCAAGAAACGAAATAATACTACTTGTACCCGCATACATCAAATTGTCTTCCATTCCTGATCGATTACAAATGACCACGTTTGTTCTGTTGCTCCATAATGGTCTCATTCTCATGAGCCAGTACTTCCCTGTTGAACAATCCGGATCGGTAATGTGCTTAGCAAAATCTACTGCCGGATACTTATCATTCTCATATTCATAAGGATAAGGTTTAGCCCATAAAATTCTGTTATCGTCCATACCTCCAATATTACTTTCTAATTCCAACTTCTTGGCATAACATTTGTTGAATTCACTAATTTCATTTTGCGTCCACGAATCACTCCAGTTCGAATTCATCCAAGCTGTAGGAACAATTACTAATTCAGATTTGGAATTAGCCGCTGCGTTTGCAAATTCATACGATTCAAACGGTGCTTGAAACTTATATGGGTTCAAATCCATGCAAATCCCAATACTAGTTTTCAAGTTTCGATTCAATCTACTAATTGGTAAATCAAAATTAACAAACCCATTGGGAGATTCAGAACATCCCCATGTTTCATCGGTTTCGTACAGATGTGTTTTTCTATAATTATGAATAACCGACCCTGTTGGAGAAATCACCATTGCTGAATTATATATAGTCTGACCATCTGTTGCTAATTCTGGGTACCCAACAACAGTCACACAGTCAAACCTCGAAGAAACTTCCTTTGCAAACTTATAACTTGGCCCATTGCCGACTTGCTCCAAAAAGGGGGTTATATGCGTTCTATTGGTAAAATTATATCCAGTTAATGCTAACTCTGGGAACACAATCACATCAACCGGTTTTGATTCCAGTAACAGGTCAATAGCTTCCCATGCTCTTTTAATATTGGCTTCTAATTTGGCAACTTGTGGGGCCAATTGTACGGCGGCAACTCTCAAATATGACATTTGATTCAATAGAACAAATTTATGTACAACTATTTCATTAACCAAATATGTTAATAGATCCTGCTATTGGGGCCAATATCTTAGTTCCTATAACAATAATCATGTTGTTGGTTCATTTATTGCGTATAGAGATAAGTAAATGGGCTCTCTCAACGGAACAAGAACAAGAAATTGTATCGAGATCACAAGTGTCTAAATCCCATCATTTAAATAGGTTGCGTCTTCAAGGCATTGGAGAAGGAGCTAGCAATTCCTCTCTGTGCGAATCGGAGTTCTTGGCAAGACGCCTGCATTTAGAAAGAAGGTATACTAAAGAAGATAAAACCACTTCTAATGTTGATGCTGTTAATATGAATTTACTGGATAAATTAAAACCTCAAATGGTGTCAATGATGCTTCAGTATATTCCACAACCTTTGATGTTGTGGTACATGAATCAATTTTTTTCAGGGTATGTTGTGGTGAAATTACCATTTCAATTAACCACCAATTTCAAAGAAATGCTGCACAACTCAATAGCATCACAAGATTTGGATGTAAGATATGTTACAGCAATTTCATGGTTTTTCATTAACTTAACGGCAATGGATCCATTGGCAGGTGTTTTGAAATCCGTATTTAGCATATTTGCAACGGGATCGTATTTGGACTCTTCACCAACTCAAAAGCTGAAACTCGACAACTTGCAACATATGGATAGTGTTTTGAGTGTTGGCGGATTATCCAATATACCCCAAAGCCAACCACAAATACAACCCCAACAAATATCACAGATGTTAGGCGCTGAAATGCCGGACCATACATTAATGATGCAGTCGATAATTAAATCAATGAAATCCGTACAATACTCCAGTCCAATGGAAAACATCAGGGAGAGATTCATTAATAAATATTCCGAATGATTATAATAGTAATATATAAATTTATACAATTAGTTCAGTTCCTGTTCTGATTTATACAAGACGAGAATTTTCCCATATTTTTGCTCCTTTTGGTGATTGGAAATTATTGTAACTTTCACTGATGAATCGTATTTGGGCATCAGTCAAACCTTTTGAATTGGGAGATATTCCAAGTTTATTTAAAATTTGGGTTAAATACATTGAATTTTTATTTGATTCATCTGTTAATTTTTCAATAACAACCTTAAACAATGAGAGCTTCATATCAATATTCTGGAAGTCCTGGTTTTGATTCAAATAATTTATCAATAAATCCATTTTTTTGTAAGGAATAAAAGCTGAAATAGATTGCATAACTTGAAATGAAATCATTCCTGGTTGAGAAACAACGTTTGTTAAATTTGTTGTTAAATTATTGAACAACATCACCTTTTTTTCCAACTCAATTGGTAACTTGGAACATATATTGCTGGATTTATTGATGTACATTTGAATGTATGAGGGATTTGGAAGTATATTATTAGAGATCAAATGATCCAAAAGAGGTTTACAGTTTTTGAGATCATTCAATGTCAATGATTCAATGAAATATCTGTTAACCAATGATAATGGAAATTTTTCAAAAAATGGGACCCCTGCTTCATTTATCTGCGTATAAGTATTATATGATTGATTGATTGCTAACACCACTTGGTATATTTCAGGTGTATTGTTTTCCAATAACATTTTTTGAATTTCTATCAGTATATTATCATGAAATTGAAGAATTTCTGTTTCAAATATTTCCTTCAAATATGGTGCAAAATAAGCTTTAATTTCGTCGCTATTTTCCTTTCTTGTCAATCCACTACATATTAAATATGTTATTTCTTCAAATGAATACTTTGTCATCATTTTATTGTCAGAAATTAAAATACTTATTGATTCACTCAATGATGAACCATTCTTCAGATCTGCTTCGATCAACTTCATCATTTCCTCAATTCCACATTCTGGTTCTTTGACTCTAACTACCATATGTGTTTCTTCGTTGCTCTCTTTATCAACGGTTGCCCAAGAGGTAGAATTATGTTCATTTTTCACTGATGAGTCCAATAATTCTTCTAATTGGTTAAATCTTGAATTCTCTAAATTACCAATAGTGACAACATCTTCCAATTTCCCATGCCAAGAAACTCCATTATTTAATGCTAATCTCAGCGTATCTTCTGTATTAACCTTCAGAAATGGGTTTGTGATGCTTTTTTTAATATTTAATGCATGAATCTTTCCTTGACCAACCTTTTTTCCCCATTCTAATGATTCTAAATCCAATAATGGACTTTTTCCAACAATTTGTTGACTATCTATTTGTAATCGCTGTCGTTGAGAGCTAAAGAATCTCTTCATTGCACTTAAAATACAAAGAAAAGAGTTTCAATCAAGGTGGAAGAACAGTGAAAAATTTGTCTCATAGCCTTTATGAAATAAAAATGAGAATTATCTTTAAATTGGTCCGACTTTTACTGATTTCATGGATCGGATGGGTGATTCTTACGCAGGTTGGTAAACTCATGCCTACTGATGGATTTTTCGGGTTTGAATCCGATAAATACGCGTTAAATGGAAATCAAATTGTTCAAAATGGATTGATAAATGCAAATATCATATTAGTTACCGCACATCCAGATGACGAATCGATGTTCTTTACACCAAGTATATTGGAATTGAATAAACCCTTATACAATAATACAATGCATCTTTTTTGTCTTTCCAATGGTGATGCAGAAGGAATTGGATATATCAGGGAAAAAGAGTTACAAAGAACAGCAGAGGGGATGTTAGGGTTTGACAGTGTTGCAATTGGACAGGGTTTTGAAGATTCCATGAATATAATTTGGAATCAAAAAGAGATCATTAATTCTTTGAAACAACAGATCAAATCAATCAAAACAGCTGGAAATTTTAAAAATAATAATAAAAATAGAAAGACTATCATTCTAACGTTTGATTCTCAAGGAGTATCAAACCACGGGAACCATATTTCTATATCAAAGGCAATTTCGACATTTTTAAAAGAAAGAGCCAATAAATTTGAAATTGAAGTTTGGGAATTGAAAAGTTGGCCTGCTCTGATGAAATACTCTGGTTTCTTTGTGAGCAACTTTCAACTTATTGTGAATTTTATTCGTATTATAGGATTAGAGCACTTGTTTGCCAATACTCCCATGGCTATAACTAATACAACGGAAAACGAAATCTTGATCCATAGTGATATTAATGGCTGGTTCCTTAGTATGGCTACAATGACATGGGGCCATTACTCACAAATGGTCTATTTTAGATGGGGTTGGGTTTTCTTAAGTAAGTACATGAATTCTAATGAGTTGGTTAAATTGTAATTATTTGATTTTTATACATATACAAATTTTTATCACCAAAGTTGAAAATCGTCATCATCATCTACTTGGCCATTATGAGAACTTCTGACTTTCTCCAAAGCGTATTTTTCTTGGGAATTCTTTAATATTTCCTTTAATTTCTCTCTTTGCTCCATATCTTCTAAAGATAATGAATTTTTAGTACCAATGCAATTATCTCCAAAATACATTTCTAATAATTCGTTGGCTCTTAAGAACTTACCATCTTCTGCCAAATTCAACACACAATGGCTTAAACATTCTCTGAATAACTTTTTGTTACATTTAGAAATATTTTGAGTCTTATTAAATTTAGTTGCAACTGATAATTCGTAAACATCTGGTAACATTTTCAGAACTGAATCCAATGAACCGTATTGTAAATTATCCCAAAATGAAGCCCTTGTCATTTTCCCTGGTGATATTGAACTTTCAGCTAATTTCCAAACAAAATCAAACATTTCATATTGAATTTTGAATCTCTTGTCTGGTTCATCGAGTGATTTAAAACAAATTTCTTCACCAAATGTTCCAGTAACCCTTAAAACTTGCTCCCAGAATCTTCTGAGTTCATTTGATTTCAAAGAATGGCTTTGAAGAAGTGATAAACAAACTTCAAGACCTTTGGTGAAGTGACCAGTTTTTGTAAATGCAAGTAAAATCGATATTAATGTTTCATTATCTGGAGATACTTTACCTACAGTTCTAGATTTAATTTCACCAGTTTTGGAATCAAATCTGACGCCCCAATATTGAGAAAGTAAAGCTAATATTTGATCCAAATCACCAGTTTGTGAAAATCCACGAATAAACGCAGAGATGATCATTGGAGGTGTCGATTCGATTGAATAGATCTTATCTGAAGATTTTGGAGTTGAAGAGTACCTTGATAACAATTCTGACATTGTATTTACATGAAGTGGGTATTCATAATTCTTTTTAGTATTACCAGAATACCCACGGAATATGCCAATTGAATCCAATTTGAAAGATTTAAGACTTGATTTACCCAATAAATCAATTTTCAATCTCCATAATTTATTTGATACATAATATCCCTTTGACTCTAGAGTTGATATAAGTTCGATACTTCTTTGAGAATTTTGAGCGAAGTAATGGAATTCGATAATATTTTCCAAATCGAAAAGTGTTAATTGAAAAAAGGTCTCATGTTTGACCAAAACAGTAGGATCAGTAAAGTCTCTAGAGTGTGAGTTAAGAAAAACGTTGAACACCTTTGAAATAGACTTTTTCATTTCTTTGATTTCAGCATATTCATAACCACCATTTGATCTGTTCTTTTTGATATTTTTGAAGTTATCCAAGGATTTCTGGTAAAGAATACAAAGTCTCTTTATTATTAAGGATCTTTCTTGTTGGGTCAGTTGATTCAATTGTGTATTTTTTAGAGGAATAGTAGTTAATTTCAAAAGTCTATTTAATAGCTTCTTATTGGTTGAATCTGTAGATATAAGACACCTTATTGTTTGTGAGTGATTCTTCCAATAATTTTCAGAGTTAGGGAACTCAGGCTGACCCACCTTTTCACAGTTGATACTCGACATCTCCGTTGTTAATTTCTCTATAAGGTTAGAACCTGAGAAATGGAGTTTCTGCGGTTGAATTATTGGGTCTTTGGGTAGTTTGTCCTTTATTTTCGACTCTTTCAACAACTGAAAGTTGTTGGCCAGGCAGGGTAAGTCAAACTGTTCTCTTGATAAAGAGAACGCTCTTTTACCCACTTTTAACATCTTCTGAATCGGCTATTTGAACCTTTGTTGAACTTCTTAACATTAAAAAATTTTATATTTTTCACTATATAAGGTCGTTTTGTAGAAATTAGAAATTATCAATATTAATACCGGTACCTTCCCTTAGAGCTTGCTCCATACAATGGGTTCCAACCCAAACATCCATGATACAAAGACCAACAATTTTGGAGATGACCACTTGAGATTTGGTTACAAAGTCAAAATTGTCCCCAGTGTACAGGTCACTGTACTCTAACAAAGAAGATTCTGAGATGCCGTTTTGGATGAATTCACCTGCTTCATGTAGACAATGCTCTTTGGAATCAACGAGAATTTTTGCATTCCCGTCTTGGGCGCTCAAGACATGGTTAATAACATCACCATGAATTTCAATCATGGTTGGTTTATAAGAGCCAATGGCACCAATGAAAACCCGATTAGAAGCAGCTGCGGTAGAAATTAGATCTAAGGTGACGGTTGGGGATGTGGAAGGAACACATGTGAAAACAACAGTGGTTGACTTGAAGTGAGATTCCAATTCTGTGTTTGAAGATGATGATAAAGGAATGAATTCTACTTGATTGTTGTTTTGGGACATTTTCTTACAATAATCGACAGCTTTTTCAAAGGTTCTGTTAACACAAACCACCTTGGAGAATCTTTTAGGGTAGAGAATCAAAGCAAGACGCACATGCCAAACTGCTTGATCACCAACCCCAAACACAACCATGGTCTCATTGGTTGGGTATTCTTTGTCAACTGGGAAAGTTTTAACCAGCCCCAAGGATGTACAAAGAGCGGTTCTGAATGCTGTAAGGGTAGCACCGTTGATGACTGCCAATGGTGACCCATTTTCTTTATCAAGGATCGTTGTGATCCCTTTAAATCCTTCTTTAGAAGCGGTAATAGCTTTCATACCAACGCGGGTCCCCATTGAAGTCATGAACAGATGTGTGGCCCCGAATTCCGTTGTTTCAACCACTCTTGGCGGAATAATCGATGGGTCTTTCTGGTATTCTTCAAGCGCCGAAACCAGCGTTTTCTGATATTTGGTCAATGATTCCACACTAAGTGTTTCGAACTGTTTGGAGATGATTGCGTCTGTAAGAACCAGCATTTTCTCTTCAATTCTATTATTCTATCCAACCCTTTCTTTTATAACGAGATACACCTCTAATTTAAAGAAAATTCCACGCCTATCTTTTAGTGTATCGGCGTGTAGAAATGGAAATCCTTACCGAGGAAATTGTCAATAAAGTCCAGTCTGTTTTAGGGGACGACTGGGGCCTGAAGGCTTTCCCCGTCGAGCGCATTCCATTTGATTTAGAAACATTTTGCTTACAATGTGTGGAATCCAATCTGGGACTTTTATACAAAAATGCGTATGGACATAGTTGGAAGCGGGCCAAACGTGTGGAAATGCGGGAACAAGGCTTATGGTACATAGTGTTTGCGCACAAAGGGTTTGTTTCTTTCAAGCCCGTAGACGATGTCTTGTATCTGTACGAGATTCAGTTACTGCCAGCGTTCCGCGGCAAGGGAGCTGGGACTAAAATCATGTATGCTATTCATGAAGCAGTGGGTAAAAGTTGTGAGGAATTGGTGGGAACCGCATTGACCGTTTTCAGCGCGAATCCCAAAGCAATGAAATTTTACTGGGGTCTGGGGTACAAATTTACTGCAGACTCCCCCCGCGACGACAAGGTCAGTGGGGAAAAACCTGCCTACTATTTACTTGAAAGGCGGGCGTCGTCGCACTACAAATATCCATCTCTACAATAGCATATAATAATAATAATAATAAATAAAAGATATATATCCTTTCACACAATATCTATTAAAGATGGACTCTAAGAAACAGCGTACGAGAGGCCCGCAAAGAGATCCGATTTTACAGCTGAACGAACTCGTCGGACAGCGTGTACATGTCACCTTCATTGGAAAATTGGCCGTGGAGGGGACTCTCACAGGTTACGACTCTTTGATGAACCTCGTCCTCGTCGACGTGGTGGAAGTGGAATCTCCTAATGAAACCCTCCATAAATATAAGAAGGTTGTTGTAAAGGGACTTATGCTCGCCACTCTCGAACCAGTTGCTGGCGGTGAACGTATTGAACTCAACAAACAAACCCCTGTTATATAATAAGTGTATAAAATATCAAGAATTAATGCTTACAGATACTCATCAAGAACGTCGCGCTGAAACTCGCCAGTGGAGTCACTGGTAAGGGTTTGTATTCCTCGTTTAATGGCATCGACACCCGTCTGGACACTTTCTCCTACATTGTTAATCATTCCCGTCGGGCCATCGTAGTAACCCTCGACATTTTCGTCCAGCCAAGAATCGTCCACATCACTTCCTGGGGGGTGTTCTTTATGGAATTCACGTTCCATAACATTATCTAACTTCCTTTTTATGTCCCCTTCGTCTTCTTCGTTTTCATCTGTACCAACTGAACTTTCATTTATCTCCCAATCTTTCAAATCGTCTCCATCAATGCATGATTCAGAAAAATGGTTTTCAATAAGGTTATCAATAGCCTTCCATCCATAACCGTTAGCAAACCTTCTTCTAACAATGATATTATTGTGAGCATCGGGCTCTAAAACAACTAAAACTTTACGCCATGACATTGACTGATGCCATCTTCTTGCTATCTTTTCTTCTAACAACCGATGTCTTTTAGCAATGTCCAGCTGTGAAAGTATATTGTGTGATTTTAGGTGTTCTTCGTTTTCTGATGTCGGAATCATATTCGGTTTATAAATTTTGTCATGGATAATACTTTCAGGTCTTGTAGAAGGATCATTAATGAAACTTGATGGCGGTAACGGTGGTAAAATCACTCTTTTTATTGACGTGATAACATTGGATTTAGGAATAGCCAAAACTGAATCATTTTTGTCATCTTCCCCCGACTCATTATCTTCATCATCATTATTTTCAACTTGAAAGTATCTGTACTTTTTAGACATCTTCTTTTCACCACTATTCAAACTTGGAATAATAAACCCAATTGTTGACTGCACCGTTTGCTTCAGATTTCCAAAAATGCCAATGCCACATAATTTACTTTCATGATTCACGTCAACTGCCGATGCTTCACCATCTATATCATCTGGAATTTCGCAAGCTTTTGAATCATCCATACTTTGGTCTGGTTCATATGTCCCATCTTTCATTGCTTTATAAACATTACTCAATCCCCTCCAATCTAAATACAATAATGCAGATGTCCTTAAAGGCACAATTCCATCATTTAAAACATTAGCATAGACACTTCTTCTTTTGAACATTTTCAACACTTTACGTGTTGGCTCACTTGGTAATAATAAAAGCAAAGGCTTATCCCCGTTCAAGTTCATATCTTGACCTGATTTACCAAGAATTCCTAAACTTAAACATAATTTAACGTATGCTGGATTCTCGTTAGAAATTCCAAGTAATGGTGATGCCATTGTGATGAAGTTTTCAGGTTTAATTTTATTGAAGAAATTTGGATAATTGATATTGATGTATGCAATAGCAAAAGTTTGAACTAAACCACCCAATGAATGACCAATAAATGATATTTTTTCAATTTTTAGACCTCCGTTACTAACATTGTGACATTCATCTACTATAAATTCTGCCATTCTTCTTCCAAGATATTTAACTCCTCTTTCTGTTTTACATACATTTCCTGTGTAACCTCTTATTATTATGTTATCTCTATTATTGGTTAATTCACTATTTAACTCTAATTGATCGCGTAAATAGCACATGTCTGCAGTTGAATTGGAATGAAGCCCGTGACTCAAAAAAATCAAATGGATCGGTTCTGTTAATGATCTGGGTGGTTTGTTCCATAGATCTAAAGTAGTTTGATGCTCAACAATTAGTTTTCCATTGGAATGATTTCCATCTTTTATACTAGAATTGGAATGCAGCTCAAAATTTTCATCATTTGATAACCCAATTGACAGTTCAAATGATACTTTGGAAGAAGTGCTAAAAACGATTTGGGAAATAACATCAACATACCATGTGTACTGATCTTGAATTTTATTCAAAGTAATTGAATGATCTAATGATTGACCTGGATTTAAATTGGGTTCAAATTTTGGCTGATCATTGGTTGAGAAATATTGAGTTTTATAATTCCAATCTCCCTCTCTTATGTCTGCATACAATATATATGGACCATTCAAATATGCTGTTGATAACAACATGTTTTCGTTGTTTTTTATTTTGAAGTGTACTTTATGGCCCAATAATTCCTCATCCACCATTTTCAGTGTCACTTTAAACCGATGAATATCCCCAACTCCTAGAACATCATTTCGTTTGTATATTAAACCTGTTTCATTCCCCATTACAACCTAAACTCCGTAGCAAGACGAGAATAAATAACCCATTTTTATTATCACTGCGCCACATTATTATTATTGTGAATAAATATTTTCTCGATTTTGTGGCGTTCACTTTCTGCTTTCAACTTCTAATATTTGGTGCAATTATTCAACACTATCACATTTTTGTTTGCATCCAAAATGTTAATTGTGTGCAGCATGTCATACCATAACAGATTTGAAATGAAGATCAGATTGGTTAGAATTTAATTTAGTTGTTGAATACAATATGCATATTGATAAACATAATTCAAATCCGTAAAGAACAATACTGTACTGAGCCTATATGGGGTCTGAATGCTTCTGTCATCATAATTATGGAACTTTTCCGACAGGTCTTACTGCCCGTTTTATTATTTCAAATGCTCAGGATCCAATGCGCCACATGTGCTGCTGTTGTGGCGCATGAGCAGGGCCGGTGATTTCCAAATTGGTTCGCTTTACCGGGCCGGAATTTTTCTCCGAAGACTCATTTCTTATTCCAAAATTTTTCAAATCAATCGAATGCGATGACACACATCTTATTCCTTAAAACAAATGCTTTCAAGAACATTGAGAACAACCCCAAGGAGGTTGATCAGTAGCAAAGGGGCTAAATCACTTAGTCAGTCATCAAAGCTTCCATTAGAGAACTATGCGGCCAATCAAAGTAAATCCTTTATTAGATTGAATTCTACTATCAGAGAAGCCCCTTCTCCATCTTTTAATCAAGAACCAGCATTAGCATCAAACTCAAATGCTGCCAATGATCCAACAATGGATTCTTCATTTATCGGTATGACTGGTGGTGAGATCTTCCATGAAATGATGAAACGTCATAACGTTGATACTATCTTTGGTTATCCAGGTGGTGCAATTTTACCAGTTTATGATGCCATCTACAACTCTCCTCACTTCAATTTTGTTTTACCAAGACATGAACAAGGTGCAGGTCATATGGCCGAAGGTTATGCACGTGCCAGTGGTAAACCAGGTGTTGTTTTAGTTACCTCTGGTCCTGGTGCTACAAATGTCATTACACCAATCGCTGATGCACTTGCTGATGGTGTTCCATTGGTTGTTTTTACTGGTCAAGTTCCTACTTCTGCAATTGGTACTGACGCTTTCCAAGAAGCTGATGTTATTGGTATTTCCAGATCATGTACCAAGTGGAACGTCATGGTGAAAAATATTGCCGAATTACCAAGGAGGATTAATGAAGCTTTTGAAATTGCAACTTCTGGTAGACCTGGTCCTGTTTTAGTTGATTTACCAAAGGATGTTACTGCAGCCGTTTTGAAGTCAGCAATCCCAGTTACTTCTACTTTACCAATGACAACTTTGAAAGCAATTTCTCAAAAGTTATCAACCCAGCACACTGTGGAGTGTATTGAAAGATCAGCCGCTCTGCTTAATAAAGCTCAAAGGCCTATTATTTACGCTGGTAATGGTATTCTTAACTCAGAAGATGGGCCTAAGCTTTTAAAGGAATTAGCTGATAAAGCTTGTATTCCAGTCACAACCACAATTCAAGCTCTTGGTGCATTTGATCAAAGAGATCCAAAGTCTTTGGATATGCTTGGTATGCATGGATCAGCTGTTGCTAATTTGGCTATTCAAAATGCTGATTTGATTATTGCTTTAGGTGCAAGATTTGATGATAGAGTTACTGGTAACATTTCTAAGTTTGCTCCTGTTGCTAAACAAGCTGCTTCAGAAGGAAGGGGTGGTATCATCCATTTTGAAATTTCACCAAAAAACATTAACAAGGTTGTTGAAGCAACTGAAGCTGTCGAAGGTGATGTTGCTGAAAATCTTGCTATTTTTAATGATTTTGTCAGACCTATATCCGAAAGACAAGATTGGTTTAAATTGATCAATGAATGGAAAGAAAAGTATCCATACGCATATCAAATTGAAACTGAAGGTTCTAAAATTAAGCCACAAACTCTGATGCAAGAAATCTCTAAACAAGCACATGCAACTGGAAAACCTGTTATTGTCACCACCGGTGTTGGTCAACATCAAATGTGGGCTGCACAACACTTTACTTGGACTAAGCCTCGTTCTTTCATCACCTCTGGTGGTTTAGGTACTATGGGTTATGGTTTACCATCCGCTATTGGTGCTCAAATTGCTCGCCCAGATGCAATTGTCATTGATATTGATGGTGATGCTTCTTTCAATATGACTTTGATGGAATTGTCATCTGCTGTTCAAGCCAATGCACCTGTCAAAATTTGTGTTTTGAATAATGAAGAACAAGGGATGGTTACACAATGGCAATCTCTCTTTTATGAACATAGATATTCACATACCCATCAATCAAATCCAGATTTTATGAAATTAGCTGAATCTATGCATATGAAGGGTATTAGAATTGAATCCCAAGATCAAATGGTTAGTGGAATTAAGGAATTCCTTGAGTACAACGATGGTCCAGTCTTATTAGAAGTTGTCGTTGAAAAGAAGGTTCCTGTTTTACCAATGGTTCCTGCTGGAAAGGGTTTACATGAATTCATTTCCTTTGATGCCACTGTTGAAAAAGAACAAAATGATTTAAGACACAAGAGAACAAACGGTAAACATTAGTCCTATGAAAATTTACTATAACCACTATTATTACATAAAAAATTACATATGAGTATAGTTTATATATATATATTATATATGTTACAAATAAAAAGAGAATTATATGATTAAAACATCAATCTCCTCTTTTGAAAAACCTTTTGAAACCTTCATTAAAATTAGATCTATCTGTGAATGTCTTGAAATTCTTTTCTAAATTATCCTTTGTAGTTAAAAGGGAGCTGGTGTCAATTTTAGAATTTTGGAAAAACCCAAAGTTCGGTTTAGGGGATGATGAAGAAATATCACCAACCACGTTCTCATCGAATGAATCTTCGACAAAAGAACTATTTGGTGACTTTGCAACACCATTCGGTGTACTCGTACCTAACCAATTGGATAGAGTAGAAGTATTGTTTGGACTTAAAACATTTGACTGCGGTTTTGGTGAGACTACCAATGTCGATGTGTTATTTGATAAATATGATTGCTTTCTTTGATGGCCGTTGCTATTCGAATAATTTGGTAACTTCAAATTTGTTAAGAAATTATTAGAGTCATCTAGTTTCAAATCACATTTCTTTATTTCTGACTTAAAAGCATCCATAAATCTAAACTTCTCTTTTTCTGTGTCAATTCCGTCACCATGAATAACGGACTTCAATGTTAAAATTTTCAAGAAATTAGAAACATTAGAGTCTCCGATTATTTTGAAATAAGAATCAATAAACTGATCATTTGGAATAACAGGAACCATTAAAATTTTCAAAAAGTTGTCAATCTCATCAAATTCTGATGTTATGTGCTTTTGGAAAAGAATTGACTTTCCAATCTTGGTCTTGGATATTTCGACTACATTTGGTAAATTGAGGAAAAAGGATTTCAGATTTTGGAAATCAAATTTGAATTGTTCTGCAATAATAATTGTCAATGGATCGAACTTGACAATATTATTGACAATTGATTTAATTACTGATTCAACTAATTTATCAATCAGATTTCTAATGTATGATACTTTACTGATTCTCTTAAAAATGACAGTACAGTTTTCTGAAATCGTTTCTTTCAAAGAAACCATATATCTGGATTCGCCTACAACTTCTTGTAAAGCTTTCCAATTTTGATTATTCAGCTCTCTCCAAGACATTTGCAAATCATTTTCAATTTTGAAAAGCAACAAACTGATACAGTAATTAATCAACTTCATAAACCCATCTTTCTGCGCTTCAAACTCAATTTTTTCACTGAGATTGCTATCTTCAGAGGATATTAAAGATTTAATTTTATCTTCTAATTGACCGACTGTTATGGAGCAATAATTAGCAGTATTTAAAACAACACAAATGATATCGATACCCTCGTCTTGATCTTTAGATTCCGCAGAAACCAAAGATCTTCCATCTGGTAAAATCGATTCAAGAATTTTGGATTGATATTGATTAAGGTACTTCCCAAATATTCTCGAAAGACGCAAAAGTGGTTTTCCATTGGTTAATTTTGATAACTGGGTTAGCAACTGTCTAAAAAACCTAAATAGCTCTGCAGAACTCTCTAAAACATTTGTTGATGCGTGGGGTTCTTCGCTATTGTTGTCAAATTCATTGGAGCTTAATTCATCACCACCTGATTTTTTGAACATCATTTCTGGTTTGGTAAATTCTAATAGCTTTTTTTCAATCTGTTTCCCTTGATAATCACACCATAGGTTCAAATATGGCTCAAAGACATCTGATATTGACTTATCAAATGATATTATTTCGGAATTTTTATTGTATTCTTCAAATGATTTATAATATTTGAACTTTTGATTTAGATAATTTTCAAATTCTAGTGTTTGGGAAAGAGATTCCAATAAAAGATTTACGTCGACGGAATTTGAATTAATTATTCTGGTCTCTTTAGAAAGAACACTTTTCAAATCGGTTTTTGTCAATTCACAAAAGCTTCTCACCACTTTCAGTTTCATATGCCAATCATCTGGGAAATTTTGTAGATGTTTCGTTTCAAAATCCGTTATAATATTTTGAAAATAAATAAATCTTCTCTTCAAATTGTCGAGGGAACCGGCCTCCTCTGTTGATTTGAAAATTTGTGATATATCTTTCAATACTGTTGAGATGTACCATTTTTGTAATTTTTCGCAATATTGACTTCCTAACAACTCAAGAATACGACATCCATCTACTAGGCTTGGAATTTCAATTCCTTGTTCGAGTTCACGTTCAAAATCATCAAAAATATCATCGACGACTTTGATTTTGATCGCCATAATTTGTCTATGCAAAGTATTGATTTCCTCTATACTTTTGAAATCTTGAAAATAAACATTCAAATCCAAAACTGCAGAAAGCATCTGTTTTATTTTCCCATAATCCTTATGATTAGAATTTCGTTGATTTATTTGATTTTCTAATTCATCATATGCTGAAGTATACATCTGCAACCTTTGCAATGTTTTCATACTAAAGATTAAATTACGTTTCCCTATGTCCAATAAACGAATTTGACCCATCATACCATCAATTTTACCTTCAATGGTTCCATTAATATTCATTAATTCGTCATAATCTTTCATAAATTCCTTGATATCTTTGCCAATCGCTTCTAGTTTCGTGTCATCCTCATGTATCTGATCTTTGTACTTACCATTGACTGCTTCGATCTCTCGATCCACCTCTTTTCTATACTCCAATGTCATTTCAAACATAATTTGCATGTCTTCTAACGCCCCAGGATCGTCCAAAACACCCAATAAAGCCTTCATAGGGTCAAATTCAGTGGTCTCAATCAATTTCCGTGGTCCTTTGTTCGGTTCCTCGGCCACTGCCCTCAATATCTGCTCTTTTAATGATGCCATCACGACAATTTTCCTTATATTATACACGAAAACTTTTTCCTCAACTCAACCCTCTTGTTAACACTATTTGATCCACAAAATGGCCTTAAATCTGCCTTCCAATCCACGTAGCGGGCTATTTAAAAACGGGTATCAAACACACAGTAACGCTGATGGTGCTTTGGGAAGAAACATCCAAGCGGCGAGGGAAATGGCGGCGTTGATCGCGTCTTCTATCGGACCATGTGGGAAGAATAAGATTATTGTGAACGACATGGGTAAAATCTTCATTACCAATGACGCAGCGACGATGATCAAAGAACTGAATGTCGTGCATCCAGCGGTCAAGGTGATTGTCATGCATTCACAACAACAACAAGAAGAAATGGGAGATAATACCAATTATGTGTTAGTTCTTGCCGGAGAATTGTTACATTTGGCTGAAAAGTTGGTGTTATTAGGATTGACAGCTACAGAAATCATTCAAGGATATAAAATTGCTAATAAATTTGCTTTAAAAGAATTGGAATCATTAGTTGTTGATAATATCGAATCAGTTAATGATAGAGAACAATTGTTGAAAATCATCAAACCTGTGATTTCCTCAAAACAATATGGGCAAGAAGACATCATCTCGGATTTGGTTGCTACTGCAGTTCAACAAGTGATTCCACCAATCAACCCAAACAAAAATTCAAAACCTTCATTCAATGTCGACTCAATCCGTGTTGTTAAAATCATGGGTGGGTCAATTCATAACTCATTTGTCATCAAAGGGATGGTTTTCCCAAGAGAACCAGAGTCTCAATTAAAGAAAATCACTCAAACCTCCAAGGTGGCTGTTTTCAACTGTCCTGTCGACATTTCTGCTTCGGAAACAAAGGGTACTGTCCTATTACATAACGCGGATGAAATGATGGATTTTTCAAAGGGTGAAGAAGAGGAATTACACAAGGTCATCAAGGAAATTCATTCATCTGGCGTCAAAGTTATTGTTGCAGGTCAAGGTGTTGGAGAACTTGCCCTTCATTTCTTGGACAAATATGAAATCTTGGTCTTGAAGGTTCCTTCTAAATTTGATTTAAGACGTATATGTCGTGTTTGTGGTGCAACCCCATTAGTCAGATTGGGTGCACCATTAGCCGAAGAAATGGGTTCAATTGATGTTGTCGAAGCACAAGAAATTGGTTCTGATAGAGTGACTGTCTTTAAACAAAATGAAGAAGTATCATTAACATCAACTATCGTCATTAGAGGTGCAACTTTGAACAGTATGGACGATATTGAGCGTGCAATTGATGATGGTGTTGCATCTATTAAATCCGTTATGAAAGACTCAAGATTATTGGCAGGTGCAGGGTCAACAGAATCCGAACTAGTTAAAAGAATTACTAGATTTGGTGAAAAGACACCTGGTTTGATGCAATTAGGTATAAAGAAGTTTGCTGAAGCATTTGAATTTTTGCCAAGGTTATTATGTGAAACCAGTGGTTTAGATCCAAATGAAGTTTTACCAAGACTTTATGCTTCACACGATGATAATGATTCAGATAGCTTGAGATATGGGATTGATATTGAATCAGATGATATTAATGAATGTTTATTAGATGTCAGGGATGACGGAATTTTCGATTCTTTCATTTCAAAACGTAATGCTATCAATTTAGCTACTGAAGCTGTTTGTACAGTTCTTTCAGTTGATCAAATTATTGTTGCTAAGAGAGCAGGGGGCCCACAAATGCCAAAGCAACCAAAGCCTGGTAACTGGGATCAAGCTGATTGATTAATTAGTTTCTATATATGATGTATATACATATTAAAGTTAGCAAAAAACAAAAAAAGATCAATTAATGTCGTAAAATCTTTTATTTTGATTATTGAAATTGTCTTGACTCAAAGACAGGACGCTTGGTGATGAAACAGATGTGAGTTTATTGATAGAAGGGCTACGATCTTCTGTTAACAGGGAAATACTTGAAGTTACCTTTGAGGAATCCAGCAATGTTATAGACTTCTGGGCTTCTAGCATTGGGTTTATACCATCGACCACAATAGCAATACCTACTGAATCTGCTCCTTTTGGTAGTATGACATCTGCATATTCTTTAGTAGGTAAAATATATTTCTTTGATTCGTCTCTTGAATAATTTAGATACCAATCCATCACCTTTTCCAATTGTTCCTTTTGTTCTTCCTTTGGTAATGACAACACATCTCTTTTAATCCACCTCCCAAGACGCACATCTGGGTCACAATCTAGGTACACACTCACTGATGCTAAATTTCTAATTTGTTCATCCATCAATGCATACAAACCATACATTATCACCACATCTGAGCCTTCCTTGTTGACAACCAAATCGTCGTATATTTTCAGGAAATTAAACTGTGATGGTGGCTGTGAACAAGTCGATAATTGCGTGAAATACTTCATCATGTCAAGTTTCCCTATATTTAGGCTAGGAAACCGCATCAAAAGATCATCTTCTAATAACCTTACTGCTGTAGCTTTACCACTAGCATGCGCACCCCCTATTAATACCAATATTGGTGTATTAGATTCCATGTTATATATATTTATATATATATATATATATCGTATATAAAACACTAGTATAAATTTTTCACTATATATAAATCTTTTTTATAATCCTAAAATTAAATAAATTAATATGGAGTTTGATAGAGAGGCGGATAACGCCTTAAAGTTCCAGAATGATAAATCCGTGCCAGTTTCATCTAGTTTTGAAAAAATGGGGTTAAAAACGGAGCTTTTAAGAGGTATTTATGGCTATGGGTTCACTGCACCATCAGCTATTCAATCTAGAGCAATTACACAGATCATTTCAGGTAGAGATACAATTGCACAAGCACAATCAGGTACGGGTAAAACTGCTACGTTTTCCATTGGTATGTTACAAGTTATGGAAACAGGAAATAAATCAACACAAGCCATTGTTCTTTCTCCTACAAGAGAATTGGCTACACAGATTCAAAATGTCATTAAAGCATTAGGTAATTATATGAACGTTAGAGTACATGCTTGTGTTGGTGGAAAATCTGTTGGTGATGATGTTAAAGCTTTAAATGCAGGACAACATATTGTCAGTGGTTCACCAGGACGAGTTTTAGATATGATCAAAAGAAGAAATATTAATACAAGGCATATGAAAATGCTTGTTTTGGATGAAGCAGATGAATTGTTGGGTAAGGGTTTCAAAGAACAAATCTATGATATATATAAACTTTTACCTGCAACTTGTCAAGTTGTTGTCGTTTCTGCCACCTTACCAAAAGATGTTCTGGTAATGACCAAAAAATTCATGAATGAACCTGTTAAAATTCTAGTTAAAAGAGATGAAATCACTTTAGAAGGTATTAAACAATATCAAGTTAGATTAGATAAAGAAGAATGGAAATTTGATACATTGTGTGATTTATATGATAATCTAACCATTACTCAAGCAGTTATATTTTGTAACACCAAGAGGAAAGTCGATTGGCTTTCGATTGAATTGAAGAAAGCAGGTTTCACTGTGGTTTCAATGCATGGAGATATGAAACAAGATGACAGAGACAAAATTATGAATGATTTTAGATTAGGAAATTCAAGAGTTTTAATTTCTACTGATGTTTGGGCCAGAGGAATTGATGTTCAACAAGTTTCCCTTGTCATAAATTACGATTTACCATCAGATAAAGAAAATTATGTTCATAGAATTGGTAGATCTGGTAGATTCGGTAGAAAAGGTGTTGCTATCAATTTTGTAACAAACGAAGATGAAGATATGTTGGATGAACTAGAAAAGTATTATTCTATAAAAATAGCAGAGATGCCTGCCAATATATCAGATATTATGTAATATATTAATTAATGTATCAGTTCTTGATTTAAAATTGTGTATTAATTGTTGGATTTTTTGGTCTTCAACAATCGGTACGTTATCTGGCGTAACATTCAATTCCAATAACACCACTTCATCATTTTCATTAGATGCCACGTCATTAAATTCCCACTGACCGATTTTGGTGGAAGTTATTTGATATTTGGTTGATATACAGGTAGTATCAATGCTGTCATCGTGAGGTTCAATATCAATTAGGACTGCCCCAGTTTCGTTCTCTGAATTAAGAAAGGATGAAGAATTGGTGATTATTGAGGGATTGGAGTGTACTGATTGGTTTGTTCCTTCATTTATACCTACAATGTACTTTTTCATGATAAAGAAAATCATACAAGATAACACAATAAAAGAAAAAGATATATTAAAATGTATATAAATAATTTAATTACTTCTTCTTGTTAGAAGTAGAGTTCTTTGGTAATTCCTTTGCAAATGGGATGAATTCAGGTTCACCAGGAATGTATTTTCTCAAAACTTCAGGAACCTTCAAACCATCTTCAGTTTGGTAGTTTTCCAATATACAACATAAAGCTCTTTCAGTTGCACACAATGTTGAATTCAAACAATGAACGTATTTCTTTTCCTTTTGGTTCATTGATTTGATACCGCACCTAATTTCCAAGTTTCTAGATTGGTAGTCAGTACAGTTGGAACAAGAAACCAATTCCTTGAATTCCTTTTGGAAAGGGAACCAAGCTTCTAAATCATATTTCTTTGCAGCAGCATTGTTCAATTCACCAGAAACAATACCAACAACTCTATAAGGTAAACCAAGAGATTTATAGAATTCTTCAGAAGCACCGATCATTCTATCAAATTCAGACCAGGAGTTTTCAGGTTCAGTAATACAGAATTGTTCGATTTTTTCGAATGCATGAACTCTGAAAATACCCCAAGCATCTTTACCGTGAGAACCAGCTTCTCTTCTGAAACAAGAAGAATAACCAGCATATCTAACAGGTAATTGTTCAGCAGGAGATTCGAACCATTCACCAGAATGGTAAGCGGAAATTGGTTGTTCAGAGGTTGCAATCAAGTATTTTTCGTCATCACCGTCGGTAACTTTATATAATTCTTCATCGAATTCGGATAATTGTGCGGTTTTAGCCATGACATCTTTGTTCATCATAACTGGAGCTTGCATTGGGGTGTAACCTTTTGAAGATAAAAAGGAAAGACCATAGTTAATCAAAGCTTGGTTAAGGAAGACACCACAGTTTCTTAAGAAGTAACCACGATGACCAACAATCTTAACCCCTCTTTCAGGATCATAACCATCCAATCTTAATAAAACTTCATGATGGGAAAGTGCAGCCTTGGCACCTGTTTGAGTGGCGACATCAGATAAAGTGTCGATGGAGTAACCTTCAGGAGCAAAAGTTCTGACTAATTCATTGTTATCTTCATCATTTGAGACGACGACGGATTCGTGGACGATGTTACCAATTTGATTAACCTTGAATCTTAATTGTTTGTCTGCGGCCAATTCGGTTTCAATTGCGGATTTCTTTTGTTCGATGATGGAATCTTTCTCTTTCAAAAGTTCTGAGGCGTCTTCCTTGGCCTTGAATTTGAGTCCGATTTGCTTTTGGACTGCATTTTGTTTTTTATTCAATTCATCGACGACGAATCTCAATTTGGTCCATTCTTTATATTCTGAAATAATTTCATCAACTAATTCGACTGATGCTCCTCTCTTTTTTTGAGATTCTCTAATGATTTCTGGGTTACCTCCCTTTTCTTCAATAAACTGTAAAATATCCAACATATTCGTGGAAAAGAGTGGCAAATATACGAGAAAAGAGCATTTTTTCTCCAAATTTTTCACTTACCCAAAATATGCTCAGCATCTTCAAATCCGTTGATTTTTTATATTCGTATTATTACACTGTATACAATGTATGTGGTATATATAAATATATATATATAGATATATGAATTTATTTTCAATGATAGTTGTATATACAAAAAGAAAATTCTCTCAATTTCCATTTTATGACCGGATTGGGAACTCTGCCAAGTCTTTCTTAGAATAAACGGCTAATGGGGAATAATTGAACAATAACTGTCCAAAAAAGTATGCTAGAATCATTGTGATGATCAGATATCCATTATAATACATCCACAATAACATGATCAAATAAGAGCTAGTCCATTCCATCAGATAAAACCCGGATCTGGCCAAATGTTCTCCTGCACTTGGATATACTACAGTTGTAGATTTGGAATTTGGAATTAGCCATTTATGGGAAAGAGCGGCTGCTAAAGGACCGAAAAAATTCCGTCCTGGTTTGACAGGTGATATAATAGAAGATCCATCGCCACTATCTTTTTCATCATCGTCATCACAACAACAGTTCTCTTCAAAACCAATTGTTTTTTCATATTGGACTTGTTTATATTCTGCAACAGAACGATCAAATTCTACCACAAATCGATGATACCAACAATATGCCATCACCCAGAAAAATACCCCTATGCATGTACCTGCGAACATAGATTTCGAGGTCACATGCCAAGATTTGGCTAAAAAGCATGAATCTATGGTATACCAATTCCATAACATGGAGATTTTACATGTGTGCGCAGCTGATGATGAATTCATGGTCTTCTGGGCTTTTTATTGTATTTTATTGGCCAATAATGAGAAAAAGTCCCCTAATCCCTTAACAGATAACTGTTATTATATATGTATTAACATGTTAGGGGTATTTATTTGCTCGCATTGATGAAATTTGCTCACTTTAAAATACCGGAAAAAACAGTGCGGAAAATTTATTTGCTCATAATAAGCCTACGGTGATTTTTCCGCTATGGATTTATCGTCTTCTCCTTCCTATTATAGTATATAAGTAGACAACAATTATTGTCTATTTAAAAAGGGAACAGAATAAGCAGCAAGACAAACACACGACAAGAGCCATCATAGAAACAGAATAAAGAAGAACATGGATATGGATATGGATATGCCAACATCAACGGCCACAACAGCAATAGCTGTGGCTACAAGTACATCTATGAATATGAAATCGTCATGTAAAATGTCAATGTTGTGGAATTGGTCAACAGTTAATGTATGTATTATAAGCTCAGAATGGAAAACATCGACCCCTGCGATTTTTGGAGGGACTTGTGTTGGAGTATTTGCTCTTGTAGCAACTATTGTATGGTGGAGACGACTTCTACATGAATATAAAAATGAAATCACCGCAGTGAGAACAGAGGAAGTGGCTAATATAATGAAGCAAAAAGTCAAGTTCCAAGAGATACAACAACCCTCATATACAGAGGAAAATACTTCAGATTGGTTATCGCCATTAAAAGAAACATTGAAACATAAATGGTTTTCAGTATTGAATGAAAATTTGACAGTGGTTCAAGGAGACAATGTATATATCTATCCGTCAATTCCAGAACATATTATGTATACTTTAGGAGATACAATGGAATGGTCAGTTCATCATGTGGTAATGTTGATCTTCATGTATTTCAATGGTTATGTATTCATTTCTGCATTGTTAGGAGCAGGAATGGGATGGTTATTATTTAACTATAAACAATGTGGTTCGAAGTTGTTAATAGAGGGCTCAAATAGACGTTGTTGTCTCTAATAAATATATAATATATACTTGTAATAATAATAATAATAATAATAATAATAATCATGAAATGAGGAATGGATTGGTTATTATTTAACTATAAACAATGGGATCAATCTTCTTAATAGAGGTCTCAAATAGACGTTGTTGTCTTTAATAAATATATACTATATACTTGTAATAATAATAATAATAATAATAATAATCATGAAATGAGGAATGGATTGGTTATTATTTAACTATAAACAATGGGATCAATCTTCTTAATAGAGGTCTCAAATAGACGTTGTTGTCTTTAATAAATATATACTATATACTTGTAATAATAATAATAATAATAATAATAATAATGAAATATAATCGGAATTCTTCATTTGGATGGGTCGTTCCTTTGGTATCCCAAGTAACCTTGTGTACGTGATTCTGGCAACAAGTTCAAGTACTTATCTGCCAACTCTCTACAATCTTCGTAACCATTAGGACCTGATACCTTCCAACAGTTTTCCAACGCCTTTCTCACCATTTTAAGATACTCAACCTTGACAAATTGCTCCTTTAAAAGCGCCTCCTGTGCGTTCTTCAAATCAACAGGATTTCTATAATCGATATCATCAAATGAAACCTCCTTCACGCTCTGAAATTCAGCCATATTGTCTTCAATATTCCAAAAAAGAGTAAATTGGCCTGTTTTTTCTCTCTTGATATTTTTCCCCTCTCTCAAATTTTCAAATTCGCGTGGCGCATGCTCACGTGATTGTGGCGCATGATGAGATCGGGATTTTGTATAAATTTTTTAACATGATTGTATCACCATAATAGGATCGATCTTTTCTTTAGACTTGAATATTGGATGGAAGAACTGGATAAGAAGCCGCCTCTCCTAACCATCAACGTTCAGTTGGTTGCATGGGCACATACAATCTGCTCAATAATGGCATTTAGTGCAGCATTTGTTGTTGCAGTTTACCTTCATTACTATAAAATTGTCAAAAATGAATATTATGGCTACCCGGATGAATGGTTTCCAAGTGTATCTGCAACAATTGGAGATTGGTATCCAGAAAGATCAATTTTCCAGATTTTGATCGCTCTTACAGCAGGACCTAGGTTCTTATTGATCTTTTTCAACTTTATCAAACTTTACAATAATGAATCAAAATTGCCGCAATTAGCATTGTACTCAGGTCTCGTTAGAACTGTGACATGCGGTGGTTGGGTTTATATCACTTCAAATGATGATCATGATTGGCATGATATTTTCATGATTTCTTACATCATCTTGACTATTCCATGGAATTATTCGATTACAAAATTAACTCCAAATGCATCTGCTTCAAAATACTGGAGAAGAATCTTTTCATATTGTTTTTTTGGTACTTTGATTCCACTTGTTTATTTATTTATCCAGCATAAAGTTCATCATTTGCCTGGATCTTATTCCTATTATGCTTATACTGAATGGGGTCTGATCATTTTTGATGTAGCATTTGATTCAATATCAATTTTGGATTTTGAAGACTTATACATCATTGTTTCTCAATCAAATTCTTCAAACAATGAGTTCTTTACTGGAAATTTCAATGTTAGCCTAATCAGAGAGAATTTAGAACAATCATCTTCAAAATCATTTTCAATCAATTTGAAGGATCAAGAAAAACATGATGATGATGATGACGATGATGATTTATTAGTTCCAAATGCAGAATTCAACAATTCATATTTCCAAATCTGGGTCAATATTTTCAACTCGTTTATTTTCTGGTCTGTTATCACTGCGTTATTTGTTTGTGTCTGGTATTTTCCATTGTGGTATATGTCAATATCTGGATATGAAATTATAATCATTGTTCTATTGTCACCAATTTTTTTGAAATTTAATGCAATCAAATCTAAATTCATAAAAAATCCAAGTTTACCAAGAATTCTCACCTGCTTTTTTGGTATTGGTGCTTACCTTGTCAAAAATCCAATTGGAAGATTGTTTTCTGTTGGTATCGGTACTGCATTTGCGTTTATTTCTTTAACAAATGAAATTTATTTGTTATCCACCACAAAATCATCATCAAATATTAAATCCTATTCAATTACCTTTATTTTAGGTTTGACCTTATCAACCATTGCTAAATTTGCTTTTTACACAAACAATCCAATTTGGCCAATCATGAACTATAAAACTGGTGGGTACAACGGAACTGGATTAATTTTAGGTTTATTTTTTGCATATCATACAAAAATTCCATCTCAGTTACCAACAAGAAGATCTGTACTTGACAATCAGAAACCAAATACACTTTTGACTATTCTAGGTTTTGGTGCTTATCTATTTTCGCTTCTTGCAATGTTAACCGATTCTTCAACAATTATATATTGGGTCTGGGAAGGATATCCTGTAAATGGTCCACTACCTGTACCACATGGTGCGATTTCAATTTCAGTTATGTGTATTGGGATCTATTGTGGTTTGATCAATAATAAACCATTGAAATTAGTGACTCTATCATTCGGAATCTTAGGTGCATTCTTATTGTATTCATATAATGGCTGGGTCGGTTATTTTGGAGGATTATGTTATATTTTCTGGTTATGCTTCATAACTCCAAATATTTTTGAACAAGTTTCAATTCTATTTGATAATATTGTAGTTGTTATGACAGGTACAGCATTGGTTGTTATTGTATTTTTATTAATGCATGTTTGGGTTGTTGCTTATGCATTTGTTCCAGGTGGACCTCTTCTCAGAGAAAGAACCGATATTGTTTTCGGTTTATCAACTTTATTAATTGGTGGTGATTTATTTATTTTCAACAATACTGTTGATAAATATCAAACTTTCAAAATTCAAAAGTCAATCAAGAAGTTCGGGAACTATTTGGTCTTATTTTTATTATCATCATGCATTATTTCATTCAACAGATTTCATTTTGAAGCACCTAAGCCATATCACCCAGATTCAAGATTAGTGACGGCGGGTATTTGGACTATTCATTTTGGTTTGGATAATGACATGTGGGCAAGTGAACATAGAATGAGAGACCTCATAAAGGACGCTGAAGTTGATGTGATTGGTTTATTGGAGTCAGATAATCAAAGAATTATCATGGGTAATAGGGATGTTACACAAAGAATAGCAGATGAATTAAATTACTATTCAGATTTCGGTCCTGGACCAAACAAACATACATGGGGTGCAGCATTGCTTTCAAAGTTCCCAATAATTCAATCCACGCATCATCTATTACCTTCTCCAGTTGGTGAATTAGCACCTGCAATTCATGCAACGTTGGACATGTATGGTGTTATGGTTGACGTTGTTGTTTTCCATTCAGGTCAAGAAGAAGACGAAAAAGATAGATTTTTACAATCCATTTATTTGCAAATGCTTATGGGTGCTCAAGAAGTCAGACCAATGATTTTATTATCCTATTTGGTTACAACTCCATTAACAGGCAATTATAATCACTATGCTGGAGAATATTCCGGTATGCATGATATCGATCCAACAGATGATGATCGTTGGTGCGAATATATCATGTACAAAAAGTTGAAAAGAACAGGGTACGCGAGAATTTCAAGAGGTTCAATTACTGATACTGAATTACAAGTAGGTAAATTTGTTATACCAAAGTCTGGAGAGAAATTTGATACTGAATACTCGCAAAAGAGAATTCCTGAAAGCAAAGTCCCATTAGATATGAGATTCCCTTCAATGTTCTATGGTGAAGGTGTTAGAGAGCACGCCTTTCATGTATTCGATGAACCGAGATATTTCTTCTAGTCATTATAAAACTTATTTAATTTTTACTATTTTTCTCTTTGTTTATGTTTCGTAAATTATTCAACCAGCCTTTTTTCATGAGCCTTTTTTTCTATTGTTAATGATAACTTGAATAAATATCCAGCCACCTTATTGATCACGGACAATAAGATGGAAATGGAGTAGTTGTAGCTAACTAGAGTATAGTAAATTTTTCCTTAAAATATTATACTTTCTTCTTTCGACAAATTAATAATCTTCAAAACATCAAGAAATGGCTAGTGTTAAGACAAAACCAAGTTATTTAGGAGATCCACTCAAATTTTGTTTCCCATCAACAGATGAAATTGGAACAGACAGCATAGAAAAAGAAGACTTTGAAAACGATGAAAGCACTGAAATAGTAGAACACAACGTTATAATAGAAAGAGCAGGGTCAGTTTTAATCAAATCAGGATTTAATAAAGTCCCAAGCTTTTCAATTCCATTAGAAAGAACCTCCATTAAACAGTACGAAAAACCAAACTATTCAATGAAGTCTCATGAATCTGTCTCAACTGACTTAAGTTATAATGGACAGATTTTCTCAGTCCATGACATTATGGGTGTTGTAGAGCCAAATGATTTGAAGATACAAGAATTGAATGAAGTCATGGATGAAAATGTAGAAGCATCTGAATTGAATAGGAATAGATCAGTACAATCATCAAAATATACATCAACTGACACTTCAAGTGGAAAAAGAGAGCTTTCTTATTCAAATACTGTACTGTTCAATCCTTATTTGGAAGATGAAGAACTTGACAGTGACAATTCTTCACAAACAAGAAATGATGATTATGAATCATACATAAATGAAGAAAATAAGAGTATTAGCAGTTTTGACAGAGAAAATTCATCATCCGAAGAGGAACAAATCGATCACGAATCTGAGAGTCTAAATGAAATTCCAAGAAGAAGCTCCAAAAGGATGTTAATTTATAAGGAACTGGGTGTAGAACCTAACGGAGTGGCACTATTAAACTACGTTAACTCCAAAAGGCCACAGTCAAAATCAATCAAACAACGTTCAAAACATGGAAGTAATAAAAGTGAAGTGAATTTAGATAATTTAACTAAAATGATGATTGAATTGGAGCAAATCAAAAATGGTGATGCAGCTGATATATCCAATGAAGGACCAATTGTTTTAAATTCAAACTCAACAAGATCACTTGGAAATTTGAAATTGCGGGCACCAAGCATTTTAACTGTTCCTAAGGATTTAGGAAGCCCATTAAGATTGGATTCTATTAGTTGGAAAACGGAAAAAACCAATGATGGTGTTACTCCTGTTTTGGGTTCAAACTCAAATGCAAAAGTTGAACCATTTAATTCCAAGTTAAGTACAATAAGAAGAAGGAAATCAAGTCTGAAAAGAACAAAAAGCATTAATAAGACATTACCTGGAATTCCAATCGAATCCAATGAATGTGAATTAAAAAGATCTCCTGCAATTAGAAGAAAAACCAGATTTATTCTGGGTATGCGTAAATTCTTTAAGAAGGTTTATACAGGTGCAAGAACAGGAATCAGACATATGAAAGTCGGGTCAAAGAAATTATTTACATTTGGAAATCCACATAAAAAATCACTGACAAAGAAAAGAAAGCCTAAAGGACCTTTGACCATCAGTTTACCAACTAAAATAAATATTGAAGATACAAGTTTTGGACCTAATATATTATCTACTTTTGGAACTTACGCAGGGCAGATTAACGATAAAGAAACTGATGTGCTTTCAGTTTCAACGGACGCTAGCTCTTCACAATTAACTGAAGTTTCACTCAGTGAGCTGAAGCTGTCAGTGAAGTCATTAAGTGAAGTCAATACTTTGGGTACCTCGCAGCTGAATGATTTCTGGAATTTAGCCCTTGCCGAGCAATCAACAATAGTTACAGATATACATGAATTAAACTATGATGATCATGCCGAGGGGTTGATCAATGATTTTATTTTTTCCAGAAGCAATTCTGATTTAGGTATTGACAGCAGCAGTTGCGATAGCAGCTGTGGCAGTAGCAGTATTGATGGTAGTGAAAAAAGTAGTATCAGTAGTAAAAATACTGATGAAGCTTCATGTTTTGCTGACAGTATTTCCGGTTATTGTGAAAGTAGATGCGATGAATGTAGTCAATGCGATCAACATACTGAAACTGCCACTGTTTCTTCTTTGGACACAAATTCTAGTTCCGTTCCTACATTAAATGATTTTATCCATCATGGAATTAGACCAAGTATGAAGGTTACAAATATACAACAAATACTTAAAAACGATTCTAATAAAGAGCACGCTGCCAGTTCATGGCGTCATCAACTTTTAGGTCCGAGACCAATGCCTAAGGAATAAGTTCCTTTTCTACCTCCATTATATATAAATGTATAGCATTGCTAAGCAAAAAGAAAAAAAAAAACTTTTTCGTATGACAAATACGCTTTTATTACAACTCCTATAATCGCAAGCAGAAGGTTCCCCTAAAATTACTTATGTGAGGGCAAAGTACGCGCATTTTTGTTGGCTTCAAGTAGAAATTATTTCTGGGCTGCTCCAATGTTTTTTGGTATGCGGTCGGATATAAAAAAAAAATAAAAAAGAAAAAAACGGATTGCGGACTTTGCCCGGGGTTAATGCGGAAGACTTCATATATAAAAAAGCCGGTGGACCCCTTAAAGATTTTTCACTTATAGAACATTGGGATAAAATCAAGAGAAAATGTCACTGGGGATCATCAGAAAGATCAAGAAGAAGAGCATCGAGTTAGATCATGCAACAGTTAGTAGCCATGGGTGTATAATGGCGAAAAGCAAGTCGCCTGTGTTGAAAATGGGGATCAATCCATGCGAATGGGACAAAAAGGAAGAGTATAATACCATCACTACAGCATATAGCTTTGATTCGGGATTATCAGACTGCTCACGCAATCAAGTGGTGCAAAATGTTCCGTTACCAAAACAAAAGTCCAGTATGGAGTCCATGTCCACTTCAACCAATTCTTCGTTAGGCGGTAATGCGGAAATGAAAAGAAGCCGATCATTAATGACCAAATCCATCTTCAATCCTATTTTTAAACGGAAATCAAGCTCGTCCAGTTTAAATGAAGATATAGGGTCATCATCGGTACGTTCTAATGGTATTGTTCGTAATGATAACAATAACAGTGATAATCATAAACTTAATCACAATCATTCAAAGTTGAATATTTTACAACCACCTTCGGAATACATCAACTCCTCTAATGGGTCGATCTATTCCAGAAACTCGGATACCTCCAGTTTCTTCGATCAACATTACACGATCGTGGTTGATAATGAGTTAGGAATATAATCCTCTTTTTTTGCTAACAAATGATAATAACTAAAACCAATGATACCAATGATAACTTTACTACGCCGATCCTTTGCAACTTTGTTTTTTATATTTTGTGTTTTATAGATATTAATGTCCATATATCTACTATTTTTACTGTTTTTTTTTTATTTCAACCTATCGTATAGTATTATGCTTATTTACTACAATTAATTAATTATTTTAATTTATATTAATATTTATATTACAATATATATGTGTGTAAGTATGATAAAAAAAATTAATTTCATACAATACATTCGAGGCATATAATAACCTATCAGGCAAATTCTTCATCAACAAGATCTTCCACAGTTGGTGATCTAACTTTTTTAATAGTATTTTCTTCATGGTTAGATTCATACCCAGAATCTGAATTCATACTTTGCATGTCATCATCTTCTTGGTCTTTGAAATCAATTTCATTTGGTAAAAATACGGTATTTCTTCTAGTGGTCTGATAATTCTTCATGGACTCATTGTTATTATTGATTTGAGACTTTTTATCGAGTTCGGCCTTGAAGGAACTTTCACTAGATTGATCGGTTCCTCTACGTTCGATCCCTCTGGTAGAACTGTCAACGTCGGTATGATGAATGTTTGTGGACTTTTGTTGATGTTGAGGTTCTGTTCTTGGCGTTCTACGTTGATTGTTGCTGTGTGTTGATTGTTGCTGTTGTTGCTGTTGCTGTTGCTGTTGTTGCTGTTGTTTATGTTGTTGCTGTTGTTGTTGTTCTTTTTGTTCCCTTTGAATATCCTGTTCAGCATTTGCATTTGTCAAAGTTGATAATGATGATGATGATGATAAGAATACAGGAGATGGTGCGATTACGTAACGCACCATCTTTTGAATATGCTTAGCAATGAAAATATCCATTTTAAATCCGTAATTGGACAAGGCATATTTCACACCGTATTCAACATCGGCATCGGCAGGCAATTCAAAGGATTTGTAAAAATCATCCTTGGTGCTTGAAATAATCAATTGCGACCCGATTTGTTGCATTTGATAATTGCCTGTTATGGTATTGGTGAATTTGGATGGTGTTTTGATGATAGAAATGGTATAATGATGGGAATCTTCACCTAACAGCACTTTAGGGGTATTCAATTGCTTGATCACTTTTCTTTCGTAAGCAGCACGCTGTGCTCTTTCTCTTTGTGCAACGTCCATGTACCTTTTTTCAACGCAAGTAAGTGGAGTAAATGAGTAATAAAGCATATTGTTTATATGTTATGAGTAAATATTGGATGGGTTAATTAATTTATATATATGATAAATAGGCTTATCAACTATAAATAGAGGGAAAGCTTCTATTAAATACCATTTAAGGAATTTGTCATCCAACTCTTATTTGACAGTTATAGAAGCTTCTGGAGATTCTGGAAAGTTCTGGAAAACGCTCATTTGCTCAGCATGGCGTCTAAGAATACAGAAAAGCGGCGTTAGAGTAGAGCTCCAACATTGGGTTCTCGCCCGACTTGGTGGTGGTCTTTTCGACTTCAGCCCATTTTTCAAGGAATTTGCGGTGAGTGGTTGTTTGACTTTGTTTTCCTGTGACTTGTTTGTACATTTGGTTCATCACTTGGAAATTTGTAGGAAACATAATATCAAAGTAGCCCTGTTCAACCATGTACGTATCAACATTAATCATATTATCTTTGTACATTGTTTGAACAGTAGGAGAATTATAACCAGGAATTGTTTTATCAAAATAGGCAAAATCAGAGGCTACTAATTGATGGTTTGGGAAATAATCCTTCAGAATAGTGAAAAATTTCAAAAGTCGGGTTGGAATATATTCAGGGTCAGACAAATTGTTTCTCAATGGATTGAGAATGGATTTCGCTTTCCTTAGTGGGTAAACTTGGTTCAAAGGATGACCTTTCAAAGAAGATATTGGTGTTTGTCCTTCTTGTCTCAATTTCAAGAACTGTGTAGCCCATGGATCGAGTTTCGGAGAATAATATTCATTGAAATCATTATGTTCGTCAATCACTACATATCCTTGATAAGGCTGTTTGGTATCGTTATCATAACGTATAACATCATGAGAAAAATTATCCCAAACTTCTAATGCAATGAAGAAACATGGCTCATTCACCTTTGTATCCCAATCTAAAATAGATTTATTGATAATTTCTACTTTATCTTTATGTTTTCTCAGTCTACTATTCTGCTTGTTGAACAATTTCGAGGAAATTTCGATAATTCTATATTTTGTTCTTTGATACACCTCTGGTTCATTTGCCTTTATATAGTCCAAAATGTTTAGCATCAATGTACCATTACCAGCACCTGCTTCATAGATAACAAGGTCATTATAGGGATAGTTATTCAATTTGTAATTAACAAGAATATATCTGGCCAACGCTTCACCATAAAAGGGTTGAAACAATTCGGTCGGTGTATGCCATAATTGCAAAGATGGCTTTTTGATTTGGTACTCTCCTTCTTCTTTCTTTTCATTGGCCTTTGCTGCTTTATCAATACCTTTCGCATTTGGGATTTTTTTCTTTGGTAGTCCTGGTACCTGTGTGTGTTCTTGATCATATTTTTCATAAGCCTCTAGCCATTTATCCATGAATTCATCTTTACCTTGAAGGTGATTATAATCAAATGGTCGATCTGGTTGAAAAATCACCGCTTCTTTAGCAAAATAACCATAATTAGTATTATATAATGAATCGTCAATAAAATCACTTGTAAGCATCTTCACAGTTCCTGGTCTTTCCATTTTTTTGTGCAACTTCTCTGGTCTTGTCAATGGGTATCTATTGAACTTTTCTAAATTGCGTTCTAAATTCATTGATTCCACTCCTCCCTCTTCAAATAATAATTTAATGATGTTACTATGAGGTTTTAGCTCTTGTCCAATTTCTTCTTCATTGGGTAACCTATATTGTAACATTTCTGGAAACACTGAATAATCATGAATAAACCGTTCATTTGATTTCGTACTACTCTTTTTCAATTTATCTAGGCCTCTAGCTTGTGGATTTTTCTGGTTTTTTGCTTCCAATCCCATCTTAGGCCCATTTTCCTTCTTTATCAATCCTTTTCTAGTGATTCCCCTACTAAATGTCTTGCATTTGAACATTTTTCAATTCCTTCAATAGATGATAATTTCTATTACTATATAAGAAAAAGTTTTCAGTTCTTCTTTATAAGCTGATATAACAAAAAGATGGGTGTCCCAGCGTTCTTTCGTTGGTTAACAAAGAAATATAAAAGGACCATCTCGCCTTGCATTGAAGTTGAAGGAGAAATAGTTGATGGGGAGGAAATCCCGGTAAATTATGGAGATCCCAACCCAAATGGAGAGTTGGATAACTTATATCTTGATATGAATGCCATTGTTCACCCCTGTTCTCATCCAGAAGGGAGACCTGCTCCAGAAACAGAAGAGGAGATGATGCTGGAGGTATTTAGATATACTAATAAGGTTTTGAATATAGCAAGACCAAGAAAACTGCTTATGATTGCAGTGGATGGTGTTGCACCAAGAGCAAAGATGAATCAACAGAGAAGTAGACGTTTTAGATCAGCCAAAGATGCAGAGCTTCAACAAATTGAAAAAGAAAGACAAATGGCACAAATGGAAGCAATGGGTAAACACATTGATGAAGCCGTCAAAGGTAAAAGAGCGTTTGATTCCAATTCCATCACACCTGGTACACCATTCATGGATACTTTAGCGGCAGCATTGAAATATTGGGTTGCTTATAAACTATCAACTGATCCAGGATGGGAAAAACTGCAAGTTATTATCAGTGATGCAACTGTTCCAGGAGAAGGAGAACATAAAATCATGAATTTCATTAGATCACAAAGAACTGATCCAGAATATGATCCAAATGTTACACATTGTATTCATGGTTTAGATGCCGATTTGATTTTCCTTTCATTGGCAACTCATGAACCACATTTCAGAGTTTTAAGAGAAGACGTTTTTAACGAAAATATCAAAAAGGCTACACCTGAACAATTATTAAGAATGACTCCAGAAGAGCAAGCTAAATATAAAAACCAGAAACAACCTTTTATTTGGCTTCATATCAATATTCTTAGGGAATATTTAGAGCATGAATTGATGATCCCACGTTGTCCTTTCCATTTTGATTTCGAAAGAGCAATTGACGATTGGATTTTCATGTGTTTCTTTGCGGGTAATGATTTCTTGCCACATTTACCGTCTTTGGATGTTAGAGATAATTCAATCAAAATTTTATCCGCCGCTTGGAAAAGAATTTTACCAAAGTTGGGTGGTTTCATAACAAGAGATGGTCAGATGAACATGAAGCATGTTGAAGAACTTCTGAAAGAAGTTGGTAAAAGAGAGCCTGAAATGATTAGGGAAAAGCAAGTTCAAGCAGTTAGACAGGAAGAAAGAAACGCAAAAAGAAACGGAACATTACCTCCTAGAAAAATCCAATCAAAGGGCATTGATCTTGTAAGACGTGGAGGCCATGCAACTCCTGTTATGAATATGTCACTTACAAGCTTGAAATCTGGTAATTTATCAGGAATGACAAACAGTGAAATCATTCAAAATCTAACTGCTCTTTCTAAAGCAAATACTGCGAATGTCGATGTTAAGGAGGTTTTGAATGCCGAAACTGGGGATGATGAAAGTAGATCTACCAGCTCTATGACTAATACTACAAATGCAACCGAGAACCCAGATGAAATTCCTATTGATCTAGGTGAAGAAGAGTCAAATAGTAAAAAGAGAAAGGCCGATGAAATGGATGATGATTCAAAAGAAGAAGCACACCATTTAACGAAATCAGAAATGTGGGCTCCTGGGTATTATAAAAGGTATTATTCAACCAAATTACATGCTCATACCCCTGAAGAACAACAAGAAGTTTCAAGAAAGATGGTTGAATGTTATATAGAGGGTATCAGTTGGGTTTTACTTTATTACTATCAAGGATGTCCATCTTGGAATTGGTATTATCCTTATCATTATGCACCATTTGCACAAGACTTTCATGATTTAGATAGCATCAATGTGGTGTTTAATAAAGGATCGCCATTTCAACCATATGAACAATTGATGTCAGTTTTACCTGCTGCCTCAAGTAAAAGTTTACCTGCAGTTTTCAAACCTTTGATGACAGAGCCAACATCCAATATTATCGATTTTTATCCTTCGGATTTTAAAATTGATATGAATGGTGAAAACCAGTCTTGGAGAGGAATTGCTTTATTACCTTTTATCGATGAAAAAAGGCTACTAACTGCTGTGAGAGGAAAGTATTCAGAATTGACAGAAGAAGAGATTGAAAGAAACACACATAAATCAGAGGTTTTATTTGTTGGTAAGAAGCATCCGCTATTCAAAAAGTTCTCCAAACTGTACAAACAAGAAGCTTCTCTGGAACAGGTTCATTTCAATTATGCTAAAGGTGGTCTTGCAGGTTCTGCGACGGCATTTGAAAAATATACACCTGAAGTAGAATATAAATATCCATTGGGCGAAGCCAATAAAGGATATGAACATTTACACACAAGCAATTTCGTTATTGTTAAATATGAAATGCCTGCTAAGCTACCTGGAAAATCCATGATTTTAACAGGTTACAGATCCCATCTAAGGCTATTGACCCCTGAGGATATCATGCAGTCCAACGATACAAGAGAGCAGCGTGGTTATGGTGGTGGTTTCAGACGTAACAATCAACCAATGGATGTGTTTGATTTAAGCATTGATTATTCCAAGCATACTGGACCAGGTAAAGATATTAAATCTTTTACACCAAGAATGGGATGCTATGATTTTTTCATTGGTGCCTATGAAAACGAACTCAACCAAAGGTCTTACCAAGCACAAATGGATCACAGTCAAAACCAATTCAACCAAATGCACAATAACCATTCTTCCTACAATCATCCTAATCAACAACATGATGGTCACCATTACAACAATAATAGTCATTCTTACAGAGGCCGCGGTAGAGGCCGCGGTAGAGGCAGAGGAGGTCGTTTTTAATTGTATTATTATCTATATACTGACAAATATTATGCTGAGCACATGAGCATTCTTTAAGGATGCTAAAAAAAACACAAAAACGCGTTGAACTGCTGAACAAAACATGTGTTTATTTTTCTTCTTCTCTTGCAAAGATGTCAGAAAAGAAGGATAACATCCAGGTTAACGCCCCTCCCGTCGCTTCTACCGCTATTGGCCGTCTTGTAAACTCAGGACCAGTTTCTATTCTTTGTTACTGTGCTTCATCCATTTTGATGACAACTACAAACAAATATGTTGTTTCCGGTTCTACTTTCAATTTGATCTTCTTCTTGTTGGCAGTTCAATCTATTGTTTGTCTCGCAGTTATTGCCACATTGAAAATGTTTGGCGTGATTACCTACAGAGAATTTAACTATCAAGAAGCTAAGAAATGGTCACCAATTGCATTTTTGTTGGTTTTAATGATCTACACCTCCTCAAAGGCATTGCAATTTTTATCCATTCCAGTCTACACCATCTTCAAGAATTTGACCATTATTTTGATTGCTTATGGTGAAGTTTTATGGTTTGGAGGTGAAGTTACTTCAATGGCCCTTGGTTCTTTCTTTTTGATGGTCTTATCATCAGTTGTTGCAACTTATGGTGATAAGAATCCAGCTGGTGAATTCGAATTGAACATTGGTTACGTCTGGATGGCTTTGAATTGTTTGGCTTCTGCTTCATTCGTCTTATTTATGAGAAAGAGAATTAAGTTGACCAACTTCAAGGATTTCGATACCATGTACTACAATAATTTATTATCAATTCCAATTCTCTTGGTCTCATCTCTTCTTTTGGAAGATTGGTCTTCTGCTAATTTAGCTTTGAACTTCCCAGAAGAATCCAAATATCAAATTTGGGCAGGTATGATTATCTCTGGTGCTACTTCTGTTGGTATTTCATACTGTTCTGGTTGGTGTATTAGAGTCACTTCCTCTACTACATACTCGATGGTTGGTGCCCTTAACAAGTTACCAATTGCATTATCTGGTTTGATTTTCTTCGATGCTCCAATTAACTTTTTTTCAATCTCATCAATTTTCGTTGGTTTCGCAGCTGGTCTTGTCTACGCCGTTGCAAAGATTAAGCAAAAGGAAGCAGATGCTGCCCAGGTTTTACCAAAATAAACGTATCAACAAAAAGACATTGTTTTTAGATTTTTTAAATGTTTAAACTATTTAAGAAGATAACATTCTGAACTTATACACAAGTTATATAATAACATAACAAATAATATAAACAAATAAAATGAAACAGTACAAAGGTGGCTTCAATCACAAGTCAAAGGTGGAAGAAATTTCAAAATGATCAACTTCTTAAAGAAAAAGAAACAATTTTCCTCCTTCACACAAATCCTGATAGCTAACACCGTAACGTCTCATGTAAAATAAAAAAATATTTAGTAAAACAATAATTAAATTGTGAACAAGGTATCTTTAAATACACGGTACGCCTAGAGCAAATGAGTGAAAAGAAAAGGAAAAAAGAATATAATTATTGATGAAAAGTTTTGAAAAGACTTTGACATTTGAAATTGAAATTGAAAACCGATGGATTACACATGTTTCACCTATTTAATTTGACAAGTGTGATGATAAATTAAACCTGGCTTAATTCAGAAAAGATAAACTTAGTTAGCGACGGTGATTTCAACATCGACACCTGGTTCAATGGTCAATTGAGAGATAGCCTTGATGATAGCAGTTGGGGCAGTCAAGTCAATGTATCTCTTGTGGATCTTCATTTCGTAGTGATCCCAGGTCTTGGAACCTTCACCATTAGGAGTCTTTCTGGTAGCAATGGACAAAGTCTTGGTTGGCATTCTAACAGGACCCTTCTTGGCAACATTTTCTCTGGCAGCTCTGGCAATAAGAGCGTTGGTGACCTTTTCCAATCTCTTGACGTGAGTGGAGGTCATGGTGATTCTAATGTTGTGGATTTCTTGGACTTCGACTTCCTTCTTTTCTTCAACGGCAGACATATTTATTGAGACGTTCTTTGTTATCAAAAGAGTGTGTTAATTGTGAAAGTCCTAATGAAAAATGAAAAATTTCAATATGGTGATAATTTTTTGCGTCAAACCCTCATAAAATATTTAAAACCCTTAATCAAATCACGTGATCTGATAGTTTTCTGTAAATGCAATATTTGAATTTTTATGTGTAAGAAAACAGGATAATTTTGTTGATATATTCCAGTATGACCAGCACCAAGCAACTAATCTTTCCTGGGGATTCCTTAGAAGTAAAAGGCTCAGAGATTACCATCGGGCCAAATTTAAAGGCAGTTTCTAACGTTTCAGACTCGGCCACACTTGAATCTAACGCTGCGGGTGTGCTTCTAACAAAGAATCAACAAAAGCCATTGTACTATGTGGACTCTCCATTTGGTAGATACGAGCCACATGTTGGAGACTTAGTTTTAGGTACTATTGTTGGCCAGTTAGGTGAGTTTTACAAGGTCTCCTTGAATGAATTCTCTTCACCAACTATACTTAATATGTTTGCATTCCCTAACGCCAGTAAGAAGAACAGGCCCAGATTAGAAGTCAGAGATTTGGTTTATGCTAGAGTTGATAGTGTTCATCCTGCAGTTGACCCAGAATTGTCATGTGTTGATGCGATCACGGGAAAAGATGGAGGATTTGGGCTTTTAAAAGGTGGTTATTGCTTTAATGTTTCAAATTCATATGCCAGATATTTATTATACAATCCAAATGCTCCTATTCTTTCTAAATTAGTTCAAAAGGTTCAATTTGAAATGGCCATTGGAGTGAATGGTAAAATTTGGATTAAATGCGAAGATGAAAAATCAACTTTACTATGTGTTACAGTGTTGAGTCGTAGTCAAGAATGGAGCCCGAAGGACATAAACACTAATGTTGATAAATTGATTAACCAATTCAAGAAAATTTGAAATTCCCCAATGAATATTATTATATATATATATATATATCACTTTCTCATTTATACTATTTTGCTAAGCTATTCTTCCTATTACAGACCTCTAATATTGTACTGTGATAACTTCTTTTTAAGTCCCTTATTGAACTTGTAAAAGCTGTACTGAGAATTATTTTCATTGATGGTTTCAAGTGATGGATAGTCAATACCTCCTGTCGTTTGAGCCCGTGTTCTTTTTATACTTACAGGTTCGGATTTAATAGGAAAAGAGGTATGGTTTCGCTTACTTTTGAGATCATGAGCTCGAGTGATATCAATTGTATCCTTGAGATTAAAAACACCTCTCGTAATTGATTTGTACATTTCAATATCAGAATCCTCAATTTGAGGATTTAAAAGCTGTTCATAAACCATTAACGCATCTGCTACTTCTTTATCTGTTGTTTTTTCTTCCTCTTCAAACTCCTTCAAGATCGATTTGGTCGAATCAATAGCCTCCTCATCAATGACACCTCCAATAGGCTCATATATTGCATCCAAAGATTTGAATTGGTCGTTACAAGAATACCCTCTTTCCTGCCTTCTTTTTCTCCATTGGTTTCTAATTTCAATCAATCCATTAAATTGATTGGAAGCACCACTTAGGGTCCTGCTGAATTTGAAGATTGGATTCTCCTTAAAGATCACCGTATCAAATCCCTGATTTGAAATTTGAGATTCTTCTCTTTGCTCCTTGTAATCGTCTTGTTTTTCATCCTCTTCTTTCTCTCTTTCCTTTCCTTGGTATTCGTTTTCAAAATAAGCATATCCAAAATATTTTATTCCTTTGTCCAATTCAAAATCAATGGCATCTTTGTACACTTTGAAATCTTCACTAGAAACTTCAGGAATGCTAGTGGTATTATATTGGATATTTAATGCTTTGAACAACTTGTCTAATTTATATTTTCGTTCGCTAATGTTAACCTCCTTAGTATTCTCAAATTTACAATAATCTTTAGTAATGAGCTCAACCCGTTGAGGATCAATAACGGGTAAATTATCATTTTCATTATCTGAGATTAAGACTTTACTATCAATAATCATTTCATCATATTTTAAATTAGATTCATTTTGCTTTTCCACCTGCAAAACGCTAAATGCAATCAGATCATCCTTCCAATCATTCAGCTCATTTCTAATAAATAATTCATCACCCAAGTGTAAATTATTCTTAATCCCATCCAACAAATTTTCATCTGAATTTATGAAAGAGTCACTGTCTAAAGGTCGTTCATAAACATTAATCCTCAATTCTCTATGAGGCTTTCTTGATTTGAATGGGGAAAACCATTCTTTTGAATCAAAATCGGTTGCTCTTTTATCTGAATATGAATCGTATGATTCAAATATTGAATTTGCACCAAATATAGTATTAGATATCGATGACATATCTGTGTTGGATCTAGTCAAAGTTTGACCTCTTTTGAATTCAATTTTTGTAGCACTGCTGTCATTCTTAGGATTGAAAAATCCAAACAAAGAAAACCGCTCACTCTTTTTCTTTCCAATATCTTTTGAAATCGAAGAAAGCACGCCACTTGAATTGGATTTTTCACTGCCATTATCCTTAATAGAGGCAATTTTGCTATTGTTCATTCTGTTCTCATTTATAGAATAATTAGAAGTCGAGTTCATGTTGAATTCGAACAATTCATTTAATGGAGTCAATGTCTTGACTGGATATTTCAAGTTCCAGTAGTTTTCAAAAAATCCTGCATAAGGATCAATCTTTTCAAATATTAAATTCCTGGTTAGCAATTCATTTAGTAGCACATTGTTCGTTTTTTTCTTAGCTCTCAACTCGGTCATAATTTGTTCTTTCTTATTGTCAATACTAGAGTTTGTGAACCAATGAGTATATGAGGGCGAGTAATTGATTTCCTTTCTTGAGCCTGAATTATGTAAATAGTAATCTGAATTCAGCTCCCAAATTTTAGGTTTTCCAGCTTCATATTTATGATTTCCCAAGAATAAATTCATGGCTTCTTGTTTTTGAGCGTCAACCATTGAGTTGGAATAAAACCTTTTAACTGATTCTATTATATCTCTTGAATGCGATGACCACTGGTTAATTTTCCTATATGTTTGCAATGTATTAACCAAATGAGAACCACCGTATTGTAAAGCAATTGTATCACCGTGATCGTGAAACATTTCTGTTAAAATATTTGTAACATCTGAATCATATTCGAGATATTTATCATCAATTATTCCTAATGCATATAACTGATGACCAAGAGCACGTTTCCCAATCACAAACTGTGCAGTATTTGTCCTATCTAAACAATCAACGCAATTTGTCCTGCAAATTCCCTGTTGTAATTGAGTTTCATTTAATGATCTGCCATTCAAGAAAAATCCTGTCTTATTCACTGAAGACTCGGAGTATTTTTCAAGCCATTCAATAACGTCTTGACCTCTTGCTTTTGATGCTCTTGACATATCCCAAGCAACATAATCAAATTTGGCATTTTCAGGAAGAAATTGATTTAAATAATCAATGCACTCAGTAAAAGCATCTAGCAATTTAACCTCTCTCGGAGTTTTTTCCCGCTGTTTGATTAAATTTAATATTTGAATCGGTGAGCCATACCTTTTGAACATGTCATCGAAATGTAAAGCTGATTGGGTATAATAAGGGTCCGTCATATCAAATTCAATTGGTGGTTTTATTCTTAAATTTGCTGCTGTTGTTTGAGACCAAGAAAGAGGAATTGATCCTCTATGTTGAACAAAAGAGGAATATCTTGGATTATTATAAAATCCAGCAACTGGATCATGAAAAGATGATGTTAACATATCAGCAACAATTTGCTCAGTTTCAACTTCATTAGCAACATTTCCGTGTTCGTTGACTCCACGTTTGAAAAACCTTGCACCTGCAAAGTGGTGAGATCTTCTTGCTATTAAAGTAACAAAAATTTGAGTTTCGAAAACAGAAATTTCAACTTGATCAATAAATCCATGAATAATAGGTTGGAACCAGTCATATACCCGATCAAAAGACTGAAGTAAGGGATCTAAAAGAGAATTGTTCCATACAAATCGTTTATTGTATTTGAAAACCTTTTTTAAATCGGCATTTGGGTTAAGACCTAACGATTGTGTTTTATTTCTCATCATATTTGTTTGTAAAGTATTTGTGATGTCGTAACTATCACTGTAGTAGAAAGTTTTGTTGAGATCAATATTCATAAATATTTGTAAGTATTTGGCTTCATCTGAATTCCTATCAGGGGTTTTATAATTATGTATCACAGGGATCATTTCTGTTTCTTCAATATGATAGATTGGGTGACTTCCCAGTACAGCAACAGTTTTTCGTTTGGTTACAACCACTAAATAGAAACATTTAGTCAGTTTGGTGAATCCCAATAATGCAACTGCTGTTATCTTTTTGGTTAACCCGCCTTCACTTGATTCCTCTAATCCATTAAGAACATCCATAATTTCATTTCTTTTAAAATAAACATTATCTTCCATCACTACTAAATTCTCAATTGAATTGTCCATGTCAATTTCCATGATCCTGAACACGGTTTCTCTCCCATTTGATCCCACAATGTACATTCGATGATTTGTTACGTAGATTGTGAATTTTGTTAACACGATTTTTCTCGTTTTGGCTGTCACATGATGATCTTCCACCTCTTGTGGCATTTTGCTATGAATCACCGTTTCATCCGTCTTATTTGGATCCTCCAATTCCCCATTTTCACTCATTTGATTATGTAAGCAGATAATGTTGATAATTGTTATATATATAAAAATCTATATTGAAAAATTTCCATAGTAATTGAAATGACATTTTTTAACGATGACGGACTTGTTTGCGAAGGTTACGGAAAAACAAGCCAGCAAAAAGACACAGAAGGAGAAACACGCTAAAGGAGCGAAAAAAGAAATACATGATCTTTTTGTTCAGGGTACAAATGACTCTTCTATCGTCTCTAAAAGATCAGTAGAATGTTTATACCGTATAGCAGTAGATGGAAATGAGAAGGAGTATTTCAAGCATTTTGTTAAAAAGGCCCCTAGAAGAACACCAGTAATTAATAGAGGGTATTGGATCAGAATGAGATCTATTAGAATGGCTATTGAAAAAATTATCGAAGGACAACCAGAAGGACAAAGAATTAATATAGTCAATCTTGGATGTGGGTATGATCCATTACCTTTTCAACTATTAGATGATTCTAATATTAATAATAATAAGTTGTTTTGTATTGATATCGATTATCCAGAATTGGCCGATTATAAATCACAAATGATTAGAATGTCACCTGAGCTTTTAAATGTGACGGGTGAACCAATGGATAAACCAGTATCGAATGGAATTACATTTCAAACTGATAATTATGCATTGATGGGATGTGATTTAACGAATCAAGATCTATATTCCAGTCAAATGAACTCATTAAAAGCAAATGAACCAAATACAACTAATATATTCATTGCTGAAGTTTCTCTTGCTTATATGACCCCAGAAACAGCCAATCCAATCATTGAAACATCCTCAAAGTTTTATAATACACATTTCTTGATTTTAGAACAGCTGATGCCCTCTGGTGAAAATCATCCGTTTGCAAAGAGAATGTTGAACCATTTTAAGAAAATGGAGGCCCCATTACAATGTGTTGAAACTTATCCAACAATAGATTCTCAAATTAAGAGATTTGAGGCTTTAGGTTTTAAATCTGCAAGAGCCAGAGATTTACTCGGGTGTTGGGAATTGGTTGATGATAAAATAAAGGAAAAAGTGTCAAAAGTTGAACCATTCGATGAATGGGAAGAGTTTTTTTATTTTGGTCAACACTATATTAACTTACATGCTACTAATCAAGTTCAAGTTCAAGTTTATGATGCTGAACCATTACATCCATATCCTGAATTTGAAGTTTTGAGTGAGGAAATTATTTCCAAAGTCGACAAAGAAATTAAAATTGAAAGGAAGTTTGCAACGTCTTTAGAGCTAAACAACAACAAATTTTTGACGTGTGGGGCTAATCAATCGAGGTTATCGTCTACGATACAACTTAAAGGCTTTTCTGATGACGATGAAAAAATCGAAATTGTCATTCCCGAATCTTTCAAACCACGTATGGCTTCAACTGGGGTTTCTGTTGATGGAAATGCCTATTTAATTGGTGGTAGAAGAATGCCTGGTGTTGGAATCAATGAGTTTTGGGGATTGCAAAAAGATACTTTAACATGGGCTCAATTACCAAACTTGACCACTGGGAGAGTAAAGCATACAAATATTGAATTTGGCAATGGTATTTTAATATTTGGAGGTGTTGAAAACTCAAATAATGGTTTTGAATATTATTCCATTGAATCAGCTCAATGGATTCAATTAACTACCAATTTACAGTTCACATTAGAATCATCAAATTTGGTTAATGTTGATGGATCTTTGTATCTATACGGTGGTAGAAAACATGGCGAAAATATTGGACAATTTGAATTCAACAATGAACTATTCAAATTGGAAATTGATCTTGACGCTAAGCAGGTGGAATGCTCTGTTATTTTACAAAACGAATCTTTGGCTAGATATGGGTCTCAAGCTGCATCACTTCAAACTGGGAAATTCTTGGTTTTTGGTGGGGTTGGATCAAAATGTTATGACCAAAAGGACACTATCATTCAAGTTGATGTCAACCAATTTAGTGTTCATGCCATTGACATGGGTACCGAATCGTGGAGGGAAAGTAACCCACTCATTGGATTTTCAACTTTTAAACACAATAACTGTCTTTATTTAATTGGTGGTGGCGCTGTCTGCTATGGATTTGGTTCTGTTTGGGGTGGTATTCAATCTTTGTGTCCACCAAATGCTTGTTCTACTAATGCTATAAACCTATGAAATTTTCAAATAATCTTTAATCAACCATTTTCAAGCTATCATTAGCATCATTACAATAATAACCAATGATAATAATAATATTCCACTCTTTGGCTTTCCTAACCTCCCTAACCTCTATTATAAACAACATTCTTTTATAAATTTATACACATATTACGCAATATTACGTAACACTATTACCCGGCTTCAATTCCAATTGCCCCTTAAAAAATATATACACTAATAAGATCAACACGAAAGAGCTGTTCTTTATTAAATTAAGACAAAATGGCCGACAGCGGAGGGGCGAAGAAGTCTAGTGCTAATCATGAGAATTTAGCAGATGCCGTTTTAGCTTCTGGTGTCAACTTGAGAGCTGAAGAGGAGGCACTTGCAGGCAATGCTGGGATTTCCATTTCCAAACGTCAAATTGAACAAAACACCTTCTTGAGTCCACAACAGTTGGCGTGGTTTATGACGACAGCAATGCAAGAACAAGGTATTTCCGGTATTCAACTGGATAATGAAGTTGTTGGCTTGATGTCAGCTGCTTGTGAACAATATATGAATAGTATAGTGTCAGATGCCGTGATATTGGCTAGACATCGTAAGTCTAGTGTAAGTAAAGTAGGGAAAACCCAGAAGTCCAAATCCCAGTATTCCAGCAGTAAGAGTGAGATTAGTAAGGCCTTAAAGGAACTGGCTGAAAAGGATAAAGAAAGAGAAGAAAGGCGACAGCAACGAAGAATCCAATTGGGGTTGGTGGAGCAAGAGAAAAAAGATGTCGAAGGAGAAGATCACAGGCAAACAAATGTTACTGCTTCATTGATGATGGGAGGTAGTAAAAAGAAAAAATACTCATGGATGCAAACATCAGATACTCCAAATGCTGTTTCATCAAGGGGTGATAATGGTATAAGGTTCAGAGAAGCTAGAGAAGAACCAAATATTGTAATTAGAGATTTGTTAGCTGCTTTAGAAAACCGAAGAATGGGTGTAAGGAATACCATTTTAAAAGGCTATGGCAAATTAAAGGATTAAACTTTTATTGTTTGTATTGTACAGTATTAAAATTTATTTATGTGATAAAAACTCTTATGAATCATCATCCGATGATGATGATGAATAGCCTAATGAAAGACCTGGAGTGGCTGCGGTGGGCTTCGCAATGCTAATGGTATTATTATTTGATTTTGATTCTTCATCTTTTATTAAACTATCAAGCAATGAATCATCGTCTTTGTGAGGCTTTGTTTCCTTGGGACACCCCTTCTTTTGAAATGCTTCCAATGCTTCTTTTTGATCATCAATATCGTTCAAGTGTTTAATGTCCAATGTTTTTTCTAGTGATTTTCCTCTAACTTCTTCTAAATTCTTCGACTCTTCTTGAAGCATTTCAATCTCATCATACATCTCTCTTTCCTTTTGCTGTTGAAGCATCCTTTGTTCCAGTTCTTCAACTCCGGTAATTTGACTTTTCTTATTATTTTTATCTTTCAATTTCGCATCTTCCAATGCATCCTTTTCCAATCTTTCAATCATCTCATCAATAGTTTCATTACCTTTGACTCTTTTATCCTTTTCGTAGTTTTTCTTACATCCCTCGATACATTCAAAATCACTATTTTTTGGGTCGGTTTGAAACGATAATGCCGAATAACATCTCGGACATCTTAGTGTGAATCTTATAATCTTAATTCCAAGATAATCCTGATTTGTGGTCTCTTTCTTGGCATTAAACTTTCTTCGATGTGCCATAAATTCGTTACAATGAAGACATTTGATTGAAAATGGTAACATTAATCGAACCGTTGGAATAACGGATGTTTTGGTCTTTTTTCTCTTCGGTTGTTTGCTCGGGTCATAATCTGGAGGATAGTATTTGTTTATAGACTTCCTCTCACTCATTTATTAACTTCTGTGGCTGTTTATTGAAAGTTTTGTTTTATATCACTAAAAAAAGACACTTATTATACTCTATTATATATATTGAATAAGTTATATTATAATAAGCTCATGAATAATATCTAAATTGTTTTTAAAATGAATAAAATATAAAGAAAAAACCAGAGGTTTTATAGTCATCGTTACTTAGAGTTCTTTCTAAATCTGGCAATAAAAGATTTGATGCCAGAAACAGGACCAAATCTCTTGATTCTGAAAACATAGAAAAGACAACACATCAAGAACAAATTGAATCCTATGTAGACGCAGAAAAGACCAATGTTTCTCCATCTTTGACCCCAATGAATGTCCAAACTGGCCAAAAATTCATCACCAACTCTATATTGACAAACTGCACAATTAGATGTATCATCAGGGTTATTAACGTAACCAGTATTAGATTCAAAGTAAGTTTGCAAAAATTGACCACATGTTTGACCTTGTGGTGGGTTCAAATAATTGTATTCTTCCTCAGAACAAACCACAGCTCTGTCATGTAAAGTAATTCCCAACTCTGAACCAATGAAATAAGTAAATGGAGAAGCACGCCACATAAATTTCCAGAAACCAGGCATCAATGAAGGTCTTTGAACAACACCACTGAATGAAATAATGAATGAGAAACACAAACCCAACAAAATATTAGCAGTTTCTAAATCTGGTGAAGGGTATAAAACCAATAGTGACAGAGATGGATAATACATTTGGAAGAAAATACAATAGGTTAGCCACCAAGTACCTGCATGCGAGGCATCTTTTTCAAATTGAATTGGGAAATACCATGCAACATAATAAAGCGTGGAAAACACAATAGAAAATGGAATTTCACAAAGGTATTGTGAAAGCAATAAGCATGACCAATGGAAAGTATTTGACTTAGATTCTCTAACTTCAAACAGTTCTCTTGATTTAATTGCAAAATCTTGAATTTGGTTAGATAGTGGAGCAGCAATAACCATTGTCATAAAACAAGCAAACATCGCATTTTGCATACCAATGACTGTCTCCTTAACTTTCCAGAATGTAAAACCAACGATTAATCCTCCGAAAATCATGAATCCCAATCTTGGCATAATGTATGGAACCGATCTCCAAAATTGAGTTGCAGTTCTTTGTAAAACATAATAAAATTGATATTGATAACTGGTAGCAAATGTCGAATGCACTTCCTCGACCGAAGATTCCTTTTTAGATGACTCCTCTATCAATTCATCGATCTTCTTAGAAACATTGATAAATTCGGCTGATTGTTTCCATAAGTCATTCCAATTTGCAGAAACTGAAGCTGTTGCACCAGCACCAATAACTTCCAATATATATTCGGCGGGATTTTCGTCATCTGTACAAGTTCTGGCACCTTGCTTCTCAAAATAATTTAACAAGACCCTTGAATTTTCCCCAATATCACCGAAATAAACAGTTTGACCACCTTTTCTCAATAACAACAATTTATCAAATCTTTCAAACAATGTAGCTGAAGGTTGATGAATAGTACAAAGAATAGCTTGACCGGCAGCAGCCAATTCTCTCAAAACTTGAATAATAGCCCATGATGATTGGGAATCTAATCCAGAGGTTGGTTCATCTAAGAATAATAATAATGATGGCTTTGCAACTAATTCAGTGGCAATTGACAATTTCTTTCTTTGTTCAACATTCAAACCATAACCTGGAACACCAGCAACAGAATCTGCATAATCTTCCATATGTAAAATTTTCATAACAGTTTCACAATAAGCAATCTTTTCTTCGTCTGGAACACTGACTGGTCTTCTCATTCTTGCAGAGAAAATCAATGATTCACGAACAGTCAATTCGGCAATATGTAAATCTTGTTGTTGAACATAACCTGTTCTTCTTTCAAATGAAGCATCTGCAGGAATACCATTAATAAGCATGTCACCTGTAACAACACCAACTTCGGTTCTTCTGGATAAAACATTCAATAAAGTAGTTTTACCGGCACCCGATTCACCCATCAGAGCGGTCAATGTACCAGGAAGAACATAACCTTGAATGTTATCTAATAATTTTCTTTCTTGACCTTCGTATGGAACAACATAATCGACATTTCTCCAAAGAAAGATATCATCAGATCCTAATTTGTTTGCAATTCCTGATTCATTACTTTCAGCCATTTCCAAAACAACATTATCGTTCAGAGTACCCTTCTCAAGATCTGATGTGCTATCATTGCTTGAATCGTCCTTATCATCAATTTCTTCCATAATTGCCTTAGATAAAACAGCATCCTTAATAAATAAAAGTTGATCAGAAGATGAAGGAATTGGATTGAACACTTCAACAATGAAACAAGTAATAATAGTATAACCAACAAGAAATCCAAAAACAATACCTAAGTTTCTCCAGACATGGCTAAATACATAATCAAAAGATAAATCAAGGTAAATTGAGCCAGAGACTTTATTTTCACCGTTGAATAACTCCTTAGATTGAGCGGCACCAACAAATCCACAAACTTGGTTTTCAACTGTGTTAATATTTTCATAACCTACTCCAGATGGAATTAATTGGGATGGTGAGCAAGGCATTTCCATACCGTGAAATTGCAATGTAATGATTGCTTCAAAAACATACTTGATAGGATTGACATACGAATACCATCTAAACCACCAATACATGGATGGTGTTTGAACCATATATGAACTGTACAACAAAGACATCATCATAGTGATACCAGAAATACCCATAGCAACTTGAAGGGTTGGCGCAATTGAAGCAAGCATTGTGAACAATGCAGAAACTGTCTGAGCAGACAAAACAATCAACATGTAATATTGGAAAAACTTACCTGCATCACGATCCAAGTTTGTCAGAAAGTACAAAATCAAAGCAAATCCTGTGACAGCAATTAATCTAACAGGAAATCCAGTGAGCTGCTTGGATAAATATTCAGCAGATGGATGATACATTGAATATGAATATTGTTTATTCAAAATAGGTTTGTCAGAGAACCAAACAGGAGTTTCAGCAAGAGTCAAAATCGAAAAATATAATACCGAGAAGAAAATAACACCACCACGAGAGAAGGCACCTATGGTTTCTTCAGTGATGTTGTAAGAAAGAGAACCCATGACTAATGCTTGAACAACAGCAGCAATAACTTGTGTAATAGTATATGCTTGATTATTGCTGATGTTCATTGTACGCCTCCAACAACACCATTTCAATTGTTCCCAGTAGTTAACAGTATATAGAGATGTAGAACTTGTACCTCTCTGCTTCATAATTTTATGGGTGTCTTTCAATTCTTTAACGGTTTCTTCAGATGCGTAGTTTGCCTTTTTAGCAGCAATTGTTTCCAACAATCTTTTGTATTGTGGCGAATTTTGCCAGTATACGGCAAATTCATCGGCAGTTTGAGGAATTGATTGGATACCAGCTTTAACTTCTCTAGCCATTGGATCGGTAACAGAAGTTAAAAATTCTGGAGAAGTTTGTCTCTCATTTTTAACGTAACCCATATCAACGAAGTAATCCACTGCTTCCTTAATTGGACCAAAGTAAATTTGACGACCTAAATATAAGACTGTGACATAGTCAAAAAGATCATAAATACTTTCGGCAGCTTGATAGATTGTAACAATTGAAGAACAACGAGTTATATTAGTTGAAGTTCTTAAGGCCTCGGCAAATTCCAAGGCTGTAGAAGCATCCAAACCTCTTGTGGCATTGTCAAAACAATAGACAGAACCACCGGTGACCATAGCTTCGGCAATTGAAACTCTTTTTCTTTGCCCACCAGAAATACCTCTAACAAAATCATTACCGACAAGGGTTTTCTCAACATGTTTTAGACCAAAAAGAATTTCATAAAGATTCTTCATGTTTTCAATATATTGAGTTCTCGTTTGATCACTTACTCTTACTGTTGGTGTTTTCAGCGCAATTGCAAACTTCAGAGTTTCTTCAACCGTTAAATATGGTAAATGGATATCTAATTCAGGGTTGTAAATCAAATTATTTTTGTGGTTTTTGAACATGTCTTGAGACTCAACACCGGAATAAGAAATTAAACCTTCATACCCAACATAGGATCTGGTTTCACCTGCCAGTATTTTCAATAATGTTGAACAACCGGATCCCGGTCTACCTAGTACCAATGTCATAGAACCTGGCTCAGCGATACCAGTGACATCTCTAATGATTTTTCTAGTTTTAGATAACTTGGAAAGATCCAATCTTTTTTTGTGAGTGATTCTATCATGAAGTTTAACAAATAAAGGTAGCAATACATCTCCTACATCCTTGATAACAGAAGCGGAAGTATTTTTACCAACAACATTAAGATTTTCATAAAAAACATCCATGTTTGATCTTCCAACGCCCTTCTTTTCGTTTGATCTGGCCACAAATTCAAGAATTCTTTTCAAATCAAAATCATTCTCATCGAATTGAAAGGTCTCCATATCGTTAGCTGACATATGGGATATTTTGTCTGACAGAGTTTGCAGACGTTCCAACATATTCTCTTCTCCATTTGCATGAATCGATTCCTCATATGCCTTATTAAACTCATCCATTGCTGGTTGCCAAGACGCTGTATCTGGTGCAAAGCTATCATTATCGCCGCTAGAACCTACTGGTTCTGGTTTCTCGGCGTTAACTGACATTTGTTGAGCTGATAATTACAGAATTAATAACCATAACATACGGAAATTCAGGGCTATTTAATATTTATAATCCCCGAGCCGAAATCATTTTTCCGACCCACTTAACACCGAAACAGGGAGTTAGTAGAGCCGTTCGGATTTAGTATGTCTACCGTTCGTTCTTATTATTTTTCCATAATCCATTCCCGGATACTGAGCGTGTTACTTTATAAAGAGTATTGTAAGCTATGCTATTTTACTATAAGTTGATTTTTGTGTACTGTTCAAATGAAGTATTTCACCTTCAAGAAAATAATTATTTGTCTTCACCATCAAAATCCAAGACACAACCCTTGGATGCATCAGCGACAAGTTGTGTGTACTTGTAAAGGGTACCTCTCTTGTATTTAAGTTCAGGCTTAACCCAATCCTTTCTTCTTTCGACCATAACACTTTCATCGACCAATAAGTCAATGATGTTATCTTCAGCATCGATGACAATTTCATCGCCATCTCTAACCAAACCAATTGGACCACCTTCCATTGCTTCTGGAACAATGTGACCAATTAAGAAACCATGAGAACCACCAGAGAATCTACCATCTGTTAAAAGAGCACAATCTTTACCTAAACCGTAACCCATTAAAGCTGAAGATGGTTTCAACATTTCTGGCATACCTGGACCACCCTTTGGACCTTGGTATCTAATGACAACAACAGTCTTTTCACCCTTCTTAATATCACCATCTTCCAACGCCTTGATGAAATCGGCTTCATCATCATAAACCTTAGCCTTACCTCTGAATTTCAATCCTTCTTTACCTGTAATTTTAGCAACTGAACCACCTGGAGCTAAAGAACCCTTCAAAATTTGTAAATGACCGGTTTCTTTGATTGGATTAGATAATGGTCTGAAAATGTCTTGTCCTGTTGGTAAACCTGGTAATTCGTATAAGTTATCAGCAATAGATTTACCGGTAACAGTCATTGCAGAACCATCAAGAATTCCTTCCTTAACTAAGAATTTCATTAAAGCTGGAGTACCACCGAATTTTACCAAATCAGCCATAACGTATTTACCTGATGGTTTGAAATCACCTAATAATGGAGTATCATCAGATAATCTTTGGAAATCATCAACAGTTAACTTAAGACCGACTGTGTGAGCAATTGCAATTAAATGTAAAACGGCATTTGTTGAACCACCAACAGTAATGATATATCTAATAGCGTTTTCGAAGGCAGTTCTTGTCATGATATCCTTTGGTTTCAAATCCATTTCAATCAAATTCATAATTGCTGGACCGACAGCCGCACACTCAGCAGCCTTTTCTTTAGACACAGCAGGTGATGATGAAGAGTATGGCAAAGTCATACCCATAACTTCAGCAGCAGAAGCCATTGTGTTCGCAGTGTACATACCACCACAAGCACCTGCACCAGGACAAGCATGTTTGATAATATCAGCTCTTTGTTCTTCGGTAATTTCATTTGTTAATGATTGACCGTATGATTGGAAAGCTGAGACAACATCCAATTTGTCTGGAACACCTGAACAAGTACCTGATCCTGGTAAAATTGTACCACCATAAACCATAATTGAAGGTCTGTTGTGTCTAGCAAATGCCATCAAAACACCCGGCATATTTTTATCACAACCTGGAATACCAATGTTGGCATCATAGTGCTGACCCAGAACAATTGTTTCAAAAGAATCAGCAATGATTTCTCTTGATTGTAAAGAATATCTCATACCAGTTGTACCCATTGAAATCCCATCTGAGATACCAATTGTATTGAATTGCATACCCTTTAATCCTGCTTCTTCGACAGATTTAGTACAAGCTTTGTTCAAGTCCATCAAATGCATATTACATGGATTACCAGACCACCAACATGACCCGACACCAACTTGAGCTTTTTGGAAATCCTCATCTTTGAAACCGGTGGCATAAAGCATAGCTTGAGAGGCCCCATTTGATTTTGGTTCGGTAATCACAGAAGAATATTTGTTGAACTTCTTAGCAGCTGCCAATGCGCTTGAGCTGAATGATCTTTTGCTTCTTAAGATTGCACTCATTGCTTTGTTCAATTGTATGAAGAAGAAGATTTGGGCCAATAATAATCAGAATGAGTCAAATCAAAAGTTCGGTGAAAAATTAAATCATAGGCACCGGACCGTTGACGGGCCTGAGCATTTATGACACTGTTTTGTGTTGTTGTTGTATTAAAATGAATAGTGGTGAAGAAATACATGTTAATGAGTACAATTATATTGATAAATATTGATTGTGGGTGGAAAAGGTTTATGAAGTGTAAAAAGCTTGTTTTATTGTAATGAATTTAGAAGATTTCAAAATTGTTATTTTTTGTTATCTATATATATTTGTTTCGGTTTACTAGAGCTACAAAAAAAATGAATTTTGCTGATTAAAACGGAGACAGATGAAACGAGACTCCGAAAGAAGATTTGACTTTTTTTACTATATTTAGAGGGAAGATTAATTTTGTATCATATGTACAATATAACGAATTAAGTAGAGAAACTAATCAAAGATTTTACCAACTTTTTTCTTTGATAAAAGTTCGGCATATTTTAAGGCTCCTTCAAGGGCACATTCAGATATCTTTGTTGAGCTGTAGACTTGGTTCACTTGGGAGTCAGCGCCGTTGGAAATGAAGCTGCCATTTGAGTAAAATCCAAAAATATAATTAAGAACATTTTTCATGAATAATATTTCTACCTTTTCAGTTTGAGTATCAATGATTAAACCTAGATTATCTTCATATTTACCATTGTTTTCATTGATGTTCCAGAACGAGATTCCGTTTGCATTAATAACTGAAGGAGTTTGAACATCACAAACTTCACCAATTTTTAGCCCGAAATCGATAGGGGATGTAATTAAATCAACTCTGAAGATCCCATCCTCCTTAACTAATAAGGTTAATACAGGTCTATTGAACCTGTCACCACAAGGTGACTCTTTCAAGACCATTTTTTGGAAACCAATCCACATTTGAAGTTTATTATTATTATCAGGAGCTAATGAATCAATGACATTCCTTGGTATCGGATAAAATGATGAACCACCACGTAAATAAGCTTCAGAACGTTCAGAGTATAGTGAAGAAATCTTATTATCCTGTAACTTAGAACAGCTACCGGAATCCAATGAACATCTGAAAACAACCAATGGATCCATGGTATAGAGAAAGTGAATATTACCTCTTGACCTTTGTGAATCACCGACTCTAACGGTATCAAAGAAAGGAACCCAATTTTTCTCATCCTTTAGATGGACTGATGCGTTGTTACCAATATTTTTGAATTTCAAAATTGAATGTTCATTATTTGCCTTATATGGTTTACGCAGAGGGAAAACAGCAAACATATTTCTTTTAGATGAAGAAACAGCCATATTGAAAATAATAACAGGTTCAGAGAAAACATCACCATTTTTGAAAATCATTCTTGGGTTTTCAGGTCCCATATTTCTATTAATATTTTTGGTTTTGACATCAATATTCAAGATCGATGGGAATTTGATTGAAATTGGGTCCAAATCTTCATCTTTTGTTGTTTTTGCGTAAGTTTTCAGAGTATCATGGATATCTTTATCAGATAAATCACTATATTTGATTCTTCTACCCTTCACTTCATTCCAATCGGCGTCGAATAATTGTAATCTAATGAAGGAAACTAATGGGTTGAAGACATCAAATGGAGCATACATGACAGTTGTAGAAACCATATGAAGTTGTTCATTAGGTAACCATACCGAAGAGCCTGATTTTTTATACCAATTCTTAATATCAGATACAATTGACTGGTCAGGATTAGATTCATCTAAAACAGATATTAATTTTTGATATTTTGAAGATAATAATAAATCTCTAATTTCAAAGAAATCATCTTCAATTCTTGTTGGAGCTGTAAATTCCATAGACTCGTTAGAGGAATGAACTAAATCTGGACATTGAGACGATTTCATGTAATCATGACTATTTACAACATAACCTTGCAAATCTTCAATAGTGGAATATTCTGAGTTGACAACAAATTTTGATAAAATGGCGTCAGTTCCACCATTGGTTTTCCCACTGTTCACAAGCTCTTCACCAATTCCATTCTCAGATGGTCTCGCTGAAGAATCCAAATTTAATTTGTCCATGGCCATTTTCAATTTTTCAGGATTGATTATATCAGGAGAGTCAAGATCGGCCGCTTCGGGATCAAAAATGGCCTTTACCGGTCCATCTGAACCTACATAAATTGCATCTGAATTTTTGGGATTTAAAATCGCATCCAAATAGTCATTCTTACGTTGATCTGTAACAAGTTTGTTTGAAATCACTTCAATGTGGTCACTTGGCCAAAATAAAATAAGGCACAATACCACAACAAATAGTGCGGCCCAGCGCTTCACTCTAGGATGCTTGATCGATTTCAAGAGTGCCATTTTGCAAACTTGAGTTCAGTGTAATAAAAAAATCAGGTTCAAGGCAGTCTTCCTCTAAAAATAATTGTTTTCCTTGAGAAGAGAGGGAGAAAAAGAGGGCCTCTCAAAAAATGAAATTGCTTAGCATTTGTCAACCTTCAAAAATGGACGATAGTAGGAGACCCACAACTACTAAATCGATACCATCGTTGAAAAAAGACTCAAGGCAAAATTTCGAGTCCAAAGATCCAATCTATGCTCAAAAAGAGTCAATTTCAGCTCCTTTGATTAAACCATTTGCTTCTATGAATATGAAATCAATAAAAATGGCCTTTGCCGAAATGAAAGGGGACCATCCCGTTACATGCAACCATGAAACTTTACATTTGAATCATTTTGCAACACATCATCAAATCCAAATGGATAATAAACAAAACATTGCAAATGCCCTTGCCATCATATCCCAATCCATTGATAAATCCCCTCATCTTTTGGATAAACATCGAGCCTCACTTTTGAAACATTTAGAAGACGTTGAAGACCCACACAAATGGTACTGGCGCTGGCTGCATTATCTAATAACTGATGCTTTTAACTATATTCGTGTTTTCTGGCATTATGTGATACTCCAAACCCCATTGTTTTACAACTTAGCAGCACTGTTTTCTCTCTATTCAACAACACCACCAGCACTTGTTTTTGCCATTGGTTTTGGTCTCTTTTGGTTGAAAATCACGTATGAATTGTACAGAGACGTTCTGCATAGAGAAGACATTTTATATCAATCCAACGTTCCCAGAGATCTCTCTCTTCTGGCGGCAATTACTGCAGGTATTGGACTTACCATCAAGCTGAGAGCTGATGCGGGCGAGATTTCTATTGCGTGGTTTCATGAGATATTTGGTCCCATATAAATGATTAGCTGAGCAAACAAGACGCGTAAAAGTGTTGATCTTTCTTATATAAATATTACAATATAATGGCAGAAGCTAGTCCAAGGAAGCACATTCTTACACACGATTCAAGGGAAGGGAAGAGACAGAAGTCATTGTTGGATGATTCACAGCTGCTTGAACTTGTTCCAGGGGAAGGAGACATAGATCCAGTATTGGGACCTAACACAACAAATGAAGAAGAAGAAGAAGACGAAGAAGAGGAGGAAGCAGAGGTAGCAGGAGGAATATTTGAAAATTTAGAATTTCCATCCAGCGGACAAGTATCCAACGCGTTCCAGAAGAGACAGCTGGGGAAATTGACAGAGCTTTTAAAGGATATTGATCGACAATTGCCTCAAAGTGTCAAAAGCGAAAAAGCAGCAGCATTGAAACGTATTTCCAAAGCAGAGGCCACTATTGATGCATTAAGAAGAGAAAATTTGGCATTGAAAGAAAAGATCAAAGATGAGAGGAGCCAAATAAGCGTTTTGAAAAGAGATCAAATGCAAATGGAAAAAAGTCATCAAAGTGATATCATTAGATTACAATCAATCATTGATGATGCAAGGTCATTGGAATCACAATTTAATTTGAGAATTCAGGAATTGGAAGCTAGTGGTAATGACACGCCCGCGGATTCCAATTTGGAATTAAGATCAGGTTTAACTCAAGTTTTAACAGGTCTTAATTGTTATCAATTACAAGAAGATGAGGAATCCCTTTATTTTTCATTAAATCAAACATCTGTACACGCTCAATTAAACTATCAACTGATAATAAACAGAGGAGATAATGAAGGATCAAGTGATGTTTTATATATACCAGACTGGGAAAAACCTGCAAATTATATTGGTACCGATGAATCATGGTCTCAAAATGTGAAAACTTTGAAATCCCTATTACCCGAATATTTACATACTGATTTACTTTTCAGCTCAGATACGTTGCATTCATTCTATTTAAAAATAAGTAAATGTTTAAAAAGGGATGAAAAGTAATTTATAAAGTTATTGTGATGGTTCCATCTTCATTTTGTTTCAATTTCAAAGCTTTAAGAAAGTCGCTCTTATCAGATAATTTCTTATTATCCTTCTTGAGGGATTTGAAAACTTTGTACAATGAAGTTTCCTCCTTTGATGAAACATATTTTTTCAGCTCTGGTTCCTTGGTTTCTTTCTTAGTTTCTGGTTTAGTTTTAGGTTCTTCCTTAACTTCTTGTTTTTTCTGTGGCTGTTGCTGTTGCTGTTGCTGTTGTTGTTGTTGCTTCTTTTTTGGTCCCTTGTATAGTGATTTTTCATATTTTTCAGCTTCTGAAATACAACTTGTATGAGTTTGATGTTCGTTTCCGTAGAATGTCTTTGAACAGTCGATACATGTGAAATATGCCCCTCTACAACTTCTTTGATGTTGCTGAAGTCTTTTCTTGATCACTGTATCGTTACAAACTTCACAACTAAATGATACCATCTTTTCACTATAAGAAGAAAATATTGTACATACAATATTATAAAGATATATTTACAGATTATTTAAAAGAACAATTCTTCATCTCCACCATCTATTCTCACTCTCTCCCTTAAGTCTTTCAACTCTCTTTGGCTCCCAATTTTCATGTTCATCTACAAGACCTTGTAGTTTGTAATATTCGTCTTTGATATCCACTTGCCTTCTATTTTTGATCATACTTAAAGCTTCATCTTCATTTACCTCCCTGACTTTTTCATCTCTTAGTTCATATCTTAAAGCTGTAAAGTTAGATAGAAGAACAGAGGCTAAAGCTACTGATAACATCATCGGTAAGCCAAAATATAAAAACGAATTCTTTTTAACTAGTTTTTCATACTTCCCAACGAAACTACTCTGTCTCTGCTCCCTCTCTCTCTGTGACATAAATGTCTTCCCTCCAAATAAACCCATTTTTGCTTATCCTGTTAAAGATATTGTGTTATAAAATGTGGAATTTCCTTATTAAATAAGTATTATAGCTATACACAAACGCTTACGTAATTCACAACTTGAGGTCATGATTCGAAAAGTCCCCATTGTGACAGATTGGGGTGTCCAGACTCATCCAAGTTTTCCAAATCCATGGTGGCAGAGTTTGGATTGTTATTCAAGTCGACATTAGTGAAATCGATTTCATAGAGAGAATTATAGATTGAATTTGTCTTCACAGGAACCTCTTCATTTTTGAAGTTCAATGAATTGTGGTCATCCATCATATGATGTAAACTATTATGAGAGTGATGAGGGCGAGATGGATTAGTATTTGCCCTGGAATAATAGTCATCATAATTGTCAACATTAAAACCTCCAACTTCATTCAGGAAATTATCATCAAATAATTCGTTGAAACTACCAATATTAGAAAGAGATTGACGAGTTGTTGGTAAACCTTCTAGATCTGGAATAGTCTTGCTTGGACTTATTTCATCATAAACATTATTGATGCCAACGCCAAATGGAATTTGATCATTTCCATCGAAATTAATTGGGATCTCTTTTGGTGCTTTTATTGGATTGAAGTCTGTGACTGGCGGTAATTTAGAAGTACCAAATGCAATTTCAAATGCATTCATAGGTGATTGTCTGTTAACTTCAGAAACTGGCCCACCAGCGCCAGCACCAGCACTTCCAGAAATATCATTTTCATCTTCGTTGGGGTCCTCTTCTACTTCCGAATCTACACCATGATGATTGTTCATTTGTTTAAAATTTATGTCAAAGAACTTCTGTGAGTTTGTTAAAATCTTGTAGAACAATTTGACCAATTTCTTTAAACCCCATGCATAATAATATTTATTGGTTAAAGAATCCAATTTTGTCACAAAAGTTTCCAAATATTTGAATAATCTCCTATTCAATTCTTCAGGGTCAATTTTATTCTTATTCAAAATTTCTATTATTAAAGGAGATTGTTGTTGTAATCTCAAAATTAATGATATTAGAAATTCGTGAGATCTGTGATTCAAAATTAATAAATATGGACAAATCATTAACTCATAATTAATGTTGGGAAATTTGTGCTTACCAGTATCATGCAAATTGGTAAAAATCTTGAAATTATCCAAAGCCAAAAGTAATGTGTTTTCGAAAAATGTTTCAATATAGCTTCTTTGGACTTCAATTTTCTCAATCACACTTTGATTTTCACTGATAAGCTTATTCAGCTTTTGCTCATGATTTAAGAAAACCAAATAGTTTAATGCAAAAGACATGTTTTTGACAATCAAATGAACTTTTAATCTATGAATCTTGATCTGGGAGCTATATTTTTTAACCCAAACTGAATTTCTAGAGGAATAAGGGTTGCTGATTTCATTATCACCCAGTATAACATCCATTGAAAATCCATATTTGGACCTATCCATTGTAAACTCATTTAATTTGTTTATGACATGATCTATGTCTTTTGTTAATGGTGCATGATTAACATTTTCCAACAACTTCAAGCCTTTGTAGATCCATTTGTACATTCCCATCGATTCTTTTATTATTTGAATGACACATAATTCTTTTTGTAATGCTTTACCACTATCATATGACCTTTCTAAAACACCTTGCTCAACACCCCCTGGTATTCTACAATCCCAAGTCCTATTATTTTCCTCGCCTAAGTTTGGATCAGTATCAAATTCAATTAAGATCCCTTTTTTATAATCTCCTAAACTGAGATTAACCTCTGTCATAATGCATATTAATCCATACCAAAGCTTTCTCCAAAGATGTCTTTTTCTAAATAGCCTGGCATTGGTAATAGGGTCATCACTGTTACTGCTCGTTGAATAGAAAACTTTGAAATTAAGTGGATCACGATTAAGACCTATGTTATATGCTAATTGAACTAACATTGCATTGAAATTAAATGAATTCATATTTGGAGGTTCGTTAGTTAAATCTCCGGATAAATCATTGGATGGAGTTGTTGGTGTTGATGGCATTTGATTTCCGGATGGATGACTTGAATTTAAATTGTTATTGACATTGTTGTTTGTGTATGAATCATCCAAATCAAACCCATCCTCTGGTGAGAGAGTATTATATATTTTTAAGTATAGCGCAACTTGAAAAATAATTAATGATGGTTTATTCATCAATTTAGCACTACTGAATATCTCTTTTACCATATCCACCAATACCAACGTAACAAAATTTTCCGGTTTAATTAACATTAACTCTGTTGGTGTTATGTTATCATCAACAGTTGTAGGTAAAGAAAGGCATGATAACCTGATAATGATGACCATTAAACAGATATTTAAAAATTCCTCGCCGTACTGAGTACCAATTGAACTTAAGTTTATTCTATCAGAGTCAAAATCCGATGAATTTATAATAGATGCCAATCTTAATCTAAAGCTCTGCTCATCAATGTAGGGCATTTGAATGTATAATTTTTCAAAAAATCTGTCAACTAACAACCACACGACTTTCCGATTTGGTAAATATTGCTCAATAACAGATATAACCTGTTTTGTGTTATTATAATTCAAGTTCTTCACAGCACTAGGAGAAATAGTTTTGAATTTTTTGCCCGGAAATGGAGACGATCCAAGTGAAGATACTGGTCTTTTCAAACTATTGGATCTAGATTCAGGTTTCATGGCGATTGGAACATATTTATTCAATCTCTCTGAATCCTCTGGTTTAATATCATTCAATGGAGTTGTTGGGGTATAATTAATCGGAGAATTTCTAACTAGTGATGGAATCTTTATTGTATCTCGCAAAGCGCTTGTATTCATTTTACTTAGTTTTTCTTTGAACATTGCTTTCGCATCACCAATCATTAAAGGACATACTTTAGAGTCATCCAATTCTTGCTTGATCCCGGCACTGTTACTAGTAAGCGCTTCGCCGTTCGAATCAATTGGAATTTCCAAATTTTTAGGATCTTTTTCAATAAATGCCAATTGAGTATCACCAGGATGTAGAACTGGACACTTCGTAAACACTAAATTTGATGAGTCGGTTGGTGTATGATGATGGGAGTTAAATGTTTGAGAAAATCCCGTCACTGGACAGGCTGCCGTTGAAGAGTTCACATTGTCAGTAATAGGCATATATCTCGGAGTGCCAGCAACACTGTTATGTAACACAGGGCATGTTTTTCCACTATTGTTTCCAGCAAATCTATTTGGAGGAGTAGAATATGATCTCCGAGGATAAGAAGAACCAATGGAAGATACTGAATTTGGTTGCAGCTGAACCTGTCTTGCTAAAGAAGATTCAGGAAATGATTTATGCGATTGTAAATTCCATTGTGGATCAGGTAATTGTAATGTTCCTTCCAAAAAGTTCTTTAGTTTGCTTGTATGTTCATTGGTCTTTTCCTTACTTATTATTGACAAATGTTCTTGACCATGAATTTTGTTCATTTTAAAATGCTTATAATTCTTCGAAGCAGAATTCGATAAAAGCGTCTTCGGGGAATAGTAATATTCATAATGTTTTCTCAACTTAAGGATTTTCATCCACAAATCATTCAAGTAAATATCATTTTTGACAATGAACATCCAAGACAAGGTTGAAATTTGATAAGTGATTGCAAAGTTATATGATCTACCCTTTTTGGCTGTAAACAAGATATTTGAGTTAAAAATGCAGTCCATCAGATCCGCAGTATTATTTTTCAACCTGGTTAATTTTGCATTATTTTGCTGAAGGTTGGAAGGTATTTGATTTCCGGAATGATTGGCAAGTGGATTATTGATGTTTGAAGGACCCTCCTTTTTTAGAGCCTTGTTCTCCGTTTCTAACGATTTAATTTTATTCTTCAGTGCTTCCACTTCTTTCTTGTGCGCTTCATCCTTTCTTTTATAAGCTTTATTGGGCATTAACTCATCATCTTCAGGCTCTTTGGCCCAAGCAGGTTCAATGTAATGACATTTGTCCTCTACTCCATTTTTGATACAGTTTTGGCATTTAGGTTTGGCCTTATCACATTTAACTTTGCGTCGCCTACATATGATACATGAAATAGGGACCCTGTTCCTTTTGCGTGTGTTTTCTGTCATTTTGATTTGTTGATTCTTTCTGATAATATATAGATCTCTATATATACCAATCCTTTATGCTATACTCCAATTCCTGATGAAAATTTCTTGAAATATTCACTTGGACGTAATTTAGTTGAATCACAAAAGATGATCCAAGGAAAAGAAACCAATCAAATTCGGATCTTTAGCATAATCGCTGATATCGGTTCAAAATTTTGATATATAAAAATGATTATGTAATACATGCTCAGCAGCCGGTACCATTTGACGCTCTTTTTACTATTTTATTCCATTTGTAACGACATTGAATTCTGGAACGTTTTCCATTCATCAATTCACTTACTTTAGTCCAATTTATAGTACCTTCCATCGAAGTAACTATAGTACTTAGAATTTCTTCCTCCTCTGTTGACCATTTATTTGTATTTCTCTCTTGACCACATTTAATATAGTTTCTCCATCTGTCTCTACAGTCTTCAGGCATTCTCTTCATTTCCTCACCAATGATTTTCCATTTGCCTTCAAACTTGGTTTGTAATTCTTTCAGTTGGAAATCCTCTTCAGCAGTCCAAACACCTCTTTTTTTGAAAACATGATAGGTCCTTCTCACATGTTTATATAATGAAGGCCTCGTTCTGTAGGGAAGAACTTTTTGTAAGATATCCCAAAATTTATCCCTTTTCCTTTCATTACTCCATATTCTATCAAGAAATTCGTTCTTAGTAACATCCTCAATTTCCAAGTACTTGGTGACAAATAAATCAATGGCATTTTTTTCTTCCGCTGTAAAAGATTTGCTTGGGGATTCTTTTAAGGACATTGGAATTTGACTATTTGCAAACATGACTGCCTCGTTTAATCGACTTTCGTTCGAATCATTAGTAAATGAAGGAGAGATTGGAACTAGCAATTTTTTCTCTTGTATAAGCTTGTTATCAGTAGAGGGGATAGCTTCAATATTAGCATTCAAATCATTATTGACGTTTTCTTCAACTGACTCATTAACTATTATATTAGCCTTTGATTCGGGCACACTATCGGTTTTCTCACATTCAGTCTTGATGTTTTTCCTTAATTTCCTTGGTTTTTTAATGATCTTGGATTGTTTATTAACTTTGGCCTTGTATAATGATTCTACATTCTTAACCAATCTATCGTTGTTGATAGCATTTTGAATTAATTCAAATAATTGCCTGTCACTCCTTTTCGAATTTATATCCCTTTCATTCACTTTCAAATTATTTAAAACCACATCTTCTACAGCAGCAACTATATCAACACTATCATTGCCAATGTTGCTACTAAGGGTTTCACCATTGTCATTATTCCTGTTATCATCATCATCATTATTATTACTACTAACTTCATCTTGAACGGCTTTCACCGCTTGAGAGACTGCTTGATTTACCGCCTGGACTGCTAAATCTTCATCATTACCTCCAGTTGAATTTGTGTTAAGACATTTGAGAATAAAATCCTCTTTTTGTCGTTTAGTTAAAAGAATTTGATGGTGATTCAAACTTTGATTCGAACCAACTGGTATTGATTTATTGTCATTATTATTATCTTGATTAGAAATAGAAGATTGCTTTGTGATAGATATAGAAGAATTATCTCCGTTATCATTTCCATTTTCATTATCATTATTGGTATTTAAATTGGTATTATTGTCATTATGGGTTTTGTCACATGAAGTATTAATACTATCAACATTCCTAATATTTTGTTTGTTATTATTTCTATTTATCTCTGAGTTTTCATCGATATTATTATCACCATTATTATTATTATTGTTATAATATTGTACCACCAAATCATCTTCATTTGAATTAGTTATAGACTCTGATAAGAACCTATGAGTCCAAGTTTGGAAATCAATTTCATCTTCATCCATTCTTCTGGATGTTTTTAGTTGCGATGTTGATTCATTCAACCCATCTAGATTTACAACATCTGATACATCTATTTCCACGTGATTGAATCCTTCCGTGGTGCTAAAATCATCATTTGATGTCATCTTTATTCTTATTGGTGCATTAAAAACCGGGTAACAAAAATTTTCAATTTTTCACTCTTATATATTATACTTTACAATATAGTGAATTTGTATGAAATCAAACATTTTAAAGTTTAAGACAAGTTATAAAGTATATATAATTAAATCAATTAGAACTTGGAGAAACCCTTAGCCTTACCTTGAGCGGAGTTAACCTTCAAGACGTTGAATCTAACGGTCTTTGAAAGTGGTCTACATTGACCAACAACAACTTGGTCACCTTCAGAAACTCTGAAAGCTGGGGAGACGTGAGCTGAGAAGTTCTTGTGTCTCTTTTCGTATCTGTTGTACTTAGCAATGTAGTGCAAGTATTCTCTTCTGATAATGATGGTTCTGTGCATCTTGGTGGAGACAACAACACCGGACAAAATCTTACCTCTGATTGAGACGTCACCGACGAATGGACACTTCTTGTCAATGTAGGTACCTTCAATAGCGGTCTTTGGGGTCTTGAAACCTAAACCAACTTCCTTATACCATCTCTTGGTTCTTCTGGTAGCCTTGGCCTTTGGGTTGGTGAAGATGTGTGGTTGCTAAATAAATAGTTAGTAAACTGTAATTCGATAAAAATATTGTAAAGAGTGATTGATAGCAGTAGGACATAGAACAGTTCCTGTATATTGGTAAATCCCTGTTGATTTTTTAGAATAGAAATTCATAGAAGATTTCTGATAGTTGATCGTTTGCTTTCAACTCAAGATGTTTTTCAATCCACAGTATTGTATTCATGATTGTTTGGAGTAACTTAGAGTTACAATGTACATTTCGTAAATAGTTTTCAATTAGCACTTTAATCTTTGAATATTTGGACAACTTGAAAACTTGTTCAACATTGACAGTCTATTACTAAAATACTACATGCTATTCTCTTAAATGATTCTAACATACCTTTTGGAAAGCCTTTTCAGATTGAACGGTCAATTCAGTTGCCATTTTTGTCTGTCTTGTTGATCTTCTATTTAGAATTCTCAAAGTTTTCAGTTTGAAAAATTTGTGATTCTCAATCTCTCCCTGTGCGTCCTCGCAGACACTTCCGAAAAAAGAAAACAGTCACAAAAGTTTTTGGCGCGAAAATATAAACTGCGATGTTGGGGGTAATTGTGAGGGTTGTCATATTTTTAAAGTCACATGATTATCACGTGACCATTTTTAATGCTATCAAGTACAAGGTGTTATAACATAAACTTATATAATTCTGCCTTTTCATCACCAACCAAGTTCTTTAATGTAGCCATGTCCATCATGACCATATCTTCGAAATCAAATCCTGGAACCACAACTTCACTCGCAAATAATAAATCTTCATTACTCTCAGCTTGCCCATCTTCACTTGGGGTAATATAACAACCTTTCCATACATTTGCAGGGACAACAAATTGCGAGATTTCACCCTTTGAATGATTCAAACCAACTTTGAACTCTTTAATTTCTCCGTTTGGATAGATCAAAACGTAAATCCCGCTACCCTTTTGAACAATATGGATTGATCTACCAACTTTATTATAATGCATTTTACCAATTGGTGTTGTATTTGTCATCAAGTAATAGATGGTGGTACATGGTGATTTGCCATCTTCCAATTTGGCAGGCCTATCAGTTTCCTTCAAATATACACCATTAGGCACCTTAAACATATCTAATGATTTGATCAATTCTTTGACATTTGGAGCTTCTCCCGACTGAGATAGTTCACCAGTCAAGTATCCCGGTTTTCTGACTATAGATTTGGTTATATTTGACATGAGATGCTAATGATAAAAAAAAAGTATAAATAAGGGGATTGGGAATCAATTTACATTTGGCTAATAACAAGAGGTGAGTGGGAAGGTATTTCAATTTTCCTTGATTGCTGTCACTTTCCCTAATTCTCCTAACCATTCTTTCATAGAAGATAATAATTCCCCTTGTTCATGCAATGCGGCAATGTCATCGGAACCTCCATAACTGAAACCATTAACGATAAGATTTGGAACCGTAGTTCTCTTAGTCACTTTACCAATATGTTTCTGTAGTTCAGCACCATGTTCATATAAGTCCAATTCCACAATTTTCGGTTCAGGTGTGATTTTATATTTGGAACTTAACAAGGCCTTTAGCTTCTTTGAGTAAGGACAGTAGGACTTGGAAAAAATGACAACGGGAGAAGATTCAATCATCATTTCATAGTCTGCTTTAGCACTATATTCACTTAAACCATCAATAACTTTAGTATCTTTGTGTTTCTTATTCTTATCCTGATCCAGCAAAATGGCTTCCTTTGTAGCCCTTTCAATTTCCAATTTCTTTGCAATATCTTGTGTGAATTTTTTAATATTTGGAACCTCTTCTTTACTTGGGTCAACTTCTGGGATCTTTCTTCCTGGAATATGCCCATTACCATTAAGAATTGTCACATCCAGATCATCTCTATTTTTGAATTCTGCATCAATGCTCTCTATGTCAATTGGTAACTTTACAATAAAAAGCACTACTACCAACGCTGCAATTGCAAGATACACAAACCTTTTTTGTTTACGTGACATCCACGTGGTCTTTGGATTCATGGTTTTGATGTTTTTGTAGTAGAATAAGAGAGTTTCTAGAACATAGTGAAAAGTTGCTCAGGACAATAATACTGTCAAATTAGCCTAATTTTACTTTCTTTTTTAATTTCAAAACAAAACCTTCCAATGAAAACAGAAAAAGTTAATCAGTACTCAACGAAGAATACTAAGAGTACTTGTCCTCTTTTTCTCTGAAATTTTGGACGCAATGAAAAGTAGAGTTCCGTTAAGTTTATATATATGAGTTATAAAGTTGGAGTTCTTAAAATCTAGCCTGTTATAATTTCGGCATAGAGCATTCTTTTCAAATCAATCATTTCTAGCTGTTCTTTATATTCATCAAAGAAGAAAAAGTCTGGCGGAATACATTCCCCTGTTATTTCACTATTTGGATCACGAAACTCATACACATATGGATGTTCAAGACAATCTTGAATTTTTAACCTTGTATCAGGATTAAAGGTAAGAGTTTTCTCTATGAAATCAATTGCATTAATGTTGGTATTTTGAAAGATTTTGGCCATGGGAATCTTTCGTTGTTTTTGAGTCCTCGTTTCAATATATTCTCTAGCTTTTTGAAGTTTAATACAGTCTAGATCTTGTTTTGTTGGTGTCCCTAAGACTTCAAAAATTAATAAAAGCTGATGCCTATAATCTTTTCCAGGGAAGAATGGTTCCCTTAATATCATTTCAGCAAGAATACAACCAATAGACCAGATATCAATTGCTTTGGAATATTGTGAAAGTGAAAGCATGATTTCTGGTGCTCTATACCATCTAGTCGCAACATATTCTGTCAATAGCAGTTGATGTTCTTTCTGTGTATCATTTTCCAATTTTGCTAATCCAAAGTCACAAATCTTCACATCACACATTTCATTAACAAGTATATTGGCAGGTTTCAAATCTCGATGAATTATTCCACACGAATGAAGGTATTTAACACCTTTAAGTAATTGATACAACATATACGACATATGCTTATCACTTAAAACATGTGATCTAATTACAGAATGTAGATCAGCATCCATATATTCTTGAACTAAATATACATCTTTAAATGTTTCAAATGATAAAGGCTTTTGAATATCCAATATACTGATGATATTAGGATGGTTGAAATGTTTCAAAAATTTCACTTCTCTCAGAGTACGTAGACAAAACAGCTCTCTTTGAAAAGGTTCTATTTTTTTTATTGCAACAATTTTATCAGACCCTGATCTTTGACCTACAGCTACAACTCCATATGCACCTTGTCCAATTACGGAATGTACTTTATAATCCCTTATATTGAACACAAAATTTTCCTTCGACATTATAATTCTAATTGAACATCAGCTTAAATTAAACTTTAACGCTTATTTAGGGCTTTTTATCATATTATTGGAGTTTCATATTTAAGAATCTGAAACAAGGCAGTGCCGAAGATCATGAGCAATTTTAGGCAGAGGAACTACGTAATCAAATGATATTTTTTGGATTACGTAACATGCATATATTATTCGTATAATTCTTTTCAAGATACTCGTTTATAACTTTGATATTTTTAAAAGCTTAAAATGTCAACACTTTCATCAGACGACCACAAAGTTGCTCTCATTACAGGCACATCAGGAAATTTGGGTACTAATATTGCCAAAAGATTGATCAAGGAATTGGATTCAAAAACAAGAATTACAATCATTGTAACATCAAGAACATTGGCTAATGCAAATTCATGCATAAAAGATTTAGAAGAATACGCACACAAAGAAACTGATAGGGAAGGAATTGTTGACTTTGATTATTTATTAATTGATTTCACTAATATGGTATCGGTATTGAATTCAGTTTATGAATTGAATAAAACACACAAGATGATCGATTATATTTTTTTGAATGCAGCGCAAGGTACTTATGATGGGATTGACTGGGTTGGTGCTATTTGGGAATGTTGTACTAATCCAATCAAAGGTGTGACATATCCAACTTATAAAATCCAGAAAGTGGGTGTCAAATCTAAAGACGATATGGGGTTGGTGTTTCAAGTCAATGTGTTTGCTCCATATTATTTAGTCCAAAAATTATGCGAGACTGGTTTGCTAAAAAAGGGTTCAAAGGTGATCTGGATTTCTTCCGTTATGTCGAAGCCAGAATATTTAGATATAAATGATTTACAGTTGATCAAATCTAAGGAATCTTATGAAGGATCCAAGAGATTAATTGATTTAATTCACCTCGAAACATATAAGTCACTGTTCAATGATTATGGAGTCACTCAATATCTTGTTCAACCAGGGATCTTCAGTTCATTTTCATTCTTTCAATATCTGAACCCATTTACTTATTATGGAATGCTTTTCTTATTTTATGTTGCTAGATTATTGGGCTCACCTTGGCATAACATAGAAGGATGGAAGGCTGCTAATTCTTGCATTGCAGTTGCGCTTGATACCGAGCCAACCTTAACAGGACAAAAAATCAAATATGGGTCAGCTACAAAATGGAATGGCGAAGAATATATCAAAACTGATAAAATCGACTCAATAGGTTCAGATAAGGTTTTAAAGTATTTTGAAGAATTGAAAACTGAATGGGATGAAAAGTTAAAAAATCAGATAATAAACACTAGACAAACAAAATAAATAATTTTGTTTAATTTTGTTCTAATGACATTAATGAACCAAGGAATGTTAAAATCAATCTTGATCTAACTTCATTAATATCTTCTGGAACTAACCAAATTAAAGCACCTAACTTTCTTGCAATAGAAATTGCCAATCTCGCATTAGCGTATCTATCATCTTCTGTGGCACCGCTAGTAACCAAATCGTAATCAACGTAACCTGGCTTAATACCATTTAGGACATCTAAAAGAAATTGACCGTTTGATAAAGATTGATCACTGAATGATCTGACTGATGATGATTTACCACCCTTAGCAACCATTGCATTTGCCCATTTGAGGATATCTTGATCTGAAATTTCACGCCCATTGACACTCAATTTAGAAAGAGTGTTATTTATATTTCTTCTCATCAATTGCCAGACAAGACCTAATGTTAACAATTTATTTCCGTCAGTTATATCAGCTCCTTCAATACCGACTAAAGAGAATCTATTTGCTTTACCAATTGAAACACAATAATTGGTATTTTCCAAAGCTTTGAATCTTGACAATTCATTTCCGTTAGCTGGCTTTTTGTTAATATGTCTTCTGTCGACAGAACCAGGCATAACCTTTTCATATGCTTCCAATAAAATATTACCATCTTTCAAATCTTCGAATAATGAAACAACAGGCGGATCAACATCCAAGGAATTCAACCATAAAGTGAAAACTCTTGCTTCTCTTTCACCCTCAGCGTCAAATTCCTCAATTTCAGGCTTTTCTGTTTCTTCAATTGGATCCAACCCTGGAATTGTATTGAAAAGATGAGCAACAAATGCTAAATTTAATTTTGGATTTCCATTAACTAAAGCCCTTGGGGTCAAATATTTTCTGCAGTTTATTTTATCGGCATTTGCCAAAACTTGTTCAGCTCTTTGTAATAAATCAGTTGTTTGCAAAGGAGCTTTAGAACATTCATTTGGTGCTAATTGATTTAACAAAATGGTATAGTTTTCACCATCTTGAACATCCTGGGAAAAGTTATTAACCCTTCTATTCCAACCAGCAGCCTTTAAATGATAGTTGAACCATCTTAATAAAATCTTTTCTGGTGATAAACTCAAGAATTGTTCCAAAGTTTCATCATCTTCTAATAATCTGTATAATTCCGGATGCAGTTTAATATCAATCTTAGATAATAAACCTCTTCTAATGATTTGCCAAATTAAACCTAAAATTAAATGTTCCTTTCCATCAATGATATCTTCAGAATGAACATTGACGACAACACAACCAATGGCTTTAGCAGAATTCAAAACAATGTTTGCATTCTCCAATAATTTGAAGTTGTTCAAAGGTTTTCCATTCTTTGGTAAGTTCAAAACTCTTGTATCAATAGTGTCAGGTACTGAATCATTAATCAATGAAGAAAGAACAAGACCATCATTACATTCATCAAATAATTCAAAATTATCTAGAGCAAATGGTAACTTATCAGCAACAAGTGGATCATCAGCTAAAACCGTGTTTATGTGTCTTGTAAATTCCACACGCTCTTCATCATCAATTGTATGAATAGTTCTACCACCTGAAACTCCAAGAACAACCTTTGCTTTGTTTCTAGTGAAGGTTTCTGCTGGTGCAGAATTGGCCAAGTTGTGATTAGCACTGCCTCCCGAACTTGTTGTCTTTGCTCCAGATTTTTGCTCCTTAACCTTTGCATTCAATTCAACAAAATCTTCTAACTCAACATGCCCTGACGCATCAACTTGAACGGACTTCAATGCTTCTCTAACTTCATCATAGGAGGCTAATCCCGCTTTTGAAACATTGTCAATAGCGTCTTTTTTATCAATCCAACCGGATTCGTTGATATCAATACCTCTGAATTGATCAATTAATGCAAACAGTTCTCCTTGATCTAAAATCGGAAACTTTTTCTGTAGTTTTAACACATTCATTATTAATTTTAATAGATTACAGAAAGAGGCAAAAACAAGCCTTGGTAATTTAATATATAAAATATGGTAAAAACCCACGTTTACGTAAGCATTGTAGAATTATCATCAATTGAAAGGTCTGATTTAATCCTTTTACGTACGTCATGAGAAACAATGGCTCCCAGTTTCGTCCTCCACGCACTGGGCTCGTAAAGTTGATCAAAAGGTGCGTCCAATAAGGTAAAAACACCATTAGAAACGCTCAAACATTTCTGAACTTTGTAATCGTTGACCAAATCCATTGAAAGATCGTTCAGCTCCTTCTCAAATTCATCGTTCAACATCTGAAAATAATCCAAATCTTGGGTTGATAGATTTTTAAGAAAATCATTGGAGTTTTGAAATACATTAAGTAGTTTTGAATTCCCAAGTTTTTCCAACACTTGATCATTTTTGGATATCGGCTTGAACGCATTTTTCATGACATTAAGTTTACGATCCAACGAGCCAATTTTCTTGGGATATCGAGATTTTCCCATCAATTTTTTAGTTTTGTCTCTTGAAAGATTGGGTATTTGAATAATTATATCATCTTCATCATAAGTATTTTCGACGTCATCTTCATCTATTTCGAATTTTTGAAAAAACATCCGATGTGTTAATTCACTTTGTTCTAGAGCCCGTATTTTAGATAGCCTTAATGGATGATTGGTACTGAAAGTTTTATAATCATATGCATTTATACCACCCGACCCTAAATTATCTCTGATTAATACATCATCTGTGGTGTTCATGGCTGATGCTGCTGTTGTTGCCATTATTGAACCGTTATTATCATTATTATTACTATGATTATTTGTGCTATTAAAGAAAGTTGGATTGGTATTGCAATTCTGGGTATTACTGGGCGTTGCTGTCGTTGCCATTAAATAATTGGTTTCTCCACTTGTATTAACAATTAAATTCGTTGAATTGGATAATGCATTTCTTGACTTGACGTTATCTGGTGGCGTATTATTGTTGGTATTTCTTCGGAGAAATGTCCTCTTCATATTAGCTATATCTCCTGGTGTTCCAGGAGTCCTCATTTGATTTTGTTGTTGTTGGTGGCGGTATTCTTCTATTTCTTCTTCAACCTCTTCCTGTCTTCCCGTCGTTCGCAATATATGTTTTGTTCTCCGGTCCTGTTTCATTCCTCAATAGATAAAAAGAGACTGAATAATTCCAGAATATAAATTTGCTCATGATATTTAATTCCTCTTGTTTGAGACTTGGTAAAATAATCTGTGGATTACGTAAGCTCACCAAATAAGTAGTTTTGACTTTGTGAAAATACACACAGGTTTGATATTCTGTTTATTTCAAAGAAATAATGCACATGGATGTTTGTAATAGAAACTTTCAAGCCTTTGTTTCTAAATTAATACGATATTGTGGAAAAAGAGTAAAGATAATATTTGGATTGAACTGAAGCTATAGAAGAAAATTAAGATAAAAAGGACTTGAGACTCCTGATTAATTGGTGGCTTGTTTGCCTTCTTCAACGATCAATTCCCGTTCGATCATTGAAGAATCTGATTCGGTGAAGTCATCTAAAAAGTGACCCTCACCTAATTCAGTGATATCGAAACCATTAGCGCTAAGGTATTCAAGGAACCTGAAATCTTCTCTTTGCATGGCCTCTTGATCAACAGCAGGTAAAAAGAAGAAAGCTAAGACAGCAGCAAAAATCGCTAAAGAAGAAGCCAAGTAAAATGGAACTTGGTAACCCATGTCCCCTGAAAAATGTTTTTGGAAAGATGGGAAAGCATAAGTACCACAGAAAGCACCGATCTTACCGAAAGCTGCAGCCATACCATAATAAATACCTCTAACAGGAGTAGCAGAGGTCTTTGCAGCAAGTAAACCAATGTTGTTACCAGGACCAAACTCACCCAAAGTCATGAAAATACCATAAACAACAACGAAACTACCGATTTTATTAATCAAATGTGGGTAAAGGCCAGCCATCAAATAACCAATGGCAGATTGTAACACTAAACCAACGGTCAAAGTTAATCTTGGTCCAATGAAATCAGAAGCAAAAGCACCCAAGAAGGAACCTGGGATATAGAATAAATTGAAAACAACATTCCATCCAAAAGTCTTGTACAAGTCGTGATCCTTAATGATGTGGTTTAAGATTGGTGAAGAATAGATACCGAAAGCGTAAGCGGAGAAATCGTAAATCCACCAAATCACTGCAACAATAAGTAATCTAAACCAATAGAACTTGAAAACCAAAATCCAAGGAGGGGAAACCTTCTTGAAGTTCATTTTTGTGAATTGGGCTCCTTCTTTGAAGAACAGTCTTAAAATGAAAAGGGAAATTGGGAAGATGGCACCGATACCCAAAGTGATTCTCCAAACAGGTTGTAAATTGTCTTTACCACAGATCCAGAGAAGAACCATTGGGACAAAAGATGAAATCACAAAACCGAAATCAATCATGAAATTAGTGAAAAGAGCAAACCATCTATTTCTTTGACCTGCGGGTAAAAGAGCAGAAGCTTCAGAACAAGCAGCAGAACCTGTTGGGTATTCCGCGCCGATGAAGTAGCCCAAGAAAAATCTGTAAGCTGTTAGAGCAGCAAATAAACCTCCTGCATTACCACCAACATGGGCTTGGGTACCCACACCCCAAGAACCAGCGGCCAAAATGGAAAATAGGATCAACCCACCGGATGAAATGAGCATACCCTGTTTTCTAGAGATGTAATCCGATACATATCCAAAGGATAATTGACCAATAACTGTACCAACGAATGCAATAGCAGAGACATTTTGTAATGCATTAGATTGTGTGTATTGATCACCGTAGATAGTAGACAAACAGGTGGATGCAGTACCGATGGAGTTATTCACGTAACCGTCAGAGAACAGTCCTGCACCTGCTGTGAAAATAGGTAGATATGATCTCTTCCCGCTTGGGGCGATATCTTCTTCGTTGATAGACACTTGATTTCCCTGCTTATCAACTACTGTCATGTGTTGAAGGTCATCGCCTGAGGAGTTGTTCTTTCCCCACGTCACCTCTCTTCTAATAATGGATGAAAGTTCACTTAATGCTGGCATCTTTCTACTATTGATATGTGTGATGTTTTTGTCCGAGAGATTTGCGAATATGAAGGTGAAACGCTTGGTATTTATACAAATCTGCAACCGTTCTTGGCGGAGGGAGAATAAATTAATGCTGCACATGTGAAAGCGACTTCCTTCCTAAATGGGAAATGTGCTCAGCAAAAGGGTATCAATCTGCCCGTTTTGGAGAAATCATCCGCTGTGCCATGGCAATCATTTTAGAAAACCATGTGAAGTTTAGAAATTGGAATCCAACGTTCAGCGCGTATACGGAAACAAGCAAAAAGCCGTTGTATTCCGCACGTAACGGCCAAATTAAGTAAACGGAATAAAACGTGGCCCATACACCCCAAACAATTCTGACAAGGAAAAACACCACCATCAGTAAAACCCCATTAATGGTGATGAGCTGCTGGGAAAACATCCCCTTTGGTGCTCTGGTCATCATAAAATGAAATTGCACAAACGGTGTACTGGCTTCATAAATTAAAAAGGCACACAGGTATGGTTGGCAGAAGGGAATCAAAGTAGTCCCAAACACGAATAAGGCCCCGAATGCGTGGAATAAAAACTCCATCCCATACAGATCAAAATGGAAAAGACAACAATAAAACAGATCCCAGATAAAATACCCGATGGTGAAAGAAGCAATCAACCCGGCGAAGTCATATGAGCCATCTATGGGATTTGAGGTAAACTGAGGATGCATGAACATAGGGATGCACACCACAACGGAAATCAAAGCCTGAACAATCCCTACAAATCTGACGTTGAAATTCTCTCTCAATTCATCATTGGCTTCGTTATTAAACCAAGGTCCGAACACCTTGGAGTTTACCCGTTGCCCTGCAAGATATAAAACATGGAAAAAAATGGCAAAAAACACAATTTCATGCACGTGCTGCCACAGCAGGGAGTCTCCTTCATATCCTAATGGATTCAATGATAGAAACGGATCCTTATCAATATAAAACGAACTCATTACTTTTCAATTACAACAGTTGAAATAAAAATGTACTCCTTCTTATTCAACAAAATATAAAAACATACCAACAACTTCGGAAATATGTCGCTGACGTAATCATCACAATGCAAACCCATCAAGCAATGCGGCAAGACCAATAGCACCTGGATCTGGTAAGCCTCCTTCCTTTTCGAATTGTTTGAATTCATCTTCACCGACGTAACTGGCACGACCAAATTTGGCCTTTAACTTACGTGTACTTTCTGCTCCTTCATGAGCGCTTTTGACAGCACTGGATAAATCACCACTTTTGGATAAGCTCTCAACAAATGGGATAAGGGCATCCATCATAGTACGGTCACCAACACGAGCTTTAGTGTAATTTTGTAATCCTGCCAATCCTGCTTCTAAAGCGCTAGTCAACAATTTCAAATCCAAATGAGTGACTTGATCTGGTGAATCTTGTGTCTTCAAATAGGTATTCATAGAAGAAATGAAAATAGAGTAAAGACCTCCAGATGTACCACCCATGGTCGATTCGACAAGATCGGTAATCTCATCAAGAGATTTAACCGCATCAACTAATTCCAATGACTTATCATCCAATGCCTTTACAAGACCATTTGCGCCCGCTAGTAAAGTTTCACCACAATCACCATCACCGGCAACAGTATCATACCACGTAACTTTAGGTTCAACTTCAACAATCTTTTTGGCACCATTTCTAATAACTTTCTCAAGAACTTTTGGATCAAACTTGATGTTGGATGATACGTTAGAAACTTGCTGTGGTTCATTGATAATGAAATCTCCTCTTGACTCCCAATCCTTACCAGTATACGAGGCGTTCCATGCTGGAGCATTTGTTGGTAAATCCAATAATTCCAAAACCCGAGATCCACCCGCTTTAGTGACATTCATCAATGTTATTGAAATCCCTGGTCCATCCAATGAAGTTGTGAAAGTACCTGTTAAAACACGGACAGGAACAATGTTCCATTTTTCTTTCAATTTATCCTTCACAATAGCTTGGATAGCGTATAATTCCAAGTTGGAAGTTGACCCTAAATTGTTCACTAAAAGAACTACTTCGTCATTTTTAGCAAATTCAACATAATGTCTTTCTTTATCGTTAGGATCAAGTAGATAATTCAATAATTCTTCAACGAGAGTATCAACGGATGGAATTGGACTCATTCTTTTGATACCTGGCTCATTATGAATCCCCATTCCAATTTCGATTTCATCTTCTCCCAAAATCTGCTTTTCATCTTCACTGTCAGAATCGTCATTATTTGCAGATGAATTAACCCCTGGGATGGTCACATGGTCAAGGGATGCCCCAATTGTCACTAAACTCTCAATTACCTTTTTACCAAATTTAGCAGCAGCTTGAACGTCAATTGAATCATCGGTTGCTGTTAAACCACCCATCACTTTATGGACAAGGGCCGTACCTGCCAAACCTCTTCTTCCAACTAATCCGTTTTTGGTTCTACCCACCGCAACATCATCTTGGACAATTAAAAGCTCCACATTCATATTGGCAGCCTTTGCTCTTTCTGCTGCCAAACCAAAATGGAGGATATCACCTGTATAGTTCTTGACAATCACAATGGCACCTTTCGGAGTTGGGACCGAGTTCAATCCTGCAACAATCTGTTTGACTGCTGGGGATGCAAACACCGCTCCACATACCGCAACATCCAAAAGATTATCACCCACAAATCCGGCATGTAAGGGTTCGTGACCAGACCCACCACCCGATAAAATGACTATCTTGTTGTCGTTTTTGGTTGTTTTTGAATGGAAAACAACCTTTTCTTGGTCAATCAAGTTAAGGTGAGGATTGGAATAACACAGGCCTCTAATAGAGGTCTTAACTACGTCTTCATTGTACTTCCAGTGCTTTGTAATTGGCATTTTTATTTAATTACGTCAATAACAGAAAAAGAAAATGTGCATGTATCGTCAAATATTGTGGGGGATTTAATCTCTTTTTAAATAAAACTATTATTTATAGCAATAAGCGGAGAACAAAGAGGTTTTGGTTGGTAAACTCCTCATTTGTAATATACAGTCACATATTAGTCATAGCCACCCAAATATATATGAATATACGCAGAAACTATATAAATATAAGTAAAAACAGAATATGCCCACACAATTTAATCAAGATGGTACGTGTTTAGCCATTTACAACTCGGAGTCAACCGATATTTATTATTGTGATCCTTGGTCTAAATGCTACAGTGGAGAAGGGGCGTACAAAGTTGAAATGCTATTTTCTACGTCGTTAATTGCAGTAGTTGATATATCGCAGAAATATGTAAGGATCATCAATACCAAAAAACAGGCAATTATATGCGAATTAGGATATGAGAGCATTGTCGAAAATGTCAAAATGGATCGGCAGCGTGTGATCGTCGAATTGCAGGATCAATTGATGATTTATAACGTTAGTAATATGAAATTAATACACAAAATACATTTAGGTAACACAAAGATGGCATTGACAACTACAGATGGGATAAGTTTGATGGCATTTCAACACTCCAAAGGAAAAATCACCATTTTTGATTGTATAAGCTTGAAACCATTGCACCATCTGAGTCCTCATAATGAAGATATTCAATTGATGGTTTTTTCATCAGATGGGTCAAAAATAGCAACTTGTTCGATCAATGGAACGGTGATCAAGATATTTGACCTTGAATCTTTTCAATTGATCCATCAATTAAGGAGAGGAACTTCAAAGGCAACGATCCATTCTATGAATTTCAATAATGAAATATTGGTATTAAGTTCTTCTCACTCAACTGTTCATTTATTTTCAATAAAAGCAGCAAACCATATTTCTGATCCCACGTCAATTGATTCCAAACGTTTTATTCCGTTTACCGGTCACATCTCGTCTTATTTAAAGCCAACTAGAGATTTTTCAAAATTGAAAATCCTTCAAAATTGCTCCAGTGTTGCTATATCACATACAATCAACCGTATTTTTGTAGGAATGGACCATCATCTGTTGATTGTGGACTTTAATGGAGATTTGCTAAAGACTTTGGATGTTACGTAATTTTATAAAAATTTTTTCCTTAATATCATCAACTGGTAATTATAATAAAGACTTCTTTCTTTCTTTCATAATTCGTTTAATATTAAATAGCGGCTTCTTTGCTAAAGAATGTCAGGGCAGAGGAAACTTCAGCAGTATGTAAAAATATAGATTATATATAATATTCATAAAGGGAATATTGAATAATAAGGGCATCTTTACTAACATGTAGTGTTTAATATAGGGAAATGGACCGTGTGTTCAAAAAAATCACAGAAGGTTTGGAAATCTTTGACGGAATATATGATCGTCATCAATCAGCTTCGAACTCTTCACAAAAAGATAAATTAGAGAATGATTTGAAGAAAGAAATCAAGAAACTTCAACGATTTAGAGAACAAGTGAAAAACTGGCAGACAGGTACGGAAATCAAAGATAAATCACAATTGATAGAACACCGTAAATTAGTTGAGGTTGCTATGGAAAAATACAAAGATGTCGAGAAAGGATCGAAACTAAAAGCCTATTCAGATATAAGTTTAGCTGCAGTGGATAAACCTGAAATTGAAAATGAAGCTACGGATTTTATACATCAAGCGATTGAATCTCTTCAGCAACAAACCGAATCTATGGAATCAGAAATGGATAAGCTCACAGGAGCAGGAAAGAAAGGAAAAAAGAAGGACTTTGTTTCAGAAGAAAGAAAAAGAGAATTAGTTGAATTACTTTCCACCCATCAATGGCATATCGAAAAATTGGAGACAATAAGTAGATTATTACAATCTGAAGTTTTACCAGTAGATTCAGTGATGGAGATCAGTGATGATATCCAATATTACATAGATGAGAATGAGAATCCAGATTTTATCTACGATGATTCAATTTATGATGATTTGGATTTGGATGTTCAAGTTGATGATGAGAATGTTGAAATAAATGATATTAATGAAGAGAACTCAACATCTGCAAATACAACCGCTCAATTAACATCAACGCCGCCATCATCCTCATCTTCTTCAACAGCTGTTCCTCTTGCTATTAATACTACAACGAATGGAGATCAATCACATAATTCTTTGCCTCAATTACCTCAATTGACTTCTTCTTCTTCTACTCCAATAACAGAATCGCATGTTAAACTACCACAACCAATATTGAATAGAAAAGTTTCAGAATTTAGTGAGAAGAGATCTAATTCAAGATCTAATTCCATCCCATTATCTCAACATATCTTAAATCAAATGTCAACTACACCAAATGTTACAGGAATATCAACAACATTAAAACCTGCGCCTGCTCCAATAAAAACTACAACTATGAATTGGTCTGCTGCCATTTCAACTCCAACGTCCGCTTCAGCTTCAACTCCAACCCAGATTTTGAGTTCTCCTAGTTTGTCAAAAACTTCAAATTCAAATTCAAACGCTATCAATGCATTAAGTGTATTAGAGGCACTGAAGAAACAGAAACCAAAGGATGAAGATACCAGTATATCTGCTTCTCTCCCATCTGCCTCTAGTCCTAGTAAGACAGCTTCTACTTCGAATAACGATTCTCCTACCAGAATACCAACGAGATTAGGACATTCATTGAAACAAATTGAAGAGTCAAGCAAGTCAAATTTCAGATTTTTACCAAATGGATTACAAAATTTTATGTTACAATTGGCTGGATTAGAGGATGAAGAAAATGGAATAGAATGTCGATATGATCAATTTGAGTCAGTGAATTTTACACCCAACTATACATTCCCTCCGGATGTTCAAGCGATCCAATTAAACCAAATTTGGCAAAAAGTATCTTCCTCACCTGATCTCAAATCAATAATAAGTGGCTTGGAATATAACGAATTATTTTATGGATATTACTATGGGATATCAAATGAAGAACGCTTTCTTTGTAAAGAATCGTTATTGAAACTGGGATGGATAAATCAAAATGGAAAATGGATTCTTCCAAAGCCTGATTCTAATTTGAACGAATTTGGAGTTTTTGATCTTGTTAAATGGTCAATAGTTGATAATACCAATCCAATTATGAACCAAAGATCACTTAAAGCATAAAGTTGCTTAGCTTATATCTAACATCATTTGCTTTTATTCCATTTCCTCTGGTACCTTTTTTTAGTTTCTATCTTTATATTTTTGTTTCAACAAAACACTTACACACACTTACGCAGAGATACATATACAAAAATAAAGGGATATAATCATTCTTCGAATAACTTATCTTCTCCATTATCGGCACCATCGTCTAAACTGTAATCAGATGGGACATCACTCATCACGTCATCACCTTCATCACCTTCTCTTTCAGAATCATCATCTTCATCATCTGAAACTTGTTCACCTGCTGCTTGTCTTTCCTTTCTTCTTTCCTTCTTTAATCTCTTTTTCTCGTTCTTTTCATCAACCCTAGCCTTTTGTTCCTTTCTTCTCTTTTCCTTTTGCTTCTTTCTAACAGCATGTCTTTGATCCATTATATTCATTTCTCTTTCAGATTTCGAAAATTGAGAGTGATATAAGACTTTACCAGCGCAAACTCCTTGTTCGATCTTGATCAAATCCAACTTCATTCTAGGTCCCACTTCAGTTAACTTAATTGCCTTTTTACGTTTAACTGATTCGATATTCTTTGGTTTGGTTAAAACATCTTCATCAACTTCAACAACAGCATCATCATCAACTTCTGAGTCTGATGTAAATGTTCCTTGCATACCATTATCTAAAATAATGTCTGATACATCATTAACTTTGGATAAGTTTGGTAACTTTTTATTTAGTCTTTTTCTAATTTGAACCAATTTCTTCACTCCTTTGTTAACATCAACCAACCTTGTATCAATCACATAATGTCTTAAATCAATTATACCAGTTTCTTTATCTTTATTTAACAATAAGACTCTTTTGATTGTATTGACTTTTGTTTCTGTTGGATTAATAGGCGGGAACATATTTTGAAATGCTGTAATGATCAACTTTTCTTGTGGTTCTGCATTTTTAGGGTTTTCAAATCCATTCATCACTAAAAGTGGTGGTGATGTATATTCTGGAGAGGATTTAGCCAATGATTTGGCACTTTTCACAAATCTATTAATATCTTTCTGTAATGAATATTCTAAAATTTTAAACGAAATAGTAGGTCCATGAGGCATTGAACTCATTCTTAAATGCGTTGATCCTGTTTCTTCGTTCTGGGAAAAAATCATGAAATATGACACTCCCAAAGGCCCCGCCATAACAATGAAATCTTTCAATTTGTTCGATTTTCTTTCTCTTAAATTAATTGCAGTATGTGGTTGAACCATATTTCTTGTTTCTTTAACTAGCTGTGTTAATGTATGATTTTCCAATGCTGTCCCTAAATGGATCACCATTGACCTAGGAATTGACTTGAACTCTTCTTCTGATTCCTTCACGTGAGTTCTTTTCTTTTGTCTTCTTTTAGCCATTTTTTGGTGCTTTTTTCTTATGTATAAAAAAGTGAAAAATTATATATATAAAAAGAAAGAGAGGAAAAATTTTTTGTTGATCTTTTTCACAGCCTTGAAATTTGAAAAGAATTTTGAAATAAAAAACAAAATATGGGGGTTGCAGGCAAAGGAAACAAGAACTCCAAGAAGATTACCAAGAATTATATCAATGAGTTGAAAAAGAAGCTAGCTGCAGGAAAACCTACAGAAAAAAAGGAAGTTCAAGAGGCCAGAAACGAAGAATCCGAGTCCGAAAATGAGGAAAACGATAACGACGAAGAAAAGGGAGAAGAAGAAGTCGAGTATACAGACTTCAAACATTTTGGATTAAATGAAGATATTTTAGAAAGTTTAGAATCGTTAAACTTCACAAAACCAACACCTATCCAATGTAAATCTTTACCGCCAGCATTAAAAGGTAATGATATTATTGGTATTGCGCAAACAGGGTCCGGTAAAACAGCAGCATTTGCTATTCCAATTTTACAATCATTGTGGGAGGCACAAACGCCATATTATGCATGTGTGTTGGCACCAACAAGAGAATTGGCTTATCAAATTTCGGAAACTTTTGAAGCCTTGGGATCAAATATGGGGTTGAGATGTTGTACAATTGTTGGGGGTATGGATATGGTTGAGCAAGCTAAGGAATTGATGAGAAAACCCCATGTTATTGTGGCCACTCCTGGTAGATTAATGGATCATTTGGAAACAACTAGAGGCTTTTCATTAAAATCTTTGAAATATCTAGTTATGGATGAAGCTGATAGGTTATTAGAATTGGAATTTGGTCCTGTTCTTGACAAAATTTTGCAAGTTATTCCAAGAGACAGAAATACCATGCTTTTCTCCGCTACCCTAACATCAAAAATTGATAAATTACAAAGAGCCTCATTGAACCATCCTGTGAAAGTTGCTGTTAATACCAAGTATAGTACTGTCGAAACTTTAGAACAAACGTTGATGGTGGTACCAGACGGTTTCAAAAATACCTACTTAATCCATTTGATGAATGAAAATATTGGTAAAAGTATGATTGTTTTTACAAGGACCTGTGCCCATTGTCAAAGAGTTGCTCTTTTGTCCAGATTGTTAGGATTTGAAGCAATTCCATTACACGGGCAGCTTTCACAACAACAAAGATTAGGTTCATTGAATAAATTCAAATCTGGTGATAAGAACATCCTTGTAGCCACTGATGTTGCAGCTAGAGGTTTAGATATACCAAGTGTTGATATCGTTATTAATTATGATATTCCAACAGATTCAAAAGCTTATATCCATAGAGTTGGTAGAACTGCCAGAGCTGGTAGAACTGGTAAGGCTGTTTCTCTTGTCACACAATATGATTTGGACTTGTTTTTAAAGATTGAAAGAGTTATCGGAATGAAAATGAAAAAAGAAACTCCTGACAGATTGGAAATCTCTGCTTTACACAATTCTGTTGATAAAGCTTCTGCCGTTGCTGTTCAAAAGGTGAAACAATTTCATGAAAATAGAAAAGACAAATCTGGTTTCAAATCCAAGAGGCAATAACCGTGCGAATATCATCACTTTGTAGTATCATCAGTTTATAATCCTAGTTTAAATATATTAATAGAAGTTTCAGTTATAACAAATACTTTTTCAATACATTAACCATAGTAATATTCATAATAATGATAATTCTCATAGTAATTAATATAGAGAGGTGAAAATTCAACAAACAAAAGCTGATGATTCTCACTCTTTTTTTAAACAAAAATGGGCAAATTGGACAACGAAGAGGTATGTAAACGAGCCATGTGATATAATTCTATGAGTAGAGGATACTAACATGATTTGAATGAAGTTTTTGAGGAAAGCAGAGGCTCTTTTGGCTGTTGAAGGCCATAATTATTATACTTTCACCCAAAAGAGGTTATCATATGAAGTGGAAAATGAAATTGAGGCACCAACTGGGATAAATGATGTTAGTATACAGACATGTGCAGTTGAATCTACATTGGATACAAAGAGATATCCTATTCTAATGAGGATTTCTAACGGATCAAAAGACAAAACAAAAAAAGTGAAATTAAGTACCGTTGTGCAACCGCAAGATTTCGATAATTTCTGGTTGAAGTATATTGGTGTTCTAAGAACAAGTTTCAGTGATTTGAAGAAGACCAAGAAAGCTAAAAAGGGGAAAAAGGCGCCAAAAAAAGTTTAAAAGAAATGAAGTTGGATTGTTGGTTCATATGTGTATAGATGTTTAATTGTATGTATACAAATTGGCAAAGAAAGAAAAAAGAACTAGCATCCAGTAGAGCACACAACTTCAAAGAACGGAGATAAAAAAAAACAGAACAGAACAGATAATTCCACAACTCAAAACCTATCACGAATTCTCTTATCAACAATTAAATCAACGTCTCAATTGGAATCTCATTTTTTAGAAGTGAAACGTCATTACTTGTGGTTATTCCACTAAATCTCCTTGACCTATCATTACCGAAATGAATGATCAGCAATTCCCCTAAACTCTCGTCGCGTGACTCGTGGCAATCATATCCATTTCTGGAACAGTACACACTAATAATCTTTCTCATTCTACTCAACTCAAAAGGAGATGAGGTGTTTGCTTTCAAAAGACATTTGATTTGTCCATTGTAATTGAGCTCGTTGGCTCTTTTCTTTAGATAATAAACCGCTTCATTTTGAAATAATCCATCCAAATCCAACGTAGAAGAATCTAGTCCATGGTTATAGGCAAGAAACGTCGTGTTGGATGCAATCTTGTTGAATTTATCCATTGATTTCTTCATCTCCTTGGCTTCATTGGATAGTTCCTTTGCAAGCCTTGCGTCTCCTTTAAACCAAGCATCTTGTGAGTCCAATTTAAGCTGTTTTTCAGAAAAATGAGCATCCTTAGCTGCTTGACGGCACTCGTCTGTGATTGGTTTCCACCAATTGGAAGAAGCTGCTGATTGATGTACATGTTAGTATTAAGCCAATTTGTTGTTTGACATAGTAATTGTTGTGCAACTTACTGTGTAATTGTGGCATCTATAAAAGCTTCCTGTTTCTTTGATAAAGAATATAAAGTGGCGTAATATTTAAAAAGCTTAATGTCTTATATTACGGCCAAAGCCACTTTGTCATTGGCTTTTCCAGATCTCTATCAAATCCTATTCTAGTACTTGATGCTTGGGGGGACTTGTTGCGATCTCAACACCGCCCTTATAAGCTTATTAATTGAATAGTTAATTGACAAAATTATTAAACCATATTTTATCAAAAGATGACCCAATTCTAATATTAAACCGTTTCTATTTGCATCATTCAACTATTCCCATTATCTACATTCTAATAGTACCAAAACTGAACGCAAATAACAATAGAAGCCAACCCCCAAACCCTGGTGGGTGCACGTGACTTTTAAGGGTTTCAAAACCCTCATTGAAAATTTATTTGCGAAAACTTCGCTTAAAGAGACGCACAAAATTTTTCACTCCATTTCCCACATATAGTTTCTTTTCTTTATTGTAGAATCACTTGTTAAAATGGCTGCGTATGTTCAAATTCCAGTATTTGAACGAATAAAACACACCCCACAAACAAACACCCAACAATTGTTGTCACAGTCCCCTTTTATTATGGGACCGTTTCAATTAAATAAATTCCATAGGATTAACCAAGTCAACCTGATACTCGGTTTTCCTCTGCGTAATTTATCGCCTCTGAATGAGTTCCTTTAGCGTCTCAGTTCAGAGAAATTAGTTAGGCATGAGGTTTGCCACAGAGACAGGTTGAAAATAGGTGATTGAATATTATTCATATCAACTTTTCTTCCAATCTCTGCAACTCAATATACTAACTCCACTTCCAACAGTATTCCAAGACCAGAATCTCAAATCAAGAAGGCTAAGAGAGTCGAAAGAGACCAAGCCGCTGTTGCTGCTGCTAGAGACGCTAGAAAGCTCGTATGTATTCAATTAATTTTTGATTTTGATGTGCAATTACCAAAATGATGAAAACTTTGTCCTTTATATCGACTACCCACGGGGATGATGTCCGTTATTAACACCATCTTTCGGCTGACATTTGGAAACTTTGCACGATCAAAATCGGATATCAAACATGTGATTGAAAAACCGTTTACTAACATTATATTTAATCTAGGCTAACAAGGAAAAGAGAGCTGCTATCTTCAAGAGAACTGAAGCTTACGTTGCTGAATACCAAGCTGCTGAAAGAGCTCTTATTGATGCTAAGAGATCCGCCAAGGCTGAAGGTTCTTACTTCGTCCCAGCTGAATCTAAGTTGTTATTCATCGTTAGAATCAAGGGTATTATGAAGATCCCACCTAAGTCAAGAAAGGTTTTCCAATTATTGAGATTGAACCAAATTAACTCTGGTGTTTTCGTCAAGATTACCAAGGCTACCACTGAATTGATCAAGTTGGTTGAACCATACTGTGCTTTCGGTTACCCATCCCTTTCTACCATCAGACAATTGGTCTACAAGAGAGGTTACGGTAAGGTCAACAAGCAAAGAATTGCTTTGTCTGACAACGCTGTTGTTGAATCCGTCTTGGGTAAGTTCGGTATTGAATCCGTTGAAGATTTGATCCACGAAATCTACACTGTCGGTCCAAACTTCAAGCAAGCTTCCAACTTCTTGTGGCCATTCAAGTTATCTAACCCATCTGGTGGTTGGGGTGTCAGAAGAAAGTTCCAACATTTCATCCAAGGTGGTTCTACTGGTAACAGAGAAGAATACATCAACCAATTGGTTAAGAAGATGATCTAAGGATGATTACTTTCTCTCTTTTACATAAAACTGCTTTTTTTTAAAAATACCTATAAAGATAATACAACATTAATCCGATTTTTATTCCTTTCCTTCTAAAACCCTCATACACTGCTTAATCCAAAAACCCTGATAAATCGGGTTTCTTAATGGTTTAAAAAAAAACTTTTGTCCAGAAATCTTGTCTCTCTTCCCATACCTTTTTCTTTCTGACAAGACAAATATAAATATTCAATCTTTGTGTCGGGTGACTCAATACTGTATATATATGTTTTTCTTGTAAAGAATGAGTATTCTTGGGATGATGAAGAACACACCAGTTGTTTCCTTTCAACTAGCCACTGGCAATGATGTTTGAAAAATACACCATCTTTCGGGGCTGACTAAGAACTTATTCATAGTAAAATCTTTTGTAACTTTCCTCTCTGACTGTAAAAGATTTATTGCTTTCTTGTGCTTCTCAAGCCAACTATCGAATCGTAAAGGTTATCAAATTTGAATGTTACGTAATCAGTACGTAATCATTGAAATTTTCGATTACGTGATTTTTCAAGCTCTTCTTTCTCTCTCACTTGATATACCAATTTTTTTTCACTTTAGTGTTAAATATGTCTAAAGTTCAAGGATTACCAGAAGATTTCGACCCAGAAAACCCAGATAACTTAGAAGAAATTGAAAAGCAATTTGCTGTTAAGGCTGTGCAACAAATGGAAGTTTACTGGAAGATTTTGGGTGCAGTTGAAGGGTCAAAATTGAAATTAACGCCAATCGATGATGAAATTGTTGATGAATTTTTTGCATCTTTCCCAGAATACAAGGACCCAGCGAAGTTGAAGTTTATAAATGAAGAAGAACTCAAATCAGCTTCTGGAAAGGCAAAATGGAGAGACTACCTCAAGAAATTCGAAGGTAAGGTTGAAGATTACAACTTTGGTACTTTGATTAGAACAGACTCATCAAAGGAATATGATCAAGATAACACCATTTTTGTTGTTAGGCTACAATTCTACGCCTTTGAAATTGCTAGAAATAGAGCAGGATTAAATGACTGGGTCAAGAAATAACTTAAGGTTTCTTATTCGTCATAATAATTAAGTCGTTCTCTTTTCTCTTTTCATTAAATACGTTCATTTATATTTACATATTTATCTAATATAAATCATCAATCTCATTCTTGGGTTTCGGTTTTGTTTTCGCTGGGATTAGAAAGAAATTGAATCGAAACATTTTTTACAGTGTTGAACTCACTTCCAATGTCCTTTTTCAGAATTTCACTAATTTCACCCATCTTTTCTAAAGTTAACTGGTTTTCATAAGGCTTATCAAAACTGGAAACTCCTAATTTCAAAACAATATTCATATTTGTGCCTGAGGGTAAAATACTCAATTCCTTAATTAAAATATGAGAATCCTTCTTCATTAAGGAAACATTAATTGAATCTTCAATGGCTCCATACTTAGGGTCATCTTTTGGTAAGGCTTTATCAATCAACTCCTTGAATGATTGAACAACCCCGGAAATCCCAACCTTCATAATTAACAAACTAACAAGTAATCCTCCAACACAATCCATCCAGTAGATATTCAAAAAATAACCTGAAGTAATGGTGGCAACTGCAACAACTGAGGTTAGCGAATCAACCCTATGATGCCAAGCATTTGCAATTAAAACCTTGGAATTCAATTTTTCCCCTACTGATTTAGTTGCTCTAAAAAGCCATTCCTTAACGAAAATGGATCCTAAAGCCAACCATGCAGCATTAATATCAGCACCTTGAGTGACATCAATTTCAGTGCCGTGAGAATGTGAATGAGAATGTGACGGAATCCAAGCCATTAAATCATGGATAGCATGGGGAACCAATGGGCCAACCATTTCATAAAATGAAGACCACCCAATTTGAAAACCTGCGTATAATAATATGAATGAAACCATGAATGAACCAAAAGTTTCAATCTTACCATAACCCAACGGATAAACAGCATTTGGTTTTTTATTAGTAAATCTAACTGTGGATAAAGTTAAAACATCTGAAATTAAATCACTAACTGCATGAACTGCATCAGCGATCAATGCTTGTGAATGAAAAACAATACCTCCAATGAATTTGGTAATAGCCATTGATGCATTAACGCCAAAACCAATCCATGTGATCTTAACACCTTCATTGGCCAAATTTTTCGTGTCATACAATTCCAAAGAATTACCATGTGAATGTGAATGAGTATGACCGCCATGAGATGCATTCCCAAAAACATGTGCTATTGGAGTATGAGGATTGAAAAAATCCTTAACTTTAGTCCATGCTGTTTCTTTTTTAGGGTTCATGTGGATTGTGAAATCTTCTCCTGAAAAGTCCATTTGATCCAATTCTGGATATTCTGCATGTGAATGTCCATGAGAGACTCTTTTTCCTTTATCTTTTCCTAACAAGAAATCTTTATCAGTGTCAATCGATTCTCCATTTCTTATCGTTCCTGTTTTAGTCAAGGGTTTACCGTTTTGCGCTTCATAGTAATGGTGAATACCCTTCTCTTCTTGAACCTCGGCATAATCGTTCAGATCAATTCCTTTCGAGGTGTTTTTAAATTCTATTGATTCACCATGATGGCCTGTACACCCCGTGTTGTCGCCGTGACTGTGGGAATGAAAGCGTGTAAATCTCAATGATGTTCTTTGCTGTGTCCTGATCCCTACCCTCAGTAATGATTGTCTCAGTAACATGATCTCGACAGCTGAAAGAAAAAGAGTGAAAGAAAAGATGCATGATGATAGAGGGGGTGTGAGATTTCCCCACTCTTTTTTATACGGAGTTTAACATAGAAAGTAAAATGAGGGTTTTGGTTGTTATCTGTTGCTCCAATACCCCTATGGTTGGTTGGTCTTCAGAAATGGATGCAGCATCCAAGTAGCAGTATAATGGTATAAAGACTGATGGTACAACAATTTATGTGTCGTGATTTATTAACAGTGCAAATTTTGGTAGTTTTTTTGTAAAAGTACCACATCACAAATGTGTTAAATGGGTTTCATCGTTCAAATAGTTAATATCTGAAAAGCTATCATTATTTATTAGATTTTAATAATTTTTGATATTTTCTTGATTTAAATATAATATATAAAAAGCCAAAATGACTAAAAAGAACCATATTATAAATCGAGATTATTTTATAAGTCGAAATACATGATAAAAAAACTTCAGGTAATCTGTACAAACTCAGCAACTGGGGAGGAAATTTTTAGTGTTTGGGGAAGTTTTCAGACACATTTGATGAATTTCCCGATTTGGCATAAAAGGTAAACAAAGAAACTGTTTTATCCCAATTAGGAAAATTGGATGAGAAGGTTAAAACCTTTTTTGATAGCAATACTTTTACCTCTGTACTAACCAATCCAGTTGGGAAAGAAGAAGAAGAAGAATTATAAATGCTGGTTGATATTTCCAACAGTTTAAGAATTCATGCTGCGCAAAGTAATCACCACAAGATCGAAAGCAATAAGAGCATCAGGAGAATTCCTAGAAAGAGATCAAATGGAACAGCTGCATCAAAAGAAGTATTGACGGCTTTTCCAAATTATTCGCACATTCCAATATATGAAAACGATCTCAAAAGCCATTACCCATTTTATGAACCATTGGAATATCAAAAGAAATCTATTGATAACATTGATTTTACATCATGCATCCAATTCCCAAGAAACCCGATTAAAAAGTATTCTAAACCAATTTTATTGTCAAACGAAAGAATCTCAACTCAATCCACAGCAACGAGTTTGAAGACAAGTTTGTTTGGGCCATTGGGCAAAAATGGGGAGATCGATCCAATCAATTCATTGTTTCTCCATTTACCAACAGAGTCTAGACTAAGATTTGGATATTTACAAATTGATATCAATGAATTTGGAGGCTCTTTACTGAAAGAAATCCCAATACCTGTACAATCAACAGAAAATGATCTTGATGAATTAGAAGCACAAATTCAAGATCTAAAAATTAACGAAAAATTAGCATCCCAACCAGTTACACAAACCCCAAAGAAGAAAAATCCATTTTCAAGCTCTCCAGTTAAAGATACCAATTTCAAACCTAAATTAAGAATGAAAAACTCACCTGTTAAAAACAGGATTAAAACTAATTATTCAAAATGGGATAAATCGATGACAGTCGGCGCAAAAGCTATCATGAAAATGGTTGATGATAGTTTAGTTTCAAGTGATACCGAAATGTATAATTTAAGTCAATCATTTCTTTCAAGACAAGATGTCATTGGCAAACATTTTGTTAGTATTAATGCAGATGATCTAAATGATGCTCTGATGGATGATATGTATAAATTCAAGGAATTAACCATTTGAAATATTATCTATTTTATCTATATAAATACAAAAAAAGAGAAACGGTTGTAAAGCTTACAACAATATATATAATGAATGACAAGAAGTGTGTATTTTTTGATAAAAATTCAATTTAAACATATCAAGCCTTCCCGATAAATGTAAACCCAGGATTGGATTTTCTTTCCGAACGCATTTGTTCCTTTGTCTTAAATTCTTCTGCAAGTTCAACTTGTACAAGTGATTTAACTCTCAGGATTTGTCCTGCTTGTTGTGGAGTTATTTTTTGAAAAACTGTTTGATGTCTCCTACGAAGACCTAATGATAACAGAGTATCTTTAAAAAGCTTTGGAAGACCAATGGTTGATTTCAACTGTGTAATCTTGAAGTATTGTGACATCTCTTACTGTTAAATCTTTTTCTATGTAAGAAGTTTGTGGTGAAAAATATCATGCACAAAGACCGCGTAGCCCCCGCTGTGGTTTTGTGCGACTTACGTCAGCACACCGCAAAAAAATCATCTCCTCCTAAATTAATTGAACGCCTTCAATCAACTGTTTTCCATATCTTGGCGCGTTTGCGTTGATGTTGGACCTGTTTAAGAACATTATTCGCAAGAATAAGGATAAATCTCCTAGCGGAGATAGTTCATGTGTGGAAAATGCACAGAAAATAGAGTTATTGATTCAAACACATCCGGAGCTGGGGAGTTATTATACCGAATTACCCCCAAGATATATTCTTCAAGATAAAATCGGGGAAGGAGCATTTTCTACAGTGTACAGAGCATTAGATACATCTGAAAATATGGTGATTGCTATCAAAATCATCAAAAAAGAATCAATGAAAAGGGAACAAATTGAAGCAACACGTAGAGAAATCGCTATTATGAGACGGTTGGATCATCCAAATATTATCAAATTATTCTCATTTCAGAATACAGACGATTCTAGATATTGCTTTCTTTTCATGGAGTTAGTATCAGGTGGTGAATTATTCAATCAGATTATTAAATATACCTATTTTTCTGAAGATTTAACCAGGCATATCATGCGTCAAGTAGCATCAACGGTTAAATTTCTTCATGACAGAGGGATTGTTCATAGAGATATCAAACCTGAAAACTTGTTGTTTGAGCCAATTGAGTTCTTCAGTCGTCCATTAGATGAACAAATGGCGGCTCGCAGAAAATCGGACGATACAAATAAAGTCGATGAGGGAAGCTTCATTAAATGGAAAGGTTCTGGTGGAATTGGAAAAGTCAAATTGGCAGATTTTGGTCTTTCTATTGATCTTGGTGAATCGGGTTCAACGATGGCCAAAACTCCCTGTGGTACCGTCGGTTATACATCTCCTGAGCAACATTTAAATATTGGGTATGATAAAAAGGTGGATGTTTGGGCTTTGGGTTGTGTTCTTTATACAATGGTTGTCGGTTTTCCTCCTTTTTATTCAAATACTCAAGATACCCATGATATAAGTAAGAAAGTTGCCAAAGGAGATTATAAGTTTTTAAGACCTTGGTTTGATGAAGTATCAGTTGAATGCAAGAATTTGATCTCAAATTTATTAACTGTTGACCCTCTAAAACGATATTCCATTGAACAACTTCTAAATGATCCATGGATGAACATTGGTTATGAATCTAGTTGTAGAAAGGACACTAACCCTGCAGATGATGCACCTGGGGCACATTTTGACGCTGCATTGTTCCAAAAATTTCAAAAATCATTAATTAGCACTGATAACATTGATGATTATTTCAGCGGCAATAAATTGCAAACATCCAATGAAGCAGCTGTTACACCACGAGCCGAAGCTATCAAACTGGTTTTTAGTACGGCCACAAATGCCCAAAGATCTCAAACTCCTTTGTTACCATCTGCTAGTCCTCCACACGGAATCATGGATACATTGTTCATGTCTACAATAACGACTAAACAGAGGAAAAAAATGGCGTCTCTCAGCGACCTATCAGATTTAGATTCCAACGATGATGATGATGATGATGATGATGATGATGATGGCCATAATGTTAATGAGGGAATAGCAGCGAATAAAATCAGGAACCAAATGGTTTCACAAGTTTTTTCAACTTCCGATCTAGAATCAGAAGATTCTGAGCTAGAAAATAATGATGCAGATGAAGAGGATGATTTTGATGAAGTTGATGAGGAAACTGAGAATTTTATTCAATCTATGGGCGTGTTGAAGAAGTTCAACTCTCCAAGATGTCAAAGAAGAACAAATATCGATTCAACTACTTCTTCTTGTATAACGCCTGTTCAAAGCCATGCAACAGCCACAACGGTTACTACAGTAATGACTGTGGGATCTGCATCTCCAAGTGGAAAAGTAGCAGCCAATGGTCCAAATGTGAAATCATCTGTTCCTTCGAAATCATCTTCAATCAAATGTCATGATCAAAACCAACCAGCTCCATCATCTTTTCAAACAAATTCTAATATGAACGGTTCTCATGATAGTATCTCAAGTAGTATAGTCACTTGTGAAATCCAAAATGTTGAGACTGGGTCTCGTAGAAAATCCTCAATTTCGTTTCACATAACACCAAAAAAGTCATCAGTTTCAAGCCGCTCTTCATCTATAGTATCATTAACAGGGCAAAGTTTTGGATCCAATCCTAATAGTCAAAAGGGAATAAACGAGATAAACGAGGAGGAAGAACAAGCAGAAGAAACTTTTGAAAAAATAGAGAACAGATTTAATAAAACCGCAGTACATATTGGTCATGACCAATTTGACGACAACGAAGGTGATCTTACTCAACACATGAATGATGCTTCACTTGATGTTATCGGCTTATCTGAGGAAGGTGACGAAACTGAACATGACATCGATTTAGACACTCCAAAGGCATCACACACCCTGAGTTTTGGCTCTGAGTGCCAACAGTATCATAGAGTTTTTAACAACGACGTCAGAAAAAAGGTTTTGACCCATACTCCTTTTGTTCCTCATCAGCAATCTTCTAACCCAGCAGATGAAGAAATAGAGAGTAATATGAGCAAGAAATTCTTAAGCCAAACCATGTTTGATTTGAAGATAACAAACTCTAAGCTTTTGAGCAGGAGAAAAAATAACAACGTAAAAGATATATCTTCTGTTACTGCCAATATCGTTTAGTAAATCATTTTGTACCATTATATACATTTCAATATATCATTTCACTTCGTCATCTTTTTTTCTTTTGATCAACCTTGTCATTAGTGTATATGGCATCGCCCATCTTTCTTTCGGCACCTCCAAAGAGCTTTTGCACAGTTGCTATTCTTCGGGGCGTTCAATTGGCGTTGATTTCAAGTGTTCGAAGTTTACTCCATTGTTCAATAGATCAACTATTTGTCATAGTTGTGACCAGTGTGGCGTTACATGTGATTTCCAATATACCAACAATGATAGTAGCAGTTTTTGCATATGTTGTTTCGTCAATGAGGATAATATCAGTTGAAACATCTTATAATCTAGTTAATCATTGGATTGATTATCAGTGCCATGTTCTTGATTTAATGACATTTACATCAAGTTTAATATTGGTTGTTTTTCCATCAGTTATTGATAAATATTACGAGAGCATGAAACATGCAGATAAGAAGATGGCTGAAAGATTAGTTTCAATTGATTACAAGAGTTTGGTGCCAATTCCTGAAAAACCATCTTCAGTATTACCATTTTCATTAGATATGAATCAATTTAAAGCTCCATTTAATATTGAATTAGTTGATGAATTAAATATTCTTTGTCTTATTAAAGAGTATTTATTCGATGTCATAAGGTTGACATTGATATATTTGACATCAAATTTACCAGTAGTGGGAGGATTTATTTCACCCATTTGTACATTTTCAATAATCTATCCAGTGTGTGGAGGACTCGTGTCATTTTTTGCAACAATATTATCAGTATCATCAATATCATCACTAGTTCCCAGGTTTTTAATTCCATGTGTCCCGAGACGAATGTTTTCATTGTTTAAATCATCACCGTTTTTAAAAGTAAGTGATGATGGTCTACAAGAGACGGTGTTTTTCAACATTTTACCGTTGGTATTATTTTTGACGACTTTCAGGCTGCAGAATTTCTATTTGGGAGCTTATTTTAATAAGTTGCCCATTACTTCAACCCAAATGAAGGATTGGGTTAAATCAAGATCTGGAGCTTTAATTGGTTACGTTGTGACTATTTACATCATTTCTTCAATATTAGGACCATTTGGCTTTATCGGAATTTATGCTGGCCTCTCAGGATTTGGTGAGCTGATTGGGAATATTACATCATGTCCTCCAAAACCTATTTCAATCGAACCCGCATTTTCTTCTCAAACCCAAGATTGTACCCAAGAAATCAAGAAATCATATTCTTCTTCTCGGCTAGTTGATATGCAAAATCTATTGGATTGGATGGAAAAGGAATCATACATTTTAGTGAGTAAAAGGCAGTATTTGAATGCCATAATTGATGATTTCAATAAACTTCTTGATTTAAAAAATAGCACCCTTTCTTAAATAAATTTATTTACTATACACTTTTAAACAGCTTTCCAACTCTTATCGCCAAATCTAGATAATAAAACAGGTAACAAAACTAGTGAACAAATTGATGCTGATAGAATTAATCCAGTCCACATCTTAAAATAATAAACTCTGAATATTTGCGAATGAGTGAACGATAGAACCGAAATTCCCAATAGCTTTGTAAGCATTATGCCTGATAACGTTGATGGTCCAATTTGTATTAAGGAATTAATCGCTTGTCTATTAATTTGTGAAGATTCTTTTAATGATTCATCAACTTCACCTTCTTCAATCTCATCTTCTAATCGAATATCTCCGCTTGATTTGGTTTTCGAACTGAAATTGAAATCTTTCACCAAATGGACTCCAAACTCAACAGCCAATCCTAAACATATCAGCAAATTAACCAAGCTTACAGCATTCAATCCTATCTTTTGAAACGACATCCATGATCCAATTGAAATCAAAACTGTAGCCAAATAAACTATTAAAACCAATGAGTTTTTCCATGAGCCGAGTAACAATGTGGAAATAGTGAAAATCGAAATCAATCCAAACAAAAGCAATCCTAATGTTAAATGAATCAAAGTTTCATATTGAACAAAAAAGATGTAAAATGGTGAATATGCCCATACATTCAATTCATCATTATGCTGTTTAATTTCTTCAAGTATCCTGTTTGAATTTTTGTATGCATTGATAAAATCTGTTTGTGATCTTAATGGAGTATGTGAGGTTCTAAATGCGGACCTTTTAATACTGCTAATCTCTTCGCCATCGGGTGTTCTTGTCTTAGTAAAATCAATTTGATGTCCATAAGGTGCCTTGCCTGCCAATGGACAAGAATAACTGTCTTGGTCCAACCAAGCAAGAGTAAACTCTAAAAATTCATCACCTTCAGGAAATCCATCCATATTATATCCCCAAATCCTATCTTCATAACACGATTGACATACTCTTGGAGAAGAAAACGGCGGACAAAACTCTTTTAGACTTTTGTCAGATGAATGACGTTTGATTGTACAGCAATCACTTAAATCTGGATTCAACCAAAGAAGAAAATCATCTATCCAAGAAGCGGGAGGTTCATTGATAGTTGATAAGCCTGATCTTGCTGCTTCTTGTGTCAGTATATTAACTAACGAAAATGAATCACAACCGGTAAATTTCGAACATAGAGCCTTTTGTAAAGGACGCTTAGTAACATCAACATTATCAGCAATGATATAAACCGGCGGTCCAACATTCAAATAATCATAAATGTCATTAAAATAATCAATTAAATACGAATCTTCTGGCAAAGCAATTCTTTGATCCAACCCCAATTCAATATTTGGTAGTGTTGAAATAAAAATACCTGTAAGCACAGTTCCCAGTAAAAGAACCATTTTCGATATTTTTGGGGATAAAAGCCATTTTGAATAAACATTTTGAAAAAACCAATTAGTAACTCCAAGCTTTGCAGATCCACGAGTAAAAATGTCGAAAAATTCAGTGGGATCATTATTGGAGACACTTGAGGTGCGAGACTCAGAAATGGATACAGCAATGAACGGAAAAATGTCCAATCCACCCTTTTCTACTCTCTGCATATCCAAGCTTAGAATACTTAAAAAAACTGTTAATTGCAAGATTGTATTGAAAAGAATTGCCATAGCTGAGTAAAGAGCAAAATTTCTAACAGCAGGCATTTGGACAATACTTCCAAGCAAAAAACAAATGAATTGGCATGAACAACTTAATAAAATGCTAGTTCCAATTTTTGATACTGAATAACCGATTTTGTTAGAAATTGATAAATCTTGAGTAAAGTCAATAGAATTTTCAATCTGGCTAACCGTATTGCAAATCAAAAATATGTTATCAACACCTACAGCCAATATAAGAAATGGAATCACTTCTGCTATAATCAATGTTGATTTCAAACCTAAAAATGACCAAAACCCAACCGAAGAGGTAACAGAAATCAATACTATCAAAATTCCGATGAAACCTAAGCCGAATCGTGTAAAAGTTAATAGGTTGAAGACTTTTGTGAAGTTGTCACTTAATACTTTCTTTTTGAACATAAACTTCATCTTGCTATTTAGGCCAAAACTAATTGGATTAGCCAATGCCAAGGAAGCATATGTAAACATCACCAGATAAGAGATTATAACAATTTTTGAATCCCGATTCGTTGATTTATTCAATTCTTTTTCTAGAGAAATTTCAGTCATAAATGCTAAATTGAGTCCTCTTGATTGCACTTCTGGAGCTAAGACATTAATAAGATAGTCTTCCAAATTATGTTCCCATTGGGAAGAAAATTTGATTTGATCGCTTTCCAAATCATTATCATTGTTGTTCAAGAATGTAACAACAATTGCAGGAGAGTCTAAAACAGGCTTGTTCAAATCTCCCCCAAATATTAATGATCTTTTCAAAGGCTGTTGGAATGAAGGCAAACATTCAACCGGTGAGAGTGCACAATTTTCGATTTTCTCTTTCCAACTATTCTCAGGGACATTAGATATATCACCATTAAAATATTGCGTAAAAGACTCCAAAATGCATGTTTCTCCCAATGGTTTGAAACATATATCTTCGTATTTAATAGATGAACTATTCACATCAATTGATAAATCTAGAATCTCCTGTTCTTTTTGAAACCACCATTGAACAAAATCATATGATTGTAAGATCGGACCTGTAGAGTTTGATATTATAATTTGTTGAGTTCGGTAAAACGGACCAAAGCTTTCATCAAATTTTTGTTTTTGAATATAAGCATCTGATTTTGGTGATACCCATAAATTGACGGGATTAGTTTCTAATTGAAAAGAAGTGACCATCCCCATAGAAAGAAACAGAGAAATTATTGAGCCTACTATCAAAACCAGTTTGACATTTTCAGCACAGTATTTTCCTAATTTGAAAAACCACAGTTCTAACACAGTATTCAATTTATAATGATCAGACGATAAGAATGCAAGAGACGATGCAAAGTTTTCATAATCTACATCATAATCTTCATCTTCATCTCCCTCTTCATATTCATCGACCAAACCCAAGTTAGAATCCGAGTCCAAAGACTTTGTCGTGTTTTTGCACCTCTTATAATACCCAAATAGGAAGAACCCAAAAGTAAGTAAAGTATACACTAGGAAAAGGTAAAATGACATTTCGGTATTTGAACCATTCGAAGGAAATGGAATATCATCTAACTTTGGACAAATCTGGGGACAATCCGAACATGAACATTTGAAATTGGGATCGGGATCATTACATAATTTCGGACTTATCATCAAAGGGTTCATTTTTTCTAAATGGGAATCAAACTTGAAATTGATTTGGAATGGGGACCCACCCAGTTCCGGCTTTTTATCACCAAGAAATTTGAGAAATGAAGTATAATTTTGGGCTCCACCACCGATTAAGTCCATTGCATAACCATTGGTTGCACCAAATTTGATATCTTTACAGGAATCGAAAAACGGTTTTGAATAATTAAATTCATCAATGTAAAAATCAAGAGTGTCCACAACCTTATTACCTTCCATATCTAATTGGGTTTTCGTAACTTCGATGAAATTAGCTTGATTAGGGGAGCATGAAAAGTGACAGAATAATTGATAAAAATTGTCTCTACAAGCTGGACATGAGGCAATCAAAGGATCAACTCGCATTAAATTTGTTTTCAATGTCTCCATTTGATCCTCATCACAACAAACATAGTCTACAGATCTCCATGAATCCCCACAGATGTTGATAAGATTATTATATTGTGAAGACGTCAATTTTGATGGTTTTGAATCGCTTACAAGCGGCAATTTTGGCCCGAAATAGCTTGTGGACCCTCCTGTACCATATATGGCACATTTACCAACGGGATTACCCGCTAAAATGTCCATTTAATTATTCAGATTTAATAATAAGATATGATGACGAAATGTATTTATTTTCTCATTTGTTCTTGTTTATTGTATAATAATTAAAGACATGGAAATGGATGCTTCCACGTCCTTAGATCTTTCACAAATATTACCCAACAACGAACTTGTGGCTCTCCAGAAAAGCGAAGAAGATGCGGCAGGAAACCTGAATAGTACGCTTGATCTGGAACCGAATCCATTTGAGAAGTCTTTTGCAAGGAAAGATGAACCGGGTGCAGGACCCGTAAAAGCGATTGGATTAGTTGGAAAGCCGCAAATAGGGAGCACTGGTGTACCAGATTCTACGCTATCCCTTTCAACAATAACGAATAACGGGTCACAAGAAGGGATCAATCAAGATTCGATAATTGATAATCAACAACAACAGCAACAACAACAAGGAAACATGCTCCAACCAGCGATTCAGAAGAATGTCAGTTTTGGAATATCATCTATGGGAATAGGAAATGGCATCACACCACCAGTTTTAACTCCAGGAGGGTCAAGAAGATTGCCAGTTTCTTCATTATTACCACCAATTCCAGGAGTCTTATCACCAGGAGGTTCCATCATAGGAACCCCAGGGATTTGGAACTCACTATTCACATCCACAGGAACCAGTCAACAACAGTTGATGAAAGATCCCACTGATTTGAATCATCCGGTGCCATCAACAACATCATTAATTGATGGAGTACTTCAAGATCGACCAACTCAGCAGCAAACGCAACAGTCTCAGTCGCAACCACAGCAGCCACAGCCGCAACCACAGCAGCAGCAACAACAACAACAACAACAAATGTATAATATGATCATGAATGCTAAGAAAACGGGACTAACTCCTAATGATTCAATGATTAGAACAGGCTTGACACCAGGTGGAAATTTAATGAATCAATTTGCACAACTTAATGGATTTACATCTACAAATAACGCCACTGGTGTAAATGTTAGTGCTTTGCCGTTAGCTAATGGTCAAGTTACACCAGGACTGATGTCCATTTTAGCAGCATCCAATGAATTATCACAACAGGAACAACATCAACCTCAAATAGTATCTGTTGAGGACAACAATAATACCAACAACACTACAATACCGCTCAAGCCAGTAAGAGAAGCACGAAAACGGTCGGCCTTGCCTAATGTTGCAGAAAAAGAAGTAGAAGAAGCACCTGCGAAGAAAAGAAGAGGTAAAGCTGCTACAACTACCAGAAAGAAAACTCCAACTATTATCGAACCTGCAGCAAAGAAAAAGAGGAAGGGAGGCGTTACAGAGCAAGAGAAACGCCAGAACTTTCTCGAAAGAAACAGAGTAGCAGCTTCCAAGTGTAGAGAACGGAAGAAACAAATGATTGAAACAATGAAATCCGATTTGAAATCTCAAGAGGTTGAGAATGGCATGTTACGAAAACAGATCGATCAGCTACGTGACTATGCATTGACTTTAAGGTCGATGCTGCATACTCACCGTAACTGTGAGAATCTTGTTCATAGTGTTGGAGGCTCTGATGTCTTGGATACAGTTTTAGCGGGTGGAGAAGAAGGTTCTGAAGCGTCTGTTCATTCTTTACCCGATTTTCTCAGGGAAGCTCCCACCCCTGCTAGAATTAGCGCTGAAAATGATGATGATAATGGCGAAGATACTGAAAACTGATTTTATCTGTTTATATTTAATTTTATATATATTTGTAATACAATAAGCCGAGCGCAATTGAAGAAAAACCATCAACACTTTCTTTTCATCAATTAACTGAACAATGTCATCCTTTTCATACATCAATAAGGCAGGAAAGTTTCTATGTATTGGAAGAAACTATATGGCTCATATCAAAGAGCTAAACAATGCAGTTCCAAGTGAACCTTTCTTTTTCCTCAAGCCGAAATCATCGGTTTTAATTCCGGGAGAAGGAGACATTTTGATTCCAAAGAACGTCATTGCACATCATGAGGTTGAACTTGCATGTGTCATTGGCAAAGATTTGAAGAATTTGGACCCGGAAACTTTTGGACCGGAACAAGCGCTGGACGCCATTGAAGGATACGCTTTAGCAATTGACATGACCGCTAGAAATGTTCAAGATAAAGCCAAATCGAAGGGTCTTCCTTGGTCAATCGGTAAGGGGTTTGATACTTTCCTTCCTTTATCAAGTTTCATTCCAAAGTCTGACATTGTTGACCCTTATAACGTTGAATTGAATTTGAAAGTTAATGATGAACTTAGACAACATGATTTGACCAATTTGATGATTTTCCCAATTCACAAGTTCTTATCCATGATGAGTTCCATTATGACAATTGAAAAGGGTGATATTATTTTGACTGGTACACCTAAAGGTGTCGGTGCTTTGAAACCTGGTGATACTGTCGAAGCATGGATTGAAATTGATGGTAAACGTCATGTTGCATCCGAATTGAATTTCCATGTTTCCCAGAAACCGGGTCCTTATGAGTTCAAGCTATAAATGAATCACCACCTTTTGAACTCGTATTCCCATGTAAATATTACTTTTCAGATGGTCTTATGTAGTATATGTGTCTGCATTACGTAACATTGAAATTTATGATATTTGATGACTCCTTCTTTCTTCTATTATTTAAATCCATTTACTTTATTATGACCCATCAAGCCGAGTATTTACCAGCGGAAGAACTGCCAATTTCATCAGTTCTTCAAGGTGGATACAATCATCCACTTTTAAGAACATGGCAGCATGAAAGACAACTTCAAAAAAACATGTTTATCTTCCCACTGTTCGTTACCGATAATGAAGATGACGAAGTACCAATTCCATCTTTACCTAACATTAAAAGATTTGGTGTTAAAAAACTTATTCCATATGTCGAAGGGCTTGTCGCTAAAGGACTCAAATCCGTGATTTTATTTGGTGTCATTGCAGATTCTAAAAAAGATGCAGAAGGATCACCAGCAGATGATCCACAAGGTCCAGTAATTCAAGCAGTTAAGGAGTTAAGAAAAGCATTCCCAGATTTGTATATCATGTGTGATGTTTGTCTTTGTGAATATACATCTCATGGTCATTGCGGTGTTCTTTACCAAGATGGATCTGTTAATACCGAAGTTTCCATTAGAAGAATTGCAGCAGTTGCTGTAAATTATGCTAAGGCAGGTGCTAACTGTGTTGCTCCCAGTGATATGATTGATGGCAGAATCAAAGCCATTAAGCGTGGCTTGATAAACGCCGGTTTGGCCCACAAGACTTTCGTTATGTCTTACTCTGCTAAATTCAGTGGGGCATTGTATGGACCTTTCAGAGATGCTGCAGGCTCTTGTCCTTCATATGGTGATAGAAAATGTTATCAATTGCCTTCTGGTGGTGCTGGTTTAGCCAGGAGAGCATTGGTTAGAGATATGGGAGAAGGTGCTGATGGGATCATTGTCAAACCTTCAACCTTTTATTTGGATATTGTTAGAGATGCCGCTGAGATTTGCAAAGACTATCCAATTTGTTGTTATCATGTTAGTGGTGAATATGCCATGCTTCATGCAGCAGCTGAAAAAGGTATTGCTGACTTGAAAGCGATTGCTTTTGAAGCCCATCATGGGTTCCTCAGAGCAGGTGCTAGATTAATCATTTCTTATTTCACTCCAGATTTCTTGGATTGGTTGGATGAAGATATTAAATTATAAATGTATCCATTTACGCTGTAAGTAGTTGTTGTGGTGATGTTGATTGTAATGACTCCTGTTCATTTTCATCTTCATCACCCACTTTTTGAAATTGATTTTCAATCTTATTTTTGTTATCGACCTGTGGTAGACTCTTGAGTTTCTCAATTGCATCATCATTTGTCATACCCAACTCTCGCTGTAATTCAAGTAGTTCATCGTCCACTTCAGTTTCCTCTCCTGTTGAGAGAACTTCGTTCAATCTGTCACTCAATTCCTTTTGATAGGCAATTCCTTCAGCTGATTCGTCCATAATGGCATCAATTCTTTCAATAGATAGTTCGCTATTGATCTCCTTCAATACTGAACTTCCCATTTCCAAGCCTTGTAATACATCCTTCTCAATCATCTTTATTTCAATCGTTTCGATCAATTGAACCAATGTATCGCTCTGGAGCTCCAACTTCTCCAAAAGCTTTTGTTGTCTACGTTTAGTTCTCAACGCCAACTTGGCCCGCTCTCGATCCGCCGGCTTTCTCTGCAAACATTCCATCGCTATTTTCGCTTCCCTATCAATAATTGTTTCTAGCCTCTTTTTGGCCTGTTCCATCTTATCCCGTTGAATCTTCATCTTCAAGATCACTTTGTCATTCTTATCCACTTTGGGCCCTCGTGTTGTTTGTTTGGATTGTGTTTGACCCATCACAAATGGTTTGTCGTAGTACAAAAGAACAAGGGCAAAAAATTAGAACATTAAATTTTTTTATATACACTTTCTTCTTTTGTTAATTCGATGGCACAGGATCATTTGAAGTACGGGCGAAGCTACCTGAAGCAGTATGGATGGAAGGAAGGAGATGCACTGCAAAATGGAGGGATTGCTAAACCCATTCTTATTAAGCATAAATTTGATCAAAAAGGGGTAGGGTCAAATCCTCAGGATAATGTAGCATGGTGGGAGCGAGTTTTTGATGGGAAACTTAAATCTATTCAATTGGGAGACCAAGGATTTGTTCAAAATCGAGAATTGCAGGCGAAATATGATTTGGAAGATAGAAGAGCAAATTCTCCATTATATAAAATATTCGTCAAAGGTACAGGTTTGAAAGGTAGTATCAAAAAAGAAGAGGAGGAAGAACAAAACGCAAATAATGAGGAAGAGGAAAGTAAATTATTGATGTTTGATACAGACAGTGAAGATGAAAGAAGAAGTAAAATAGCACGAAAATTACGTAAAAAGAAGGACAAACGAGGAAAAAAGGAAAAGAAAGACAAAAAGGAAAAGAAGGACAAAAAGAAAAAGTCAAAGTCCAAAAGCAGTGACAAAGTCTCAAAAGATGCGGCAAAAAAGGATAAGAAGAAGCTCAAAGTCAAAAAAACCAAAAAAGAATAGATCACTTGCCTAACGTCACGTGACACGTGGCGCATTTTTTTAAACGAATGCGAGTGGCGCATGCAGGAAGGAATTCTGAAAAAAAAAATGGCACCACTTTTAAAATACAATAAAGAAAGCAAAAAGATAATTGATTTTGATTAACAGTTTGATTTGACGACTCCAAAAATATGCCATTGAATACACATAATTTTATTCCATCTGATTATTCGAATTTTGCATATCCTGTAGATATTTACAATCAAAGTTTCAACTTGGGGTTTTTACAAAATCAGCAAAGAATTCAACCACCTCCACCTCCGCCACTACCATCACTGTCACAGCAACCACAACAACATTATCATTATCAACCGTATTCAACTAATCCTAATCTCCACCAATTACAGCATCATTTAAATAATATTAATAATATCAGTAATATTCCCAATGATATGATTTCATCATTTTATCATAATCCTGTACAATACCCATCATCTTCAACAACAGCAAATCTAGATCAAAAAGCTTTTAGAAGTTTTGATCTTGACCGTCAGGCTCGTATACAAAAACATAAACAGAAGCAACAAAATGCAAGGTCTTTAAGATTCGTTTCTGGCCATTATGATATTAATGCACCAAAACGTCAATACAAATATAGGCGTGGATCCCAGAATGAAATTTCTTCAAAACATTATATAGCGGCAGATTCTAAGGCCAATACTTCCCAATTTTCAAAAGAAGATATAATCATCTTGAAGAATATTCTCCCAGATGCAGAAATCCATAAATGGAAATATATCTCCAACAGACTTTCTAAAACCAAGTCGAAAAAATTGAACACCGAATTCTGCATTAAGAAATTCCATCAAATGTACTCATTACCATTCAATCACAAAAATAGCGCCTTAGATTTAAACTACACTTTGAAACTAAATTCAATAGATGATAAAGATATTTTGATAGATGATGGAGAGAATTTCGAAGGTATGGTGGGTTCCAGTCTGGGATATATTTTAAGTAAAGATGGATGGAACCTGATTGATTGATGGGTTGATTGTGCCCCTGGGTAGATATACGCACATATACGCTTTATTATTATTATTATTATGAACATATCCGCTTCACAAATCCTTATACGCTTCAACATTATACCTTTTCACACTTAATTATTATTCTTCTTCTTATTATTATACATATCTATATACACTTTATCATTATTATTATTATTATTATTATTATTATTATTATTATTATTATTATACACCCTTTTACCCTTACACTATACATTTTTTTCTTCGTACCGTTTTTCCCCCTTGTAATGTCCAAAGTCGTCCAGTTGGGGTCCAAGTACTCTCATGGATTCAAGAAGTATTTAACCTCGTCTTCCGGGTCCGTCTTGTCCTTCATTCATGATTTACCCATTGCAAAGTCCAAAAATACTAAAACTTTGAATATGGTGGTGGAAATTCCAAGATATGAACAGGGGAAATTCGAAATCTCAAAGTCCATAGCCGGAAATCCCATCGTTCAGGACACTAAAAAGGGCAATTTACGCTTTATTAATAACATTTATCCCTTCAAAGGTTACCCGGTCAATTACGGGGCCATCCCCCAGACCTGGGAGGATCCTACGCTTGAAGTAGAAATTAATACCAATGGGGACATTTTTTCTGGCGATAATGATCCTTTAGATGTGTGCGAAATAGGAGATGGAATTTTCACCGTAGGAGACTTGAGCCGCGTGAAAATCTTAGGGTGTATTGCAATGATTGACGATGGGGAGTTGGATTGGAAGTTTTTAGCGATTTCTACGGAACATAAATTATGTCCCGTTTTGGAAAATGCTCATGATGTAGAACGAGAAATGCCAGGATTGTTGAAGGAGTTGAAAAGTTGGTTCACCAATTATAAATTGCCGATGGGGAAACCGAAAAATCAATTTGGGTTCGAAGATCAAGGTTTAGAAGGATGGCTGGGCCCGGAAAACGCATGGGAGGTGATTGAAGAATGTCATGGTAGATGGAAACTTTTGGTGAATAATCAGGTGGGGGAAAATGAAGATTTTCCCGTCATTGATAACTGGACTATACAAGATAGTCAAGGATATCAGAAGAGTGGGGAAAAAATCACACACTTGGAGAGTGCTGGAGAAGATAAGGAAATTCCAAGTTGCGAAAAGGAAATCTTCTACTACAAGAGAGCGTAGAGGTTAATGTCTTGTATATATTGTATCTTATAAACATTTTAATACAACGATCAACGTAATATTATCACATGGCCATATTGAGCCATTCCCAATCATTTTCTTTGTGATCACCTTTGTTGTTTTTATTCAGAGCGTTTGAAAAGTTCGGTAAACTGGCAGGTTGTAATTGGGATGGGGTTGGTGTGGAATCTAAGAAATCAACATCATTTAACAAAAAGTTGGCATCTAATGCATTCAAATCATTACTACCAGAGTTATTTGAAATTTTGTTTTCTGTTTTGATGAAAGATGTCGAAGGAGTTGTTGTAGCAGCGGCAATCACAGCAGTTGAAGAGATTGATTGTTTCTTTTTAGTGGTTGCCCCTCTCTGCCTCTTTTTGATAACATCAGTTTTCATACTCAACGGTCTAACGACACCGTGTAATTTGAGGAATAACCCACATGCATTACATAAAGGTTGACCTTCGGGGTTTCTTCTCCATAATGGTGTCGTTTTGGTTTGACAATTGGTACAAGATATATCGGATTCTTCTTTTGGAGTTGGGGTATTTGAAGAAGAATCATTTTTCTTCTTTCTTTGTGTGATAGCGGTAGGTTTTTTTTTCATAGAAGCACTACCCGAAAAGCTGTTTGGGGTTGCAGATAATTGCTTCTTTGGAAACTTGATAGATCTTGAGTTGAAGCTAGAACTTATATTATTAGTGTTATTGTTTGATGATGGTGTAAATGGTATATTTAAATCGCCATCAAAATCAATTTGATTGGAAGAAAAGCTTGCTGACTGGTCAAAGACAGACTGTCTATTTGGAAACATAGCATTTGTACCTAATGATGATAGATTATCATAATTTAAGTTGTTATTGGAATGTAAACTCGAAGGCATAATTCCCGTAAAACTTGCAGAATGATGATGTGGGGTTTGCGAAGCCAAAGAAGTATATGAGTCTCTTCTTATAGGAACACTTTCCACTTCAATTCCACCAATTGTAACAGGTGACCCCGTTTGTGCAGATGAAGGCAAAAACATATCCTCGGAAATTGGTGTATTATCACCAAAGTCATAATTCAAAATATCCAGATCAGAAGACTGGGGTTGGAAAGGGGTTTGATTAGTGGATTGATTCAATGAGTCCTGTCTAGTATTGTACATAAAATCAAATTGGTTTCTGTCGTTTGAATTGTTTCTTTGAGTCATCATAATGGATTGTGATAGCTTCGATGGTTGCGACGTAACCATCGGCATAATTGACTTTCTTTTAAAGGATGCAGAAGATGAATCGTTGGTACCATTAAGATAGTTATCATTTGAAGAGAGTGATTTGATATGTTCCAAATAGTTGAACTCACTTAAGTCGTCATTGTTTGAAGAAGATGAAGCTTGCATAATTTCTGAGTCATGAATGTAAAGTTCTGGAAATTGAGGCCAATCTTCATATGTGTTCATATGATGTTGCTGCTGCTGTTGTTGTTGCTGCTGCTGCTGTTGTTGTTGTTGTTGCCGCTGTTGATTGCCTGATACTTCCATATACATCATCCGCCAAGTTAAGTTCTTCATACGTTCTCTATTCGGCAATTTTGACCCAGTTGAACTGCTAGTATACATTCTCCATAGAGCCAACGTTGTTGCACTATCACGGAGCTCCATAGTCATTAATAATGAGATTCACTTATAAGAAAGAAAATGGAGAAATACGCTGTAATTAATTGAATAACCAAAAAGGGAAAATAATAAGAACAAGCCGCGACATGTATTTTGACGCGTCACGTGACATGACGAGACCAACCTTTAAAAAGTTGTATATATACATTAGAGTAGTTTGTTAATAACATTAAAATTAAATTCAGATATGTAGCATGTGACTGAGCGTAGTATTTTTGCTTTTGAATTTAATGATTTTTGTATACGCACAACATATCTAAATTTTTCATGTATATAAATTTTCCTCACATATTCTTTTTAAGAAATATAAGAAAATGGTACTTTCACCAGCAGAGAAATCGTTCATTTATGATGGATTAGTCTCGAAATTGATATCTAGAGCGGATTCACGGAACCCAAATCAGTATAGACCGTTTAAGGCTACATGTTCAATTTTACCTAACTCAAATGGATCATCACGAATTTATACGGCAGACGGGATTGAATGCATAACCAGTATTAAAGCTAGAGTGGTTCGAATGCAAGATCTGGAAAAATTAATAAATTTACAAGTGGAGATAAATGGAGAAAGGGACGATCAAGTTTTAACAACTAATACAATAACAACTTTGCATGAAGGCTTACTTAATAGTATTGATAAGTCAATCCTAAAAATAACAGATAAATACTATTTCCAATTGAATATTGATGTTGTCGTGCTAGGAATTCCTGATGATTTCCAAAGCTCCTGTTATACTTTACAATGTATTTTGGAATTAGTTTCAATGGGTATATATTTGTCTTTGATGTCCACTAGGCTACCCTTATTAACATCACAAGAAAATGACGGTGATATTGAAGAAGAACCAACTTTCAATGATGATTGGGATGTTTCAAGCTATTTAATACCAAAAGATTCCAATTTTTCGCCAATATTATTATTTGTTGCTGGGATAGCCGGTCAAAATGTCATAATTGATCCAAGTTTAGAAGAGCAACAGGTCTTAGAACATGGTATGTGTCTAGGTTACTTAAATGGAGAGATTGTTTCTCCAATCAAATCATTATTATTATCAACAGACTCAACAAAAGGTATAAATCCAACTTTAATTTCAAAATCAATGGATTTAATTAAATCCATTGGACCTTCTGTCACAGAAGCACTAAATATAATCTCGAACCAAGAAATTGATTCTTTTGAATTACCTTTATAGTATATATATAATTTATTCAACAATGTTGTGAAGAATATGCTTGAACAATAACTGCAGTAGCAGTTTGAATATTCATTGATCTAACAATTCCGACCTGTTTAATGATAACGCACATATCTAATTCCGCTAATAAATCACCTGGAATACCTTCTCTTTCTTTACCAATTAAAATCAAAGATTTTTCAGGGAATTTCAGATCCCCATTCAATTCAATTGATTTATCAGTTTGCTCCAAACCAATCAATGTATATCCTTCCTTCTTTTTCAATCTCATGAATTCTGCAATGTCATCCATTTTGACTTCAAGCATTGGCATCCATCTATCAGCTGTAACTGCAACACTCTTGAATTCAGGATTTTCTTTAACACTTAAATCATCCATTGTCATCCAACCAGCACCAAGACAATCACATAATCTACAAATACCTCCTAAATTAGGAGGTTTATCAACTAAGGATGAAACAACGATCAATGGTGACCTTTTAATTTGTGATGCAGCTCTACCATTCTCATCAACTTCTATGACTGTTGACCAAGCACCACTCTTGGTTTGTAGCAGTGATGATTCTTCATCATATTCATCAATTGGAACATCAAATCTAACTTCGTCAACTCTTGGCGCGTCAACCCATCTTTCTGGTTCATCTTTTCCAACGGGGTATCTTAATAATTTGATTTGTTTCGAGCTCAAAAATTCATCAAAATATCTTTGATAGACGGCATCAATCTGTCTATCAGAAATTTTCAACAGAACACCACCCGCAATATTAACTAAACTTAAATCTTTCAAAATGTCCCAAATCAATGCATCTCCGGTTCTGTAATGTGTCCATCCTTCGCCCATTGTTGCAATTTCATACATTCTTTCTAATATATTAAACAATGATTTAGGGAATAAAGAAATTAAATTCTTTTCTTTGATTTCTTTGAAAATGACGCATGCCATCGATGATGAGAAATGTCTATTCAGCGCTCTATTTGATGTAGCTGTTGGAATCACAACTTTAGAAACAAAATCAGATAAAAACTCAACCTTCTTATCGTTCGAATAATTCTTGGAAACTAAAATTGAGACTCTTTCAAAAATGGTAATAATTAAAGGCTGTTGATTTTCAACACCGACTTTAAAAATACCAAAAATCATATCTTGAGACTCAGGGTATTTATTCAATGTCAACGCAATTATCCATTCCATGTACATACGAACTAATGGTGACGCTTCCTTGAATAACCTAGGCAAGAGTTTGTTCTGCATAAAGTGGAAAACTTGATCTTTATTTAACAGATCAAAGGTCAGTAGTAAAACACTGTATAGTTGAATTCTCTTCCATTGCTCTTCAGAATCAGTTCTCTTTTTTGGTTGCATCAAATGGAAAATTTGATCATTGTTGATAATATAGTCCCATAATTTTAAACCAAATTCAAATGATTTAGCACTGGCACATATTGCCATGATGTTCACTCTATAACTAATTTCAGGTTTGCCATAAATTTTAGTGTATAAAGAATTTCCTGAAAGGTTCAAATATTTATCATATTCAGAGCTGACAAGAACATCCAATTTGAAAATATTTAAATCTGATTGTTTTAAAAATGCTGCCTTTGCAATGATTTTAGCAATCCAGTGTGTTTTTTCAAAATTTTCATTGAAATTAACTTGATAATCAACAATATTTTGCAAAAGATATGGCAAGAGAGCTTTTCTTCCACTGGATTGATCAATAACTTCATCCGCCAGTTTAAAAATTGAATCTTCCAAATCTTTGTCAGTAATTGAAAACGCCAATAGTTTATTATTCATCAACAATGAAATGAATTTCTGGTGTAAATCACGTTGGTTTAAAATTAATCTATCTTTAATTAAATCGTTCCAAATCGCATCCAAAGACTCCAAAATAAGTTTTGCATCGCTCAACAAAAATCCTTCACTGGAATCATCATCATTGATATACTTAACCAAAAGATCAATGTTTGCTTTGTGGGAATAATATTCAGATAAACTGACGACATCTGATGAAACATTCATCACTTTTGTTTTAAAATCTTTATCAAATTCAGTAATTTTCATCAACTGTCCAATTATATTCAAAATAATAGAAATGATTTCATCCTTTGATTTATAAAATGTTACATCTTTACCTCTTGGAATTGATTTCATAACATTTGGAACTAATTGAACTAACTCATCTATATTGATACTAAAATTTGAGTTAAAAATGCACTTTTCAATGCACTTTTCAATAAAATGAAATTGAGAAATTGAATCTTTGATTGATTCCATGTCGCCCAATTCAGTTAATTTACTTGAAATCAAAGTGAACAATGGTTTTATATCTAAACTTTCCCAAAATTCAACATTGAACAACTTCTCATTGTTCAATAACTTTTCACAGTCACTGTAAATATTCATTGGTAATAAATTTGATCCGTCGACCATCTCATTAATTAATTGTTCAATTTTAGATACAATCAAAGGATCGTCCCATAATTGTTGAAAATCATCATTACCTTCATAGTTTGACAATTGAATGATCAACTTATAAGCTGAAGGATGTGATAAAATTGCAGGAACCAATTCTGGAATTTTAAAGTAACCATTTTGAATTAAAATTGATGACAAAATGGTAAAGGATTGTACATCTAAATCTTTCTCATTAATCAAACTTGAAATTTCCTCTCTTGAATAATTTGTGTTAATAAAGTCTAAGAAGAATTCTTGATTTTCAACAAAAATTTCAAATCCATTTATTTGGACAAATGTTCCCAAAGATTGAACATATGTTTTCAAGCTTGTTTCCAATGGATTTAAATAAAGCATTAATTTCAAGTGAATTGTTTGTAAAGTTGACTGCAAAATTCCTCCTTCAGCAGTTGCATCAAATAACTTGATTAATAACTTTAAATTTTGCGCATCTAAAGGCAGGGATGATTTTTTCAACCCATTCAAAACACCCCAAACAATAAAAATTCTTGCAATTCCAAAAGTCATTCTATCTTCATAAAGTACATGTAAAATATTCTGTACCATTTCGGATTTGGCTTCATTTGAATCCATAGAAGTGATACAGTTTGAAATAAATAAACGTAACTGATCAGCAAATGGGCATTGAAAAGTACCATCGTTATTTGTAATTGAATTAAAGTGATTAGATTTCATTGTGAAAGGTAAAAATACCTGAGAAATGAATTTCATGTCATGTTTAAATAAGCTCATTGATTTTTCAGGCAAAGAAAATAACAAATTCAAAGAAAACTTTTTAACCTTTTCCATTGCTGCTTTGAAACCCACTGAAGGTATCGTCAGGGCAAATGGAACAGGTAATAAAGAGTCAGGGCTAAAAACTTTGACCAAATCATTCTTAGCGGCTTCAGCTTGATTCATAGCTGTATCAATACCCAAAATTTCATAAAGTGTACAAAACCTTTTCCAAGAGTCCAAATAATCAGATTCCTTTGAAACATCCCATGAAATGATAGGAGTTTTTAAATCGATTGAAATTGATCTCACCGACATTTGAATCAAAGTCAAAGAGAATTTTTTATGTTCGTGAACTAATGAAATTAAACCATTTCTTAAATTCCACCAATAATTATCTAAAGATAACCGATTTTGAAATTCTGAATTAGATTTTAAATTTTCCAAACCATGGAAATTGAAATATCTCAACCATAATGTATAAGAATAACTGATTTCATTTTTATCTTTTGATTGGGCTAATAAAAACACCACATCCCAGAAAAAGGTTCTTGATTCGACAGAGTCAGAAATGGATGACATTCTCCATCTTAATGTTTTGGAAGCAGATTTGGCCAACTCTGAGTCTTCATTCGTTAAATAGAGATAAATTAAATTATCAAAAGTCTTTGAAGTGAATTTTTTAGAGTATTCTTCATGGTTCATGAAAAACCATTCAGTAAATGACAAGATTGAAATAAGTAACTCAGTGCTCAATAATTCATTGTCATAAGCAGTTGAGATTTGAGATGTGCCGAACTTTTCTAACACCAAATTCTTCAACTGTTCATTGAACTGGATTGGATTGCCCAATATGAACTGGGAAAGAATTGACTGAATTTCACTCATTATAGAATCAGCCAACGAAGGGAATTCTGAAGTCAGTATGGAAATTGAATCATAATATGATGATAACAAATCACTTTCGACTAAAAGCTTTTTAAGAGTAAATTCTTCAACACCCGATTGGACTTGTGATTTAATCGAAGGAATTGATTTTAATAAATCGCAAAGAGTGGAAATGTATATTTTACAAGAGGATGGAGAAGTCGAACCTTGGATTTTTTTCAAAAGATCCAATGCAATCTCTGTCTGCTGCTCTTGCGTGAGATGATCCGTTAACAGAGCCACTGAATTCATGGTTTCACAAAAAAAAAAAGTAGTAAACTTTCTATGAGAGAAAAAAAAAAATTCTTGTTCCTTTTTTCACCGTTTACTACTCAAAAGATTGTTTTCCATCTGAAGCTCCAAAATCTGGTCATTTGCTAGTTCCAATGCATGATTTTTTAGCTTTGCTTCATCTTTCAATTGATTGATTGTTTTTAAAGCAATTTCGAGCTTTTCCTTAATAGTTTCATTCGATTCTTTTAAATGGCCGATCATCTCCATAAGCTCAGCATTCAACACTTCTTTTTGTTCGATTTGGAAGTTCTTCATATCCAACGTATCAAGAACCTGGGCCAATTTGGCTTTGGAAGAATCTTCAACCACCGCGTTATAACGGTCTATATAAAACTGTGTTTTATTATTTAAGTATTTTACTGCAATAGGTGTGAGTATAGAGCTCTTTGGCACAAAAAAGTTATACCGTCATACTCGTCCTGGTCCATTGAACATCATCAACAGCTTTGTTCCGAGCTTGAAGCTGATATTCAACCTCCTTTTCCCAATTATAATTATTCATGATAAGAAAAAAGTGATACACGAAAAAACACATATTAACGTATAGTAGATAATCACTTTGTTTAATGAATGGGATGGAAACCGATAATTTGTCCTTTTGGGACGCACCAATGACACGGCTAACCGGAATATGGAATGTGGGATGGGGTATTGGGCAAATAAATACAAATAACGAGGCTTTTTTGACAGGTGAAGAGGAGGGGGACGAGGAAGAAAACGAAGGGAAATTAATAAGGAAACTTATGATCAATTCAATTCAATGTTTATCATACGGAGTTGAGAAGCCATCAAGTTGGGGGATTTTAAAAACATGGGACTCTGGAGATATTGGAGAAGTCCGATTAACAGGCAATAAAAGTTGCGATAAAGGAATTATGATGAAGAGACTGCCAAAGTCCAACTTTGAAGTTCAAGAAGACAGTTTAAGTGGGGAAAGAGTCAATACTAAAAATGAATACATTGAAGAAGCGGTGGTTGTACCGGATTTAAAATGGAATTATCGAAATATGAACATGAGTACTAGCTGGAGAATTAGGGGGTCTAGGATTTTTCCCTTTCTTAAACCACAAGAGCATCTATATACCATGAACAGAAATGTTAGTCAGCGAAGAAGTGGCCAACAACAAAAATCAGTGGTAACAATTGCAGTCCATGGCTTTTTGCCGCAGAAATTCACAAAACCATTTTCCAATGAATCAAGTGGGAATTCAAGGGTGATGATGGATTATACAAAAAAAGAACTGGATCGTTGGTCTATCTTAAATAATTTCAAATTGGATATAACATCAATTGAATTAGAAGGCTATGGGAAGATTCAGGAAAGAATTAATGATTGTATGAATATTTTAGAACATTGGAAGGATGAAATAACAAGAAGTGATTATATTATTATGGTTTCCAATAGTAACAGTGTTGCGGTTGCAATTCACATAATGGCAAGAATGATTAATGACGGAATAATCACCAGTTCTGAAAAACTCGGGATTATTGGGATATCAGGAATGTTGTTGGGGCCTATTTCCAGTATAGAAGGTAAAGTTTTATCTAGGGGTGGATCAGTACAAGAGAATGAAATGATTAGTGAATTATTTGATTTTGAAGACACAGAAAGTTCGAATAGTCACTCATTGAAGCAGAGCTTGGAAACTGTTTTTGAAAAAAATTGTAAAATATCATTGGTCTCCAATCTATGCGATTCTATCACTCCCATGTATTCAAGTTTAGCATTACAATTACAACATGCTAATATTTTTCGGATGGTTTATATCAATTCCAAAATTGGTGTTCCTGATTTTTTGGTCAGTCTATTAAATATGGTGATTGCTATTAAGAATTTACAATTAAGTGATCATGGTTTATTAATTGAGCTGAGTAAATATTTTGAGGGAGGAAACTCTAATATTGGATCCTCGCATCTTGGCATCTTGAATGAAAAACATATTTATCGGCTAGGCTTGAGTAACATCTTGGACACTACTGATCTTAGAGTTGACAAAAAGTTATCGGTTTGGAATAAAAACATGAGGGAAATGGATGTTAATAAATATCATATTCCATGGTGTCTCCGAGGTGTGTTGGAAGAATTAGCAAAAGTCCGGAACAACTGGCAAGTAGATGAAATGATGGATCAATTATTAAATGAATTCGAAAGTTGGGAAGGTTTCAATAGCGATGCCAGTCATACTCCTGCCAATAATAATGGCAATATCAATATCAGCAAAACTACCAACAATGGCATATTTAACGGGAGTTACAACAATAATCTTTATAATAACGGACCTTGGAATGAAATCAAACATTGCATTGAAGCATTTTCTGCAATTAAAAGTACCGACATTGGACTTTGATTTGATGCTGAGCATCTTTTACGTAAGCTTCCTCCATCAATTTTGTGCCTGTATAATAATTAAATAAGGATACGTTACAAAATGTTTCCTGTAGAAGGAGGAAAATGGACGGTGAAGAGGACGGTGTTAACCTTGGAGCTGACCAGCGATCAAGAGCAAATACATTGAATGGTTTAGAAACTTTAGATAATACAGTAGTTGTTAATGAAGACGACTATCAAGGGCAACGAATCAATAAGTTTTCCATTAGAATGACCCCTCTCTTTGATGGAGGAGCTTTACTTTTTGGCCCTATCATAAGGCGAGAAGTTCCAACTAATAGGACCATCTCGATTGGCAGATACACGGAAAGAACACGAGGTTATACAGATACTCAGATGATGTTTAGAAGTAAGGTGGTGTCACGTGCACATGCCGAACTCAAGGTCGATTCTACTGCACGATGGTTTTTACGGGATGTTGGGAGCTCGAGTGGAACTTTCTTGGATCATGTAAGACTATCGCCTGCCAATGAGGCTTCAGATTGGGTAGAAATTAAAGACAGCGATATAATACAACTTGGGGTAGATTACCGAGGAGGAGCTCAGGACATTTTCCGATGTGTTAAAGTGAGAGTGCAGTTAAACGGGTCTTGGTGCAATGGGGGTGTTTCCCAGTTTGGTAAAAGGTCCCACAACAAAGTAATGGGTGTATTGGAGAAGGACGGAGAGGACACAGACCGTTGTGCCATTTGTCTAGAATCCATTTCCCACGGCCAAGGATTATTCGTTGCTCCTTGCGGACATTGGTGGCACTATTCATGCATCAGACCCTTGATTTCCCAGAATTATCCCCATTTCGGATGTCCAAATTGTAAGGCTTTCTCTCATTTGGAGGCGGATATAGAGGACTTAGAAGGATAGGGCCCTCGGAGGTATCGGGGAACAAAGAACATTCCAATATAAAAAGTATAAAATCTCACACCCATAATTTTTTTCATGATTGGATAGTTGAGTACAAGTATTTTGACAACGAAACATGGCAGACATCTTCAATGTTCAAATCTTCTTCATCGTTTTCAGAGAAGCGTTAGAAGCTATTATTGTCATTTCAGTGCTTTTGGCGTTTGTCAAGCAATCGATCGGAACGGGAGAAGAAAATAAAGCTCTTAGAAGAAAATTGTTACTACAGATTTGGATTGGTGCATTTTCCGGTCTATTCATTTGTCTTGCAGTCGGTGCTGGGTTCATCGGTGCTTATTATTCCTTAGGTAAAGATATTTGGGGTAATTCTGAAGACTTGTGGGAAGGTATCTTCTGTATTATTGCGACCGTTCTTATCTCTGTTATGGGTATTGCTATGCTTAGAATTAATAAAATGCAACAAAAATGGAGAGTCAAGATCGCAAGAGCTATCATGTCTCCACCAACAACTAGAGCTGAAAGATTGAAAATTTCCTATCTTTTGAAAAAATATGCTTTGTTCATTTTACCTTTCATCACAACTTTGAGAGAAGGTTTAGAAGCTGTTGTTTTCGTCGGTGGTGTTGGTATTACTGAATCTTCTGCTAGAGCTTTCCCATTGCCTGTCGTTTGTGGTATCATTGCTGGTATTGCCGTTGGTTCTTTCTTGTATTATGGTGGTTCTGCTGTTTCTCTTCAAATTTTCCTTTGTTTCTCAACATCTATTCTTTACTTGATTGCTGCAGGTTTATTCTCCAGAGGTATTTGGTATTTTGAAACTAATGTTTTCAATCATAAAACCGGTGGTGATGCGTCTGAATCTGGCTCTGGTCCTGGTTCTTATGATGTTACCAAAATTGTTTGGCACGTCAACTGTTGTAACCCAGAAATTTCAAATGGTTGGGATGTTTTTAATGCATTGTTAGGATGGCAAAATTCTGCCACTTACGGTTCAGTCATTTCATATAATGTTTACTGGCTTGCATTAATGGTTACTTTATTATTAATGCTTTACGAAGAAAAGCATAACCATTTACCTTTTGTTTCTTTCTCTTTCAGACACATGAACCCATTATATTACATCAAGAATAAGAAGAAGGATGAATTGACTGCTGAAGAACAAGAAGCACTTTTCCAAAACGCCAATTTGAAATTAAAAGAAAAGGTTAATCAAGCAAAAGAGCTAATGGATATGGAAGGAGAAGAAGAAGTTGACCATTCCCAAAATTTGGCGGTTCCTGCACATTAATTTAATTTTTAACTGTCTAATGATAATCTATAACTCTTTTGAATGCTTATTTTTGAAACTGAATTCCTCGATTATATTGGAAAATACCTGTAAAATATGGATAAGTATGCTGACGATTATGAAAGCATTATTTGAGATCAGGAATCTATTAAGGGTATCATCCAAAAATTGTAACAATTCAATTAGCTTTAGTTTTACTCTTGACTCGTGATCGCTCTTGAGCTGGCGAAACAAAAATAATTTAACGCATTCTTTGACCGTCTTTAATGAATACAAACGCAGAAGAATTTCAGTTCTCAGAAAAACACATTTTAACCCACACACAGTTGCTGATCGCATTCTATCATGAAGAAATCTCATAGATCCCAGTTTTCAGTCAATTGGCCAAATTTAATGCAATGGCAGATAAAATATCCAGTTTTGTGGAATTTGCTTAGAATTGTTACTCTAATTTTCCCTTCATTTTCTTTGTTTCTGCATGAAATTACAATAGCAATTTCAATCAAGCTGAAAGTGATGATATTTTTAAAACTTATGAGGACATACAAACATTCAGGAAATCAAATGATATAAATTAAAAATTTCATAGCATTTCATAGCACTCTGCAGCATAACTTTGTTCCGTTAATATTGAGTAATTTCGGAACATTCAACTTTATTGATTTTTGAAAATTTCCGTACTTTGAGCCAAAGTTTACTTGTATTTCAAAAATATAATGTAAATTATTCGTAAAGACGTCTTTACAACTTATGGAAAAGTTCCAACTTGTTTATTTTAAAGAATCTTAAATTCCAAACGCAGATATGTTAAAAATACAATAAAATCAAATATTATTTGTTTATGGATGATTGTTTGAAATTCGAATAAATATTAAAATGAACCGTCTATTTCTTGTGAAACTCAAAATCAAACTCTTTAAATGATTATTGTGTCAATTTCATCACAAATTGGTACGTGCACGTATTGGTAAATATCATTACAAGTTGGTACGTATTGTGTCGGTTGGTACGTATTGGTGAATACCATCACAAGTTGGTATATATTGGTGAATATCAGAAAATCGTTATTATAGTAATTCCACTATTTTATGTGTATATTTTAATACTAACAATACCATTTAGTACATTATTATGGTGCTTCTAGGAAAAATCGTTTATATACTTTCACATCATCCAAATTCGATACGAATTCCAATCTATAAAAGTATGACGCGACTACGCACGTATTCCTTTTGGGAATCACTATAAAACAGATATAAACGCGGGTTTTTTTACAAAATACCATTAATATACACATTTACTTACCCTAAACGCCCTTTGGGGGAGCTCTAAAGCTTTCATCCCCTATAAAATCGACATTTTGTTTTTAGGAGAAAAGAAAAAAGTGTAAAGAAGCTGAGCAACCATTTTTGTTCCCGCGCTTATGTAATACATTTTACTGTATAGTAAATAATTATCGAATAGGAAAATGCCATATAAATATAAATATGCTGTTATATAATTATATGTATATAAGTAAATATGGGTAATAAATAGAGGGAGGGGAAGTGTAGACCTTGTGTATTATATTAATCAGGTTGGAATAACAGAATTAGACAGTGTTCATGAAATTGTTGAGTTTCTCTTCTCTTGGAGGAGCGTTTCTGTCGTACATAATACCACCTGGTCTCTTTGGAGGAATAATTGGATCAGGATGTTGGTATTTAACTAACAATTCTTCGGCTCTCTTCAGCACTGTTTGGAGTTGGGAAGGATCAGCAATGGTCTTATTTTGTTCGAATTGAAGTCTTATTTCTGAACACTTTTCTCTGTAAGCAGGAGTCTGGTTGATCCAGTTTCTAGCGGTTCTTAAGGCCTTTCTGTACAATGAAGATACGTGCTTTGCGTTCGCTGCTGAAAATGGAACAGGAGAGGGCATTTTATCTGTTTTCAATTAGAAAAAGAGTTAATGAGAAGAAGAAGTGAAAGAAAAGATACTCTCCCCCCTATGAGGAAATGAATTTTCAACAAAGATAATGGTGTACAGGTTTCTTTTTAGATGTTTGGACTTTGATTCATAATAATGGGGTATAAAATAGCCAGTCAATGGGCTAAGGAGTATGAGGGGGGCTCTAAAAGATTGGGGGACTCGCTCAGGGCCGTTTTTTGGGGAGAAAATAAGCAATATAAGGCCATTTGGGTACCAAAAGACAAGACATTTGCGTGTGTGACGTGTTTCTCACAGTTCAAAACAATGGATGATTTGGAAGGCCATGCACAAATCCATCTGAGATCTAGCAGAGGCTATATTGACAATTCAGAGAAGTTTTTGGGAGGAAAGAATAAAATCATCAACGATTATTGTACAATAGTGAAAACAGAAGAACCAAGTGACTATGACGAAGATGATGGGGCCGTTGAAGAAATACCTCCAGAAGTAGTTAAAAGTATGTTACCTGAAATACCTAGCGTCATATTAGCCGATTCGGAGTCTGATTCGGAGTTGGAATCGGATTTGGAATCTGAATCGCAATCAGATTTAGATTCTAATGCTAATTCAAATGACTCTACAGTTGTTGATCAATCCATCAAATCCAAATTGAATCGTTTAATATCTTTCAAATCTCCTTCGGAAAACCCACTGATGCAGAAATATCCCACTAAAATCCACAAATTGACTATTTCTAATTCTCCCTCCACTGATTCTTTGAAAGATCAAGTGGATCAGATGCTTGAATCTTCATCCAAACCCCCTCAATTATCAAAATCACCAGTACTGGAAACTAATCTTTTTGTCAGTTCTGATAATGAAAGCTTCAATCATGAATCGGATGATGAATCTGATGATGAATTTGTTTCTGCTGATGAAAATTTAGAGCCCGACGCAACTGATGAACCAAACAGGAAACGTATTCGTAAAAAGAGGATGTTGGCCAGTGAGAAACGAATGAAAATAATCATGCAGGAAAATCCTCAATTACAAAATCGATTTATTCAATATAATAAAATAAATCAAAAGGAAAATTCATTACATGGCGTTATATTCAACAAAACCTCCATAACAAAGAAACAACTACCATCATGGCAAATCAAACAACTGTCCTCAACTCCTACTGTTTCTATTGAAAAATTAATTGATTTACAAGAGGTTTTGGTATCTTCGTCAATCTCAAATGATACCACTTTTAAAGCAAGAATCAAACAAGATAGAAGAAGGCTACCTAAAAAAACACATGCTCCTGTAACTGATACAAGTTCATTTATCAATTTCTTAGCACCCAAATGATATCATAGAGTTGTATTGTATAATTTCTAAATTAATACCCTTATTGTGGCTATCACCTTTCCATTCCTTCTTATTAGATGATTATTATTTTTCTTAGGTAAAATAACAAATGTTGAAACAGCGCACCAACGCATCAGAATCGGCTACCAATGAGCCCTCTAGAGCCAATGCATCCACAGAGGGTGGCCAGGCTAAAACTCTGGTTGAATTAGACCCAGATTACGTGTTAAGAGTGGTTTACCCAAATGACCCAAAAACTAATAGCATCGATTTAGAAGCTGTTACTCATGTTAAAATCATTTTAAAGCTCCTTTACGGGAACGGTTTCATTGTTGAGACTAGACCAGATACCAATGATCAATTCATTTTACTTTTCGTTACTATTAGGGATGAAGCTTTGACATCTTTAATTGAATTAAGTAATTCAACTGATCAGTTATTTGGCGTGAAAACAAATAACGGCTCCAGCGATGAGAAAATCTCAATTGCTGAAAGACTCAGACTGATTGGTCTGAAATTGAGTCTTTCCGAGAAGAAAGGCGGTTGTGGTCTTAAAATCGGAACACATGGTATAAAAGCAATGTTCCCTTGTAAGCATATCAAAAAACTTGAATCAGAATACAAATCTAATTGGTCCTCTCTGGGAAAATTGTTCAAGAAATCAGCTAGAGATGAAGACGTCAAATTTCTCAATGAAACTTGTGGAGTTGGTTATTCCATTTACTATAAATTTGTTCAGGCTTATGTTTCTTCAATTGGTTGTCTCGGTTTAATCGGGGTGTTATCATGGTATTTCTTAGGGCAGCTTTCAATCATTTATGCAATTGCCAACTTGTTAATTGGTTTCACCACTTATTTATGTATTTATGCAAGTGAAAGAAAAACAAAAAATGATTGGCATTTACATAATATTGATAAGGCAGAAGTTACTAAAATTGATGACGACTTTATTGAGCCTCATTGGAAATCACTTTTACGTCAAATCATGTTTATTCCTTTTATTATCGGTGGTGCTTTTCTGCTATTTTGTGCCCAATTTTCATGTTTCATGTTGGAAATATTTGTCACCGAAATTTATCAAGGACCATTTAAAGGGATTTTGGCTTTAGTTCCAACTATTTTAGTGTGTCTTGCTGTTCCAATTGGTACTGCAATTTATACCTTAGTTGCAACAAAATACATCAGCTTTGAAAACAACCCAACTAACCAGGAAGATAATAAATCTTTATTAAAGAAATTATTTGCATTTGATTGTTTAGCTGCATATTCTCCATTGTTCATTACATCTTTTGTTTATTTGCCACTGGGTTATCTAGTAGATCCATATCTTCAAACCATTCAAGCTATTTTAACAAGAGCAAGTTCAGTCTATAGCTATTTTCCTCATGTTGAAACCGTCGAATCTAACTATAAAGTAAACAACATGAGATTATCCAGTCAAATATTTTATTTTATGGTTACAAACCAAGTTATTGGCTTCATTGTTGAGCATATTTTGCCAAGGATCCTATCAATTATTTTTAATATTCCAAAAATTGCTTCATTACTTGGTACACCGACCAGTTTAAAAACTTTGGACTTGAAATCAATTGATGAACCTAAAGAACATGAATATTTACAATTAATTCGTTCAAAATTCTTTTTGCCAGCTTTTCCAGAAACTTTAGATGGTGAATACAAACAACATGTCATTCAATATGGATTTTTAATGCTATTTGGACCAATCTGGCCATTAAGTTCATTTGTTTGTTTCATCTTTGGTGTTTTACAACAAGAATGTGATTACCTTAAATTGATTAAATTCAGTCAACCGCCAAAACCTTTCAGAGTGGAATCTTCAACTCCTTGGGTTACATTTATGAAAATTTTATTAATTATTGGATCATTTATTTCAATTTCAATTACACTAATGTATGGTGGTAATGGGGAAATTCAAAGTTTTGTTGGAAAATCATCCGTTGTCGCAAAGTGGTTCTATGTTTTGCCATTTGCAATTATTTCATGTTTGATCATGGTTATTAATGTTCATTTATTTGAAAATGTTATTGATAATATTTATGATACAACTCAAGTGGGTTATATTGAGAAAGAAAAGAAATTCTCGGATATGATTGATGAATTTAAAGGCCAAAGAGGTGGTCATAATCATGATTACACAAACGAATTGGCTAAAATTGATCAACTTATTGAGGTATTGAGAAAGTAAAAAGGCGATGAAAGAAATTCCATTAAAAGTGAAATGAATATAGTTTATACACTGTATATATCAACACGGCACCTTTTCCAAACATCCGAGAGGTATTGTTCGAAAACTTCTTCGTCATCTTCTCTAGCAATTCTATGTAAACTCCAATTTGAAGGATTGGACGTTGAAGGTAACATTTGATTCCGTACAGGCTCCCCGTCTGAATTAACTTCTATCCTTTGGTTTTGCTCAATTGAAATATGAGGCTTCGCAACCTGTAAAACAGCAAATGAACCATTTTTATCACCTTTAACCAATTGTCCTGGATTTATGACAACTACGTTCTTGATAATTTTTGCAAATCTTTTAATCACAGATGGTAAAATCAGCACATCAGGTAATTGGTCCTCAATTTCAGCTAAACCGAGATATGAAACATCAACATTTGCCTTTTCATTGGACATACAAACCATTTGTGGATGAAAATGTCTCTGTTGTAAAATGTGTGATACAATCCTATCAATTCTAGACAAATTGGATGACGCAGATGAAGATGGTAATTTGACTTCTTTAAGTGATCTAAAAATATCCAGATTTGAAACACCTACTCCAATCTCATTTAGTTGAAAAGAGCTTGGATTTGGGAAGCATTTGAAATGTTTTGGTAATCCTAGCTCTTTTCTATTAAATCCAGGCTGGGGATAAACATTATGTGCTAAAACAGCATCATCATTGTGACCAACAAGAATGATTTTTGAGCATTGAATCTTACCAAGTAACGGTGTTATTAGTGACTTAAAGATTTGTTCTGGGGTTTTCAAATCTAATAAATTTTCATCGTCAATTGAGATCTTTCCTAGTATTGATATATCTAAAAATGGACCCATTAAAATCACAACATCAGGATTAATATTATTATTCAATTGATCAATGAATGATTCTAAATGAGAGAAATCTAATTTTGATTTACAATGAAATGGACCGCTTCCAATAACAATTTTCAAATTATCATTACATTCTTCACCAAATCCTTCATTAAATGATAAGATTTCCTCTTTTGAATAAGTGTTTGACCCAAGATATGGAATTTTTAGAATTGATTTAATTTTGAACTCCAAACCATCGTTATTTATTCCTCTGAAAGCAACCAGTTGACCAGGAAATAAAGAAAAATCTTGATCTTCCTTCAGATCGAGTTCTTTAAAATCTAATTTAACTCTTTTACCATACCCACCATAAATCCCGTTTCTACCTGTTTCCAAAAACAGTGAATCTATATTTAAATCTGTTTCTGAAGTTGCAAATGGAGAATCTGGGACTATTCTACCTATGGCATAAATCTCTGATTGTGACATTCTATTTGGGTCTCCAAATTGATTTTCATTCAAATTATAATGATTTTTAATAATTTCATAAATGGAATCGATTTGATCATCTAAATAGTCAGCAATTTCCAACGTTTTCATATTTTGTGTACGATACTTATACTTCTTCGCATTGAAATTAGCCTGGATTTGAATTTGCTTTTCATTATTTTGTGATGATGCTGATGTGGTATTCGGTAGATTTGTTGGTGCCAAAGATTCTAAAAGTTGGCCCGGTTCGCTTATTACAGTTGTATTGATTGAAACATCTCCTTCACTTGGAATGTCGATCGAGGTATTGGCAGGGCTTGAAAAGTTCAATTTCCTCTTCTTTAGTAATGGAGCTTGTCCAAATTGTTGTTTTTTTAATGAGGAGCCATTGATTGATTTTATCGTGGATCTGATCTTGGGAGTTGCATGTGTATTTTGTCTTGTGATTTTCTCTTGAATGTAAACATGAAGTGAATCTAGTAATGGTTCTGTTATCCTCTCATTGGTATTGTGAATAACATTAGACTTATAAGTTTCCCATTGAATCAATAAATCCTCTGCTGTCAAATTAAACAAAGAAATAATCCCTTCAATTTTTGTCGAGATGTTGGGCTCCTCTGCCTCTCTTCCAAACAACCTCGTCAGTGCCTTAGACATTGTTTTTTTACTGAAAAAGAAGTTATATAAAAAGAAAACTGACGCGTAAAGTGATTTTTCATTCATTACGCGTTATATTCTACTATTACTATTACCGAACATAATATATATATAACTCAATATATGTATATTGCACAGAGCTTAATCTCTGTCTCTGACTTCTTCTTTAGGAGCTTCTCTAGATGGAGATTGGTCTCTCTTTTCTTCTGAAGTTTTAGACCCTCTTCTTGACTTTTTAGCACCTTGGTTACCTTTTCTTTCACCAAACTTACGTGCTTTGGATTCATCGTAGTTGACCTTGGAAACAATGGAAATCTCGGCGTCATTGTACTTGATCTTTTCTGACTCGTGATCAGCTAAAACCTTTTCAGCATCTTCACACTTCTTGAATTCGACTGTCACGGTACCGGTGAACTTCTTTTCCTTGGACTTTTCCTTCTTCATTCTGACTTGGTTGACGGAAGCTAAGGAGTTGAAGAACTTCAAGAGTTCGTCAAGAGTAGCGTCTTGTGGCAAGTTTTCAACAACGATGGATCTCTTGTTGATATTCAGTTGAATTTCGTTGTAGTTCTTAGGTAAAGGAATCTTTCTTCTGACCATTTCCCCGTTTTCACTGACTTCAAGTAATTCTGGAGATGATCTTAAAGCATCAACAATTGTTTCAACTGGTCTGTATTTCTTCATTCTTTCAAATTGAGAGATAGTTTGAATTGGAACCCATCCATCATTGGCATTTTGGGTGGTGTAAAGGAATTTATCCTTGAGTAAGTTGGAGTCGGAAAAATAAAACTCCACTTGTTGTAAAATCTTGTTACTTTCTTCACTTGAACCAGCCATTTTCTTGTTCTTATTTAAAAAAGAATGATAATGATCTCTTTAACATATATGATAGAAAAAAAATTTTCTCCCTTTATTATGTTTTTAAAGAAGGTCCAGATTCGCAATGATCACGAGTTCGAATCCCCGATTGATTTTTTCCATTTCAGCTCTTTTTTCCTCTTCTGGGAGCTGAAGAATGTTGAAATTGCTGTAGATGGACAGAGAAACATTGTGATCGCAGTTTGAACGAAACTCTGTGTTTTTTTCCCACTCAATTATATGAACCTTGTTGTCATTTTGATCATTTTGTAAATCACCAAATTGATAGCCACAATCGACGAGAATGGTATGAAACGACGTGTTATTGAGCAGAAGTTGTTTAACAAACTGTTTCCATTGAATTGTAGTCTCGTATCTTATCAACCAAACCTTTTCATTTAATTTGGAAACGCGTAAACCGGGGAGATTTTGGCTTTTCGACATATATTCAGCAAGTGAGTGGTCAGCTTTAACAGTGATTAGCTATAGAAATAACATGCCATTTATAAGTTAGTGAATATATTTTAAAGTGATTTATAAAATGGGGCTACTTACATCAGATAGTTTGGATTCTTGCATAGTTATCAAGAAAAGAAAGACATGAATGTAAATCAGGTGAAGAAGAAAACTTATTTCTTTCCTTGCTTAGAAATAAATTCCTTGGCATAATCACCGAAAGAAACCATGAAAATGGTTTGCCAGATACCAAGACCAATTCTTGGAGTGACACCCTTGTAAAGACCCTTGAAACCATTTTGGGAGTAAACGTATTTCAGAGTACCTACAACGGATAACTTAGCAGGTCTGTTTGGATCCTTAACTCTAGATTGCATTTCGACTCTTGCAACTTCGAAAGGTTGGTTCCATGCAGATAAACCACCACCAACAACAGAAGAAGCAACTTTTTCTAAAGCTGTTAACTTTTCATCTCTTGATTTACCTCTAACATCCCTGATTTTGTCTTCGGCTAATCTAGCTAAACCAAATCTAGAACCCCAATTGGTCATTTGTCTCATGGCAACGGCGTTAACACCCTTGTTGATACCTCTGAAACCTTCCTTTTGGAAAATTTCCTTGAAAACAGTGAAAGTAGATTTGACTGCCTTACCAGAAGCGACATCCTTTGATCTGGTGATTTCAACAGTTTTCATACAAGTGCAGAAACCCATGGTTAAATAAGCTTGAGATAAACCCCCAAAAATACCACCACCAATACCTGAAACGAATGGAGAAGCACCCAAGACGCTAAATCTGTATTCGGCCTCAGTCATGACTGCCAATAAAACTGCACCCTTGGTTGAAGCTTCAATCCATGCCCAAGGAATCAATCCTTGGTAGAAACCTGCTACCCCACCTCTCTTCCAAATATGGGAAACTGCTTGGAAAATAGAAAAGTCTCTATGGGCAGCCATGGTGGTTTTGGTAACTTCCAAAGGTTGACCAAGGGTTGAAACCTCAACAAGGTTCAAACCGGCACCAAGAAGAAGATTAGAAAACGTGATTGGCTTCTTTTCAATTGGCTTTGACATTTCTCAGGAGGAGAAAGTTGTATATATCCTTTACCCCGGGGTTCTGTGTGATAAAAACGGTGAAAAACTCCATTTTTTCCCTTGATTTCAATTAATTCCATCTAATTGTCTTGGATGATTGTTTAAATTCTCCTCTTCGTGTTTAATGGATGGCAATTGGGTCTCCTTTCTAGCCCTCGAAATTCCGGCTTAATTTCATCACATTTGAGGCCTCTATTAATTAAAATCATGTTTGTGAGTCATGCTGACGTAAGATCCCTGGATTTCGATTTTCAATCTGAAACATCCATAAGGTTCTGTTGAATTCTCTTAATACAATGAACGTACTTTCAGGCATGTGTAATGGTTCCAACACGTTAGATCTTTTGAGATCATTTTTTGCTCAGCGTTCAGAATAGAAATTCTTTGAAAAATACCCTTTTTGTTCAACATATTAAACTCGTTTTTGCATCTTTGTCATCCTCTTAACTCGATCTACATGTTGACCTTACTTTCATGGTCCCATTCTCTTTCCTTCATGTTTTTATTATTTTTTCACCTTTTTTTCATTTTTTTTCGGAGTAAATTATTTTTGTTGGATCTTCCGGTTTCTTTAAGGGTGTTCTTTTTTTTGTTGAGTCTCTCTCTGTTATTCTGTTCGTCTTTCTGTTGTACTTGCTGTGTTTCAGTTAGAGATGTCCAATACCGTTACTTCCACTCAGAAGAAGGTCACTTCAAATTTGAAGGGAATCGATACCAATGGAGATACATTCACTGCACCAGATTATGCCATTAAGGACATTCTTCAGGTGATTCCTAAAGATTGTTATGAAAGAAGATTGGTGGAATCATTTTATTATGTATTCAGAGATATTGCTGTAATTGGAGCGTCCATGTGGGCAGCCAATCATTTGATCCCACTGGTTGAAAACAAAACATTGAGAGGGGTCCTTTGGGGGGTGTACTCGGTGTATTTGTCACTTCCTTACACCGGATTGTGGGTTATGGCTCATGAATGTGGACATCAAGCGTTTTCTGACTACGGATGGGTCAACGATACTGTTGGATGGGTGTTACATTCATACTTATTAGTACCATATTTTTCCTGGAAATATACACATGGAAAACATCATAAAGCTACGGGACATCTTACCAGAGATATGGTTTTCGTTCCAGCGACCAAGGAAAAGTTCCTTGCTAATAGACATTCTGTTTCATTGAGCGAAATCGCTGCGGACTCTCCTATCATGACCTTCAAAAATCTTATCTTACAACAATTTGGAGGATGGATTTGGCATTTATTAACAAATGTCACAGGACAACCTTTTGAAGAATTGGAGGGTTCATTTTTCAAGCAATTCTTTGCATCTCACTTCAATCCATCTGCTCCTATTTTCGAAAAAAGAGACTACTGGTTCGTTATTCTTTCAGATATCGGTATGTTGACCCAATTTTACGTTCTCTACAACTGGATTCAGTATTTTGGATATTTCAACTTCACTGTCCATTGGTTAATTCCATATCTTTTCACCAATCATTGGCTTGTTTTCATCACTTTCTTACAGCATACTGATGTCACTCTTCCTCATTATGAAGATTCCGAATGGAATTTTGCTAGAGGTGCTGCTGCTACCATGGATAGAGAATTCGGTTTTGTTGGTTCTTTCTTTTTCCATGATATTATTGAAACTCACGTTTTACATCATTATGTTTCTCGTATTCCTTTCTACAACGCTAGAAAAGCTTCCAAAGCCATTAAAGAAGTTATGGGTGATAGCTATGCCCATTCCGATGAAAACATGTGGGTCACTTTATGGAAATCGGCCAGACAATGTCAATTCGTTGATGGTAAAAATGGTATGAAAATGTTCAGAAATATCAACGGTTATGGTGTTGATCCTTGCAAACAAGAATAATTGCAATCTTCATATTCTGTATACATATATATTACTTTAAAATATTTTGTGTATCTTAATTCATCTTAGTTATTTTATCTCCATCTTTTTTGTTAACTTTCTTCTCCTGTTATTTATCTTGATAATGAATTTTTCTGTTCCGGAGACCGTATATGATCTGCTTAACATTCGTACTGCCCTTGTTAGAATGGAGGATACAATCATCTTCAATCTGATCGAAAGATCGGATTTTTCCCAAAGTCCAATCATTTATTCACCACATGCAGATTTGAAGATTCCAAACTATGATGGGAGTTTCTTGGATTGGCTTTTCAAAGAGCATGAAAGAATCCAATCACAAGTCCGTCGTTTCCAGTCACCAGATCAATTTCCTTTCTATCCTTCCTCAATTGAAGAATCGTTTTTACCATCAATTAATTATCCAAAAGTACTTGCCAAATATTATCGTGAAGTCAACGTTAATTCTCTAATTAAAGATGTGTACCTTAAGCAAATGATTCCAGCTGTTGCACATTCAGGAGAAGATTTAGAGAATATTGGTTCGACTGCTATGACCGATATCACTGTTTTACAATCACTTTCTAGAAGAATTCACTTTGGTATGTTTGTTGCAGAGGCCAAGTTTAGAGCCGAAAGGGAGAAATATACTCAACTAATCCGTAATAAAGATATTGATGGGATAATGAAGGAAATCACAAATGAAAAAGTTGAAGCGTTAATCCTTAAAAGATTAATGGAAAAGGCTAAAGCATATGGTACAGACCCTACACTAATTGAAAGTACCAAACCAAAAGTTGAACCAGAAGTAGTAGTTGGAATTTATAAAGACTGGGTTATTCCTCTCACTAAAAAGGTCGAGGTAGACTATCTTTTGAGAAGATTAGAGGATGATGATTGAATATATTTATTTATATAATATAATACAGATATCAAGAAATTAACTAGTTAATTTATTAATTAATTACTGATTAATCTCATTGTTTGTTCAAATGCAACAAAAGTAGCTGCGTTAGCAGGTGCTGCTCTTAATATAGTTGGTCCAAAACCAACAAAAAATCCACGAATACCTCTTGTTTTGTAAATATCCTTGACAACATCCTTAATACTGTTATATTTCCAATTCAAGTGATTATCAGTTTGTAATTTACTTTTAATCACATCAACAGGATAAATACTTGTCCACATGGTATAACCACTCAAACCACCGTAAAGACATAATCTCCAAGATTCAACGTCCTTTCTTTGGATTCCTCTAGATTGCATGTTAGATTTTACAAGTGATTCAAAAGTGACGAAATAAACCCCTGATCCAAGACCTTCTCTGACCAACGTTGGGACCAAACCTCTATAAATTGATTTCAACCCACCGGTGTTGTAAAGCTCTCTCAAAACGGACATTGGACCATTGAATGTGGATTCGACCGTTTGGATTTGTAATCTGATTCTCACATGTTCAATTGGAGCGGCTAATGCTGAAATTGAAATCCCACCTGCTGCACCTGCATAAAAGAATTGTGATGTTGTCATAGAATTGGTACCACCGCCACCATTTATGCCATCAAACACTCTTTTCATGTATTCATTGACACTAAATTGAATACTGACGCATGCTCCAATACCAACAAGTGGTAAAAGAGTTCCCTTATAAAATGCCATTGGTCCTTCGTCTTTCAACAAATTCTTGATCACCTTCATTGGGGTTATTGATGCATCTTGACTGGATTGAAGACGAACTTTAGTTGTATCAAATGGTTGACCTGTTAAAACCTGTGCAATACCACCCATTGTACCTGCTAAAATATCACGAGCTGCCTGGCCCTTAGAATCAACTGGCTCCGAGTCGATAAGCTGGGTGAAATCCACTTCCGATGTCATTATGGATGAAAAAGTGGGTGTTATCAGCGGAGAAGAGTCAAAATTGGAAAATTTCTTCCATAGAACCCTAAATTGATCTCTTTTGTTTGATCTTTGCTAATAACTTTATCTTAGGTTTTCATTCTTAATAATGCGCCATAAGCCAAAATCCAGCTTTCTAATGGTAAAATTCTTGTTCAAAAATATGCTGTTTTGGTTATAGTAACAATTGGGTATTTTGACCTTTTCTTAATTAATCAAGTCAAAAATGGTCTTGTTGGCAAGCTGAAAAATACTAGCCGTAGCTAGTATTTTTCTCTTTTCAATGGTAATGTACATATGTCATTATTGATGGTAAACAATTGTCCAAATTTTAAAACCTCCTCTCAGCCGCACCTCTTTCCTTGTCATATATTTTTCACTTAATGGATATGAAACTAATTTGTTATCAAAGCATAAATATTAAAAGAGATAAGAGCAGATGAGTTTGACCAAGTTGGCTCCTGCAAAGGAAAATGTTCAGAGAAATGGTGCAAAGAGAATAGAAGAGTGGAATTTCAAGCCGATACGGCATGGTGGCAGGGAATTTAAAACAAGCGTACATTTGAGGCCAGGGAGTGAGTGGAGAGGATATCAGTTTTCCGGGTCAAATCAATATAAGGTGGATGTGAAATTATTGGAAGTTGATTTGGAAGAGGGTGCCATTTCAGGGTCTTTGACAATTTATGGATTAACAGATTTAAATCCTAAAATCACCACGTTCTTCAATGGTGAAATGATCGGACCAAAATATTCGTTTGAAACTAAAAATGCCGACTGGGGGTCCAATTGGAATAACGATATTCAGCATTGGGCCAGATTCGAATCATGGAGAAAATTAAATGTGAATCTAAATCAACCTGATAATTTAAATTATTATTTGGACCCTTTAAGCAATCAATTTCTTTATTTCCGGTGGAAAGAATTGTTTCTATTGGAAGACCCACATATTAAAAATATCAAAGGGGCGTCTTTTGCAGGATTTTATTATATTTGTTTCAATCAATTAGACGGTTCACTTCAAGGAATGTATTATCATAAATATTCGGATAAATTCCAAAAGCTTTCTCTACAACCGGTAGAACCCTTGAAATATTTAATTTTTGAGTATTCCTAATGGCCCAATCACTTTGTTCAGTTTGGCTTACTTCTTCTTTTTCGTTTCGGAGTTCATCATTTCAATTCATTTTATATACTAATTGTGATCTATGTATGTATGTAAATATATATATATATATATTCAAGGCAAAGCTTAAACGATATTATATATGCATATATAACATACTCATATCAAACGAATTTTGTATCATATAATTTTTCTTTTTGTGCTTTAAAATTCTTGATTTCTTGATGTAACAACAATTCCATATCTTTCATGGTTTGATATTGTGCTTCAAATTCAAAGTTAAAAGGGTTCTTGCATTCAATCTCCTCGTCGGCATTTCTGATATTGGATAAAAATTCATGATTTAAAACTTGGTTTATATTTAATCTATCCTGAGGATCCCATGTTAAAAGTCCATCTATTAAAGATATGCATTGAAGTGGCATCAAAGGATATACGGTTTCCCATTTTTTTTTCGGACAGATTAGATTCTCATCAAAAAATGAAATTGCGCTGCCAGTGCCATACCAGTATATTGTTTCTTTCGATGGCATACCGATGACTTTACAAATTTCCAAAATTTGCTTTATGGAATCTTCTCCAATGAACAATGGCTTTCTACCATATAATTCCCCCATAATACACCCAACAGACCACATATCAACTTCTTTTCCATATCTTTTTTTTGTTAAAATCAACTCTGGTGCTCTATACCATCTAGTAGCAACGTATGAAGTAATTTGTTTGTTTCTTTGATGTTTCATCCATTTTTCATTGATACCTCTTGCTAGACCAAAATCGCATATTTTTAACACGCCTTGTGAGGTTACTAAAATATTATTGGGTTTCAAATCACGATGGATAACATCTGCAGAATGAATATATTTGACACCACAGCAAATTTGATAAATAAAGCATTGTATTGTGAAATCTGAGAACTGGGTTGATCCTATTATTATTTTTGCTAAATCATGCTCTATCAATTCTTGAAAACAATAGAGTCCATCATAAGGCTCTTGATGAATTAGATCAACATCTATTAGATTTATGATGTTTTTATGTCCTTTAAAAAAGACCATTAATTTCAACTCTCTGATCGCCCTTTTCAATAGAACTTCTCTTGTAAATATTTTACTTATTTTTTTAATTGCTATCATTGCTTTAGCTGATTTAATACTTTGTGTATCAACTGCTGAACAAACCGTTCCATAAGAACCTTTTCCCAAAATACAAATTAGTTCATATCTAGGATTAATTAAAAACTCGGCTTTTTTATAGACTGCTAGATTTCCTTCTTCTTTTGGTAAGCATATACTGTTCTTGTGTAAACTGATGTTTGATTTACAAGGTATACGCCTTTCAAGACTATGCTTGACATACTTGTCTTTTTTCGCCTTATACATCACTCTTTTGCTCCTGAAAAAAGCTGTGGCAATAAATAAATACTAACTATAATAATTGTTATACAAGCAAAGACTCTATCAACGGAGCAACACTTGATTTATCCACTCGTTGATTTATATTTGAAACAAAAAGGCAAATATGTATGAGCAAATATATGCTCATCATTGCCTTTTTGGGATATCGCGTCTTATATATACAAACTTTTCTCTATGTATAATTAATATTCTTTATTCTTATCTATTATAAAGGGTCAATCGAGAAAGGGAAGATGAACGATTTATCGTTGATGCTTCCGAGTCAGCATACGATTGCAGTGTCGGCGTATATTGATTTCATTCCGCATTTACAATATTCCAAACCATTAGGGTCATCACGATTCTCTAAAACGGTTAAATGCTTATCCCCATCAGGATCAGTGGTGGTGAAGTTATTAATAAAACCAACCAATCATGAGATTGATCTTTTGACACCTTTGAAAAGATACGAAGCAATGAGGCTAAAATTGGAAGGAATTCCAAATGTTCTACCATTCAATGAGATAATTGACTCAGATAGAGCCGCTTATTTGATAAGAGATTATGTTAGGTATAATTTAATCGATAGATTATCAATAAGACCATTTTTTGAGCCAATTGAAAAGAAATGGATCATTTATCAGTTATTACAAGCATTGGCTAAAATTCATGACTGTGGCGTTCATCATGGGGATATAAAACCAGAAAATATTTTATTAACCAGTTGGAATTGGGCAATGCTAACTGACTTTGCTCACTTAAAACCAGTCTATTTACCTGATTACAATCAATCTCAATTCTCGTTTTACTTTGATACCAATAATAGAAATTCGTGTTATGTTGCACCTGAAAGGTTTAAATCTAAGTTCCAATTGGATAATTTAAAGTCAATTGATTATTATCTTACTTCAGAAATGGATATCTTTTCTCTTGGGTGCACGATTGTGGAATTATTCACGGATGGAATACCAATATTTTCACTTTCTCAAATGTTCAAATATAGAAAAGGGGAATATACACCAAATTTGGATTCAATTCATGATGCCAATATCAAAAACATGATTCAATCAATGATAAGTTTGAATCCTATGGACAGAAAATCAGCTAAAACTTACCTGCTAGAATTTAGGAAATTGATATTTCCTGATCATTTTTATACATTTCTTCATCCATATATGAAACAGATGGCTTCTGATGATCATTTCAAACAAGAATTGAAAATGGGTAAGCAATTGGATAAATTTCATTTGTGCAATTTGAGGATTGAACGACTGTGGTCAGATTTTGATAAGATTGCGCTATACCTAGGTTTCAAGGGGCAAATAATGAAATGGGATTCACAAAATAATTTGCAAAGTAATAAGGAGTCAATTATACCGATTGAATTGAATTTACCAGGAATGAAAAGACATGTACCACAAAATACATCAAAAATATTTACTGAATCATCTAATAATGACTGTTCATCGTTAATCTTTCTTTCCTTAGTGATGTACAATGTTAGAAATACAACACACTCTGTGTATAGGTCCAAGGCTTGTGATTTGATTTTATCATTTGCAGAGCAATTACCTGATGAGGTTAAATTTGATAGGTGCTTACCTTACTTGGCTAATATGCTAGATGATCCTAATGAGGAGTTGCAATCTGTTGCATTAAAATCATTAACCCAGCTATTGTTGATGATAGACACGATTACTCAAATAAATGTTTATTTATTTCCCGAATATTTATTGCCCAAGTTGAATATGTTGTTAAAAAGATCATATACCGAATTTTCAAAAGAGAACACAGCAAACTCTTCTAAAATTTACTTGGATACTAGCAGAACCGCTGTCTCGCCTGAACAGTTTAATTTTAATGCATTTTCCAGTGGTTCCTATATTCGAATGGTATTTGCAAGTTGTTTACCGTACCTAGCATCTACCTCAAAAAAGTTTTACAAATTATCGAAACTGATGAAGAGTAAAATCTACGAGTCAACAGGAGATACCTTTGGTGATTCTAATATTCCTGGATTTTCATCAACCTTTCTTAATGATAGTTCAATTGATTTTGATTACAAGGATTTACAATTACAGTTTGAGCAGCTGACTAGAAGGATCTTAACAGATAACGATTCAATTGTCAAAATCGCACTTATGAAAAATATAGTACCTTTATGTTCTTTTTTTCCAGAGGATAAAATAAATGATGTTATACTTGGACATTTGATCACTTATCTAAACGATAGAACAAGTCAGTTGAAATTAGCATTTATTCAATGTATTCTACCTATATCTATATTTGTTGGTCCCATTAGTGTGGAGCAATATATTTTACCATTGCTGATTCAAACATTATATGATCCAGATGAGCTTATTGTGATTGAATTGTTAAGTTCTTTAACACAGTTTGTTGATTTAGGTATGATTCGAAAATCATGCTATTTAGACCTAATTGACTTAACTATTAAATTGGCATTACATCCAAATGAACAGATAAGAACTGGTGTGACCAATTTAATTCTATCCATTGGATCCAAATTAAGTTTGGCAGAGCTATATTGTATGGTCTATCCGCTAATAAGGCCATATTTTCAACATGAAATTAATGATTTTACATGGAATAATCTTTATTTAACTATGCATCCCCCACTTAGTCGGAATGTTTATGATTTTTTGAAAATTTGGTCTACTACAAAGGACCAAACATTATTCTGGCAAATAGTGAATTCCAATGACATAAATGGAATTAAAAGGATGGATTCATTTGGTAATTCTAGGACTATATTTATGAAAAAACAAAAAGGAGCCAGCACAATGAATAAATCAACATTATCAGCGGCTGTTAAAGAAGTTATTTTGAACTCAGAAGTTCCATTCAACAAAGAAGATAAAATCAAACTCAACCAGCTCTTCTCCATTGGATTAAATGAGAATGATTTATGGAAGATTGCAGCACTCAGATCATACATTTTTAAAGTTGTTAAATTAGAATCGAGAGAAATGCAGTACGTTTCCAATTGGGATAATAAACTAAACTTCATTGCAAGATCGGTTTTTGTTGATGTCAAGTATCGTTTTGAGGATGAAAAAGAAAATAAATCTCGTAAGGAATCTAATGACACAATAACTGGAATTCCAAAAATGTTAGTCCCATCTAATGCAAAATCCCCTGAACCTTTACCGAATACAAACTTTGTTCCATCAATTGATGAGTCTATTACGCAAGCTGGAACTCTTCCTATTTTTTTATTACCAAATTTAAAACATACCAAGCCATTCATAGGTGAGAATAAAGCTGTTGCAATGGGTGAGACATCATCTGTTTTTTCGGAAAATAGTAGGCAAAGAAGGAAAAGTGGTGGAATATTTTTTGACGATTTAGGTGATGCAAATGTGTTTGATGAGACATTACATCGAAAACAACTAAAAACTTACGTTAATCACACATATCCGGGGTATAATCCATTTATTTTGAAGTTCTTAAGCAGCTTGGAATTCAAACCAGATTTGAATATATTTCCGGAGTTTGGTCCAATTATTAAATCATTAAAAGTTGAAACATCAACAGCTTCAAGAAGCAACAGGAAACTAATTTTTGATTTACATGAACATCAAGAATCGATAAATTGTATTGCCATATCACCAGATCATCAATATTTTGTAACTGGTGATGATGGTGGATTCGTCAAAGTCTGGGAAAGCTCTAGGCTGGAATTGGATGTAACAGGAGACTCTTGTTTGAGTGCAAATTTAGGAGCAAGTGTTAAGCAAATTAAATTCATACCTGAAAGAAATTGCTTTGTTGCTACCACACTCAATGGTGTGATAAAGATATTCAGAGTTGATTTCATTGACTCATTGAATAAATCAAAAAATGATAGATTCAAGCAAACTACTATTTCTTTGATTAGAAATTTCAAACTGAAAAATAGTGGTGACGTGATCATAACCAATTTGAAGATATCAATTTCTAAAGATAAACCATATATTTTTATCACTATTTCATCGGGAGAGATAATCATTTTGGATATAAGAACAATGGAAGAAATGACAATTCTCAAAAATAATGTAATGCATGGCATTCCACTGTGTTTATGTATTGATAAACTTCAGAACTGGATGTTGATTGGAACTTCAAAAGGTGTATTAAATTTATGGGATTTGGAAGCACAACTTTGTGTTAAATCTGTCCAGTTTAAAAATTCATCATTTCCAATCACGTCAATGGATGTATTGGATGATGAATCATTTGAGCTCTATGGTAAAAAGGAGAATCAATTTATTTCTTTTATTGGAGGTACAGGTAGATCAGATGTAATAATATGGGATGTAAGTAGAATGATTCCTCGGATTTGTTTGTGTTCCAATGGTGTTTCATTACAAGCAAGTGGTGAATATTACAGTATTAGAGATGTCGATGATCAATTGGAAAGTATCATGTTGAATTGTTGGGCACTTGATAGTCATATTGATAAAAGTAGTACATCCATGAGTATAAATGATAAAACCTTGATCACTTCAACTTGGGATAAAAGAATCATTGAGTGGGATTTGAACGATTTTTCCAATTCTAAGAGTGCCACAGGCGGGTCCTTGATGGTATATACAGAGTCCATCCTTAGCTCGTCATTATCAATTGTCTCTGAAAAGTCCACCAAATCTAAATTCGATGATAAGCCCTGCTTTGGATCCGATAAAATTACAGCACTTTGCAAACTGCTATTTCCTTTTGAAATGATCGTTTCTGTTGACAGAAGTGGTGCCATTCGTATATACCGCTAAAAGATGTGTATTATATTTCAAAAAAAGTTGATCCGATATTTTCTATTATATAATATATTTATAAAGATAACTTTCTATAACAGAATTTCTTTATTTTGTGATTGGCAACATGAGGGATGAAGAAAGTGATTGTCTTTCTCAGGATGACAGTTATTCGTTCTTAGAAGAGGATTACGACGAATATGAAGAGGATGATTATTATGATGAAGAAGACGATTATGAATTAAGTGATGGTGATGAAGGATATGAAACTACAGATTCGCATATTTTTTTTACACACATGTATACCAAGACTTCAAGTGGGAAGCCTATTGAGAGAATGAAGTATATAACATTGAATTATGAGGACATCCAGGCAGATTTCGAAGAAAAGGCTATGAAATTGGATCAAATGTTGAAGATTGGATGGGAGAAGTGTTTAATTTTAATATTGAAATTTGACAACAACGAACATAAATTGCTAGATCAGTATATGAATAATGAAAGAACGGAATTTCTGAAATCAAATGGAGTGCTGCCAAATGAACCGAATGGAGTAATTGTCAAAAGGGAAAGAATTGAAATAGAGAACGATTTCAATTTTGTGTGCTCTATTTGTTATTGCAGTCCAGATGATGATGAATATATGACTGTGTTTCATCTTGATGGTTGCAACCATCGATTTTGCACTGATTGCTATAAACAATATATTAATCAAGAAAACAGAGATGGGAAGATTCTAATAAAATGTCCATTTTCAGACCCTATTTGTAACATTTATTTCACAATCAGTGAATTAAGAGATTTGAGTGATTATATTAAAAAGGAAACTGAAGAAAAGAAGAAGCAAAAGGAGATTCATCATTTAGCATCTAAAACGAATTTTTTAACAGAAGATGACATTAAAGTAAGATATCAAATTGATTCCAATTCAGATGATGATTCATGTTCCTCAAGCACAAATTATCATGGCGATCATGATTATAATAATAGTTCTAACGAAGTGAAGGAAGCAGATAAACTGTTACGAGAAGAAAATCTTGTTTTTAATTATCATCTAGAAATGATTCAAAAAGAAAGAGAAGAAAGGACTTATAACATAAATAGGACGTTATTATCAAAACATTTATTCAATATTGCAAAATTCTACACTCAATCCAACTCAAAAAATATCAAGGGATGTTCTGCACCGGATTGTGATGGAATGGTTCAATGCTTAGGATTTGAATCTGACGATATTGTAAATATTGAAGAAATGACGGAAAAATTGTTGATACCAACAGTTACATGCAATCATAAACACAGATTTTGTTATTCTTGTAAAGGTGAAATGGATCATGCACCATGTCCTTGTGTATTTGTTACCAAATGGAGAAAAAAAAATAGGGATGATAGTGAAACTTATAACTGGATAACTAGTCATACTAAAATGTGTCCAAAATGTGATAACTCTATTGAAAAAAATGGTGGTTGTAATCACATGAAATGCAGATCGTGCCAATATGAATTTTGCTGGGTTTGTGTAGGAGATTGGAAATTACATAAGGATAATTACAATTGTAATTTATACAAGGGTGATGATGAAACTAAAAAAGAAGACATGAATCAATCAAAGAAACTTTTGGAGAAATACTTATTCTATTTTGAAAGATTTAATAACCAAAGGGTTTCAATTGAACAGGATAAGGCATTGTTGGAAAAGTTTGAAGCAAGAATTTTATTATTACAAAAATCATTGGGAATATCATACATTGATACAATGTTTTATCGGGAATGCATTGATACGTTATTAACGGCAAGAAATAACCTGATGTGGTCATATGCATTTTTATATTACCTAGATCAATCATCAGGAAAATCTCTATTTGAAACAATTCTCTGGACCTTCTCAAACACTATTGAATCTTTATCCCATTTATTTGAACATACCAACATAAAAGATGTCATCAAGTCCAAATCGAAATTTTTGCAATTGAAAGGACAGGTGCTTACATTACAACCAAAGCTACTGGATACTACATTGGATATCATTTTGAATAATCAGTGTACATTTGTTAATAACAATTTTTGGTAATAAATTAAAATTTATAAAGTTTTAATCTCCCCTTCTTCAGCTAAAACTAACGCAGTTCTGGACGGCAAATAGACTTGTAAATAATTTTTCCTATTATTCCACTCAAGATCCTGAGTAAAGAATCGGCTAGCTGGCTCGTCGATTCTTCCATGACCACCAAATTGTTCTCTATCAGAATTCAAAATAATTTTATAAACACCTGGTTTGTCTACTCCAACACGGTAATCAGTATAAGATTTGCTTGGATGGAAATTAAAAATGAACAGTTTATTATTTCTTTCAAAGACAATAACCTTATCGTCTTGATTTTTTAAAGAAACATAAGCAGGTTCGCAATTTAACCAAGTGAATTTTGATTCGGTTTCATTCATTGCCTTATCAAATGCGTAAAGGAATTTATACCTTAACAAATCATCGCTAATCAAATTGAATTGTCTTCTGGCATAATGATAGCTCTGGTTATTACCAATTCTGGGAAAATCAAGCCATTCAGGGTGTCCAAATTCATTACCTTCGAAATTTAAATAAGCCTCCCCTCCTAGTGATTGCGTGATTAATCTAATCATTTTATGTAATTGAATCCCTCTGTCAATAACAGGTGTAAATGGCGAAAGAACAGACATATTTGTATACATTTCAGCATCCATAAGCCAAAATGCCAAGGTCTTATCACCAACAAGAGCTTGATCATGTGATTCACAGTATGAAACACAAGGTTCCTTGTATCTTCTATTTGATAAAGTATGAGCAATTTTACCCATATCCCAATTATCATCTTCTTCGTGTTTTAAAAACTTAATCCACATATCAGGGATTGACATCGCTAATCTATAATTGAAGCCAACACCACCGTTCTCTCTTGACATACATAAAGTTGGATAACCTGAAACATCTTCTGCAATTGTCGTTATTGAGCAGTCATTAGCCTTTGCGAACTTCCCGCAAAGATCGTTTGCCAACATTAAATAAGATAGTGCTTCTTTGTCAACTGGTCCGAAAGGTGATAAATATTCATTATAATCACCAGAAAAGCCTGCACCAATTCCGTGATGAATATATAGCATGGATGTTACTCCATCAAATCTAAAACCGTCAAATTTGAATTCTTGCAGATAATATTTCAAATTGGATAATAAAAATCTCAAGGTTTCATAATTGCCATAATTGAACAATCTTGAATCCCATTGATCATGATTACCCTTGCCCCCAGAATGAAAATAGCAATGATCAGTACCATCGAACATGTTTAAACCATCGCTGACATTTTTGGATGCATGAGAATGAACTACATCTAATAAGACTCTAATTCCAAAGCCGTGAGCAGTGTCAATCAACTCCATTAAATCTTCTGGAGTCCCAAATCTTGAAGATATGGCAAAAAAACTCGTAATTTGGTAACCAAAAGAAGCATAATAGGCATGTTCCATAATTGACATGAGTTGAATAGTATTGTAACCAAGATCTTTGATAATTGGCAATATATTCTTAGTAAATTCTTTGTAAGAACCAATTTTTGGTTCTGGGGTTGAAATACCAATATGAGCTTCATAAATTTTCAATGATTTAGGTAAATTTGGTCGTTTATTTTTGAAAATGTATTTATTTTGAGGATTCCAAAATCTGGCTTCGTAATCTGGTGTTGAATAATCATTTGGAGGCTGCGTGGCTCTTGTGATATAAGGAGGCAACCTTGCAACTTTTTCACCTGATGGTAAGGTCAAAAATACCTTGACTCTCGAATTGTGGTCAATTCTAGGGCTTCCATCCGGATGTGGTGGTAAACTGATGATAAATTTCCCGTTATCTGATTTACACATTTTGTCGGCATCATGTTCCCAATTATTGAAATCTCCAATGAGACATGCCGATACTGCGTTCGGTGCGTATTCCTTATACACAATGGTGTTGTCTGGGAGCACATGGATCCCCATTTCCTGGTATGAGTCTGCAAATTTCAGAATCCCGCCTTCCTGTTTCTCAAATCTCTCAAGCCATTGATCCGCCACTTCCCGCCGATATTCCAATTCCTCTGCATAAGGTTCAAGCCAAGGATCAATATCAATAACTCCTCGAACTCCTGCTGGTATTTCCTTCGCCATTGACCGTTAATTTGTTATCTTATAAAGAAAAGTGTGTTACGCGTAGGTGTCAAAAAGGCAACCCACGAGCATCGGGTTATCGTTGCTCAGCGCTTACGTAAGTTTCCCGGGGAAATATGGAGTTACCCGGCCTCGGTGATGGCTTCCTATTTGGGCCATTTTAATTTTTCACTCACAAGAGAAAAATTTTTCACTTTTCCAACTCTTCTTCAACACCTTTTTTTTCTTTCTTTAACTACAAACAAATAAAAATGTCTGCTAGACCACAAGTTTCCGTCGTTGGTGTCAACGGCCAAGCCACCTCAACTTCTTTACCATTGCCAGCTGTTTTCAAGGCTCCAATCAGACCAGATATTGTTCACTCTGTCTTCACCAAGATCAACAAGAACAAGAGACAAGCTTACGCCGTTTCTTCCAAGGCAGGTCACCAAACATCTGCTGAATCCTGGGGTACTGGTAGAGCTGTTGCCAGAATTCCAAGAGTTGGTGGTGGTGGTACCCACAGATCTGGTCAAGCCGCTTTCGGTAACATGTGTAGAGGTGGTAGAATGTTTGCTCCAACTAAGATCTGGAGAAGATGGCACATCAAGGTCAACCACAATGAAAAGAAGTACGCCACTGCTTCCGCCATTGCTGCTTCCGCTATTCCATCTTTGGTTCTTGCCAGAGGTCACAAGGTCGAACAAGTTGCTGAAATTCCTTTAGTTGTCTCTGACGATTTACAATCCGTCTCCAAGGCTAAGGACGCTGTTGCTGCTTTGAAGGCTGTCGGTGCCCACAAGGATGTCATCAAGGTCATCAAGTCTAAGACTATGAGAGCCGGTAAGGGTAAGATGAGAGGTAGAAGATTCACTCAAAGAAGAGGTCCATTAGTCGTTTACTCCCAAGATAACGGTTTAGTCAAGGCTTTCAGAAACATCCCAGGTGTCGAAACCGCTGATGTTAAGCACTTAGGTTTGTTGCAATTGGCTCCTGGTGCTCACTTGGGTAGATTCGTCATCTGGACTGAATCCGCTTTCGCTTCTCTTGACCAAGTCTACACCTCTTTGCCAGCCAACATCATCACCAACACTGATGTCTCCAGAATTATCCAATCTGAAGAAGTTAAGGCTGTTGTTAAGGAAGCTGGTGAAGCTGTTTCCAAGAGAACCGCTTCTCAAAAGAAGAACCCATTAAAGAACAAGGCTGTTATGTTGAGATTGAACCCTTACGCCAAGGCTTTCGCTGAAAAGAAGCTTGGTTCCGTCAAGGTTGCCAAGCCATCTTCTAAGACCGAAAGAAAGGCCTTCCTTGAAGTCTTGAAGTCTGCTTGATTTTGTTTCCTCTTTATAACTAATTTCCCTTTTGTGTAATTCAGTAATAATTGAAATAAACTTCATGAGCATTTTTTTGTTGACTTTTTCCCCGTACCCGGGGAAAAGAATTAAATGGTTGACTTCTCATCACCCTCTTTCCTTAACGGATTCTTTAGGATCGGAAAAACTTCATGACTAAAAAGCTTCCTCCAGACGTGAGAAATCAACGTAAACCTACAAGAGTTGCATGCAGTTTTTGTTCGAAAAAGCATTTGCAATGTGACGATGCCAGACCATGTAAAAACTGCACGAAAAGGGGATTCCCGGAAACATGCCAAGACGCAATAAGGAAGAAGAAAAAAACAAATGGAGTAGTTGCAGTCAAGAATGAAATGGATGGCGGTAGTAATGAAACCGTGGACGTTAGTGGTACAACGATAATGAGTGCTGATTTAAATAGTGCCATTTCTAAAAAAAAATCAGCTCCGGTAGATAAAATTTCAAAACCTAGAGGAAGGCCTCGTAAGGTTAAACAGGTGAAACCAAAAACGACTATTAGAGAACTGCCACTAATAGAAAGTAAAGATAAACTAAATGAAACCCAAAATGAAACCCAAAATCAAACACAAAATCAAAGTTTGAATCTGAATCAGAATCAGAATCAGAGTCAGAATCCTTCATTTGTTGGTTTGTCTTCTTTAAATTTGCCAAATCTAACTAGTTTACCTAGTTTTCTCAATACACCAAAATCGGCATCATTTGCGCAATTTCCTCAATCTCCTTTGATCCCGAATCATCCATCGCAAAATCAAATGACATCCATTCCTTCTTTTTCAGATATTAAGTTGAACTCCTCATTTTGGGATATCAAGTCTGCGTCAACTAATACCGGAAATGTGAAACCTTTGGTCCCAAAATCTCCTATTCCATTGTTTTCAGGATTATCAAAATCAAATAATCATCTCAAAAGTCCAGTACTTGGCAGGAGTAAATCTTCAAATAGCTTGCTGAATATTTTAAATCCACATTCAGCTACACCTCAGCAAACTAGAGATGAATTTCAAAATAATCCGACTAAGTTGGTCTCTGCTACAGGCAACGGAATAAACGTTGGCGATAATGATGTTGATAATGGTACGGAGAAAAATAATGATAATGCTAATAACAATAATAACAATAATAATAATAGTGACAAAAATAATGACGCTGATAATAACGATGAGGGGGATACTAATATTGATAAGAGCAATAATAACAATAATAATAATAATATTAACCATAATAACAATAATAAGGATGATGACGATGATGATGATGATGATGATGATGATGAAGGTCTACTTGAATTTAGGGCTAATTTAAGTGGATTCTCAAATCAAGCAATCTCTCCGAAAAAGACAAATGTTACTGTTGCGGAACTAAATGCAAGTGAAAGTTTAATCCAATTGAATGAACTTATGTCAGCTGATTCACCAACAAAAAAAAGCTCATATAGAAATGAGAATGAAATTAGAAGTAATTCAATGAGTAGGGCTACCAGCAATACGGGGAATTTTAATGCTGGTTATGCGCATCAAATGAACTTTGAAATGGATGGTCTAAAATATCCAAACTCTCCTATGATAAGTAATTTAGAAGATGAAGATTCAAGACCCTTTATCGAAATTAATCTGGAAGATGGCACTATGATATCATCATATCCAAATAATGCAACACCGAATTCTTTTGTTTTCAATCCAAATCATTCCCAGATGCCAAATACCGCAAGTGAAATACCGAATGACATTGAACAAAATGATGAATACACATCGCCTTTAATAATGCGACATGTGATTAAACATCCTGATGATATTTACTTAACAAGTATTGTCAAAGCTTATCAATATCCAAATGCATATCATGCTCTTATTGCTTATTTGAAAAGAAGGTTTAATAACTTACAATTATTAGAAATTGCAAAATGCATGGCTAAATATAGGCCAAGTTTCATTAGTGCAACAAAATCACTTTATGAGAACGATTTAATTTTTACTGAAAGGTCATTTCAGAGAACATTACTAGAATATGAACATTTAATTTCAATGTCTCCGTCACCAACGATTATTTGGAGGAGAACAGGGGAGATCGTTGCAATGACTAATGCATTCTGTGTTATGACAGGATATTCTAAAATGAGTTTATTGAGCAAAAGAACCTACATTGTTGAATTAATGGATGATGAAAGTACAATTAAGTATTTTAGGTCCTTTAGTGATTTAGCCTTTGGTGATTTAAATGCAAATTATTTAACGGATTGTAATCTGCGGAAAGCCAATGATGACGATTATTTGAAATGTTGTTGTATTTGGACGATTAAGAGAGATGCTTTCGATATCCCCATGTTAATTGTCGGGCAATTTTTGCCTGTTTTGGAATGAACGGCAATATTTTTACTATCAATGATATATTATCAACGTAAGAAAAACAAAAATGCGATTTTAACCCAGTGTATAATAGAATAAATATATATGTGTATAGATTCGAAACGAAAACAATTTTATGCTTTTAAGATTTCGTCAATAACCTTACCAAAAGCAACCACTTCTTCATCAAAGTATCTTCTACCAGTTAATTGGAATGCAATTGGAGCACCCTTGAATAATTCTGGGATGTACTTGTCATGTTCAAGCTTTTCGATTTCACTTCTTGGTTTGAAAGTTTCATCCTTGACATCAATTGAAGGGTCTTGGCTTAAACCAGTAGGTAAAACTAATGTAGGTAAATCCAAGATGTTGAATAATGAGGTGTAACCCCAGTATAATGGACCTGCAATACCATCTTCAATACAAACAGGAGCAGTACCAACATAGGTTGGAGAAATAATGAAATCAACCTTTTGCTTGACGAAATAATCGTTGTACTTCTTTCTCAAATTATCTCTTCTGTAGTTAAGCTCTCTGTTATCAGTAACAGAAAATTTCTTGTCACCTTCACCATATGATAAAGCCCACTTAGTCAATGGTAATAATGGTTCACCTGAAGGTCTGATCATATCCTTTTGAGCAAAGTTGTTATCAATACTGTATAATAAATTAACAACTTCATAAGCTTCCTCGATCTCAATTGGATCAAATTCAATGACATTAACACCTGCGGCCTTTAATTTATCGGTGACAGTTTGAATACCTCTTTCAATTGGTGGGTGTGGCTTAACGATACCATCATCTTTCAAAACGGCAACAGTGATATCCTTTGGTGATGGCTTTGGCACGTCTCTCCAAATAACTGGGATACACCATTGATCTTCATCCCATGGCTTACCTTCGTTAATGTAAGCTTTCATAAATAATTCAATATCATCAATAGAGTTTGAAAGTGGACCTGCAACAGCAACGACGGATTCTTGACCCTTACCACTTGAAACACCACCGAAAGTGGAAATTCTTCTGGTTGTTGGTCTCAAACCGTAACAACCGGAGAATGCGGCTGGTGCTCTGATTGAACCACCAATATCAGTACCAACACCCAAAGGAGAACCTTTACCAGCAACACAACAACCTTCACCACCTGATGACCCACCAGGAGTCAATAAGGAGTTGTATGGGTTTCTACTTCTACCAGTAATGTTATTGTTAGAATCCAAGTGCATCAATGATTGTGGTTGATTAGTTCTGACGTAAAAGATAGCACCTAACTTACGTAAAACCTTGATTGTAGCAGCATCTTCAGTTGGAATGTTATCTAGCCATCCAACCCAACCACCGTTAGTAATTTTTCCTGCGTAACCAATTTGCTCCTTTAATGAGATTGGTAAACCGTGTAACGGACCCATTGTCTTACCTTCTTTTTTGAGGTAATCATCCAATTGTTGCGCTCTAGTGAGAGCTTCGTTAATGAAGAATTCCATTGCAAAGTTGGTGAATTGATTTAACACAACTGCTCTGTGTGCAAAGGCCTTCATAACTTCGACTGATGATAACTGGGACTTTGCGATTTTCTTGGCAAGATCAGTGGCAGACATTTCGGTGATTTCCTTTTCAGCTTCACTTAAAGCGCTACAGTTCTTGATATATTCAACAGTGTTGAAGATTTCCTCATCCAAAGTGCTTGGAATGTCTTGTGCTGGTGGGTGCAATTCTTTTGGTTGTGCGTTTTTCAATGTTTCCAAATACTTGGCAATCTTTGGCTTCCATGTTTCGAATAATTCCGCATTTGATACGTCATCCGTGAATTTATACAGATGTTCAAGGTTATTTGCTCCAATGTTTGGCATCTTTTCTGTTTCTTGTTTGTTTTCACAAGAAGAAAAAGGTGTCCTTGGAGATCTATAATATTCTTTATCTCTGCTTATTTATATAATAAAACCGTTATTTCCTAATTGGGAAGCCTTTGCCGAGAACTTCCTGACCGCGCTGCCTAATCAGGAAAGTGCATACCAAACTTTCTATTTTACCTTATATTAGGGTTGAAATTCACTCAATTGGAACGGGAAAATTACCGATCTGTTGGGAGCGATGCCCTCTATTGATTCATACCGGAATTATGCAAAGTTGTCAAAATTGGTGCTGAGCATTTTTGGATGTAGTATCAATGACAAGGCAAAAAATTTTAATTGGAAATTAGAATGAATTTCTTCTTATAAATTGGGTATACGTCGCAGATGAGCAGCGCAAAAAGGGCCAGAAAGGTATTCAGTGGGCCTCCCAAGACAAGATCGAAGAACGGATGTCTAACATGCAGAAAAAGAAAGAAAAAATGTGATGAAAAGGGGCCAATTTGTTCGGGATGCGAACGGAATTATATCAAATGCGTGTGGCCAGATCATGTAAAGACGCGAGTCGATACTCCCATGATGCAAATACGAATCGAAGAGGACCTGGCAATGGATTCCTGTGAAGTGCCTACAGAATTATGCGGAGTATTTGAAATTCAAAATTATAAACACCAACAAGCCTCGGGTTTAGTTGAAAACATCATTTCTCTGGAAGACAAGAAGATGTATGATGAGCTGTTGTCCTACAAACCTAAATCAACGATATTCCTGCCACTTGAAGAAGAAATCGACAGCTTGAAAGATTTATTGCTACCTCCAACATCAAAATCAGTTACTACCAATGACAATAATAATAACAATAATAATGTGACAGTACCTATAATGTGGGAATCTTTGGCTATTCAAATTATCACTATTGCTGAAAATAAATTATCCCTCTGTACTAGATCTACCGCAAAAGCTTTCAATATCGAGGATCTAAACAAAAATTTATTCAACGAGCTCCTGTTCAACTATCCAATGTTACTGCTTTTTCAACCCGCAATAGATATCCCATCACCTTTTGAAACTTTCGAAATTTACAATAGTGATTATAACGCCATTTTGGAATCAAAGGAAAGTAACTGGATGAACCAAGTTATTGAAACCTCAATCTTCCAGACTTTCGAATGCTTTGCTAAATTAGCTTGGCTTATTAGAGAAAGCGATGATGACAGAATTAATTTCATTCAAAAATTGAAAATGGATGTTTCTTCCATTTGGACCACTATCCAAACAACTGAAATTCAATTAGATAATAAAACCACTAACTCCCCAACTGATGATAATACTTACAGGTCGTTGGGATTGAATACCCATCAAAATACTCGTCAACAACACAATCCAATGATTGAATTTGCAAAGTCAGCATATATGGCATTGCAAATTTTTTATTTGAAAATGAGTGATAAAGATGTTGATAATAATACCCCAATTGTTGGATTTTACATCGATCAATTTATCTTGAGTTATGAGAATTATCTTTCAACTGGGGCATCTTCTATACCAAAATTTATGTTCTTATTCCCATTGATTATTGCAGCCTGTGCTTCTCAATCTTTGGAACATAGAGAATTTGTTAGTAAGGAACTGTATTTAATTTCATATGAAATTAAATTACCTTTCATCGAGAAGGTTGTTAATGATATTGAAGAATCTTGGAGTTTGGATTTCAACGGTGGAACCCAAAATACTTTTAATAAACTGATAAATGGATTTTAAATTATATATTATAGAGGGTAAGTGATAAGTAGCATATTTTTATTTGCTCTTTTTTTAGGCTTTTTTACATTTATCCTATATATAATTAATATAAATAATGTGGACAATTTCAAATTTAAGTTGACGTCCTGTCAATTAATCCTTCATAAACTTCTCCCATGAACATTTGAAATTTGTTTAAAGTTTCCCGCTTTTGCAGCAATTCAGTGCTTGGGTTGAATTCTCTTTGGACATTCTTTGAGAATGTCTCAAATAATTCAACAATCATAATCTTGGTTCGTTGGACGATTGAATTGATTCTGACTTTTTCCGTGACTGTTATTAACGATTGACCGTAATCAATTAAAATGCACAGCGTGTCATCAAATTTGGCCAAAAGTCTCAACATTAAGATCCAGTCCAAATAATTATCAGGTGAATACTTATAAATGTACGTTATCAATTCTCCCATCATTGTAATCAAATAAGAAGCGCAACCGTTGGATTTTAAATTTATTGGCAATGACAAGTCAGTGGTTCCTGGCTGTTTGATCCATTTCATTGTTGCAATTGGATAGTTGAATATGTTCCAATGGTAAAAACTCGGTATTCCTCCATGTACTCCTGTGATACTGAACCAAATAAATTCAACCAGATTATCAATCAAATGCACCATTTGGCTCCATTCCGGAGAATCTTCTGTTTTGGAGACAAACTTAACAAACAGTCGCTGTATTTCCATCGTTTTTGTATCTAAAAAGATCAGCAGCCGTTGTTCTTGGGCACTACTCAAATTTGGTTTCAGCTGTTCTGTTTTTTGAAATCGAATTGGTTCCGAAGATTCCAATCGTTCATTTGTTCCAAATGGGTTCAATGGTGTTACAGGAGCTTTCATACGATCTTCAAAATCAATCAGCTCCTCTAAATCCTCACTATCTGGTTCTTCTTCTCCTATATTACTTGACACATCTTCCATTTCCGTGTCTCCATCTGCATCCAAATCCAACTCTTCTTTCAACTTCTTTGGAATCCCGTTTTGCGGTAAACTTCGTTCGCTGATGTATCCATTGGCCAATGGTGATGGCGGGGTTTCTTCATCCCCCATTCCTCGTTTCTTTCTTTCTTCCCTATAAAACCTCTTATATTCTCGTAATCTAACAAATATATCCCCATTACGTCAGCAGGGCTTTCCGCGCTTGTACTATCCATTTTGGGAAGGTACACGCGGATAATCGAAATCTGTATAAAGAAGCGATTATCCCCACAAGGGATTTCCTCCTCTCTCAGGACCACTTTCTCCTCCATTATACAAGATGTCAACAGCAGAAATTGTTATTCCAAACGGTAATAAAAGAGTTCAACAAACAGGGCTTTTCATTAACAACGAATTCGTTGACTCAAAAGACAAATTGTCCGTGATTGATCCAGGTACCGGAGAAGGTATCTGTGACATCTCACTAGCATCGGTCGAGCAAATCAACCAAGCCGTTGATGTTGCAGAAGAAGCCTTTTTCAAAAAATGGTCCGTCTTGTCAGGTAAAGCTAGATCCGAATATCTATTCAAGATCGCAGATTTGATTGTCAAACACTCTGATCATTTGGCAGATTTGGAAGCCATTGAATCTGGTAAGCCAAAGAACACCAATGCCATTTATGACGTTTTGCATTGTGCAGATGTGTTCAGGTATTATGCTGGTAAGGCTGTTGGTGCCGGTAATGGTACAACTGTTGAAACCGAAACTTCTAAATTTACTTATACCACTTATGAACCATTGGGTGTTTGTGCGTTTATCATTGCATGGAACTTCCCAATGTCAACTTTTGCCTGGAAATTGGCTCCTGCTTTAGCTGCTGGTAACACCTGTGTTATCAAAACCAGTGAGTTAACACCTTTATCTGCATTGAAAATGTGTGAAATTTTCCTTGAAGCTGAATTACCTGCTGGTGTTGTTAATGTCACATGTGGTTTGGGGGCCGTTGCAGGTGAAACTCTTTCAAAACACACTAAAATTCAAAAGGTTTCCTTCACTGGTTCAACAGGTGTTGGTAAGATTATTCAGAAAGCTGCTGCTGAAAATTTGAAGGTTTGTACCTTGGAATGTGGTGGTAAATCCCCATTGGTCATTTATGATGATGCTGATTTAGATCAAGCTGTTAAGTGGGCTGCCTTTGGTATCTTTTTCAATAAAGGTGAAATTTGTACGGCTTCTTCAAGAGTCTACGTTCAAGATACTATTTACGATGAGTTTTTGGCCAAATACAAAGAGCATGTTGAAACCACATACAAACAAGGTGATCAATGGACTGAAGGTGTTAATGTTGGTCCTACTGTTTCTAAAGATCAACAAAAAAAGATTTTGGGCTACATTAAATCAGGTATTGAAGAAGGTGCGAAGCTTATCACTGGTGGTAAGATTCCAGAGCATACCAATCCAAATGGTTACTATCTTGAACCAACTATTTTAGCCGACTGTAACCAGCAAATGAAGGTTGTCAGAGAAGAAATTTTTGGTCCTGTCGTCGTTGTTTCAAAATTCACAACTGAAGATGAAGCAATTGAGTTGAGTAACGATTGTGACTATGGTTTGGCTGCTTACCTTTTTACCAAAGACATTCAAAAGTCCCAAAAATACATTAGAAAAGTTCAAAGTGGTCAAGTTTTTGTCAACTTTACTTTTGCCGCAGATTTCAGAATGCCATTTGGTGGTTATAAGATGAGTGGTATCGGTAGAGAACTTGGGGATGAAGGTTTGAAGGCATTCCAACAAGTCAAGGCTGTTCATATTAACTTATCTGCTGCTTTATAAAACAACTGCAATGAAATATCCTGCATATACATACATAAAATAATATCTATAAAATTAAAAAAAAGGTTCTTTTTATACACTATATTGCTTCATTCAGATGATGGCGTGATGATTCAGGCGTGTTCCAAATTTTGAGACTGTAATCATTCCCTTCAGATAAATAAAAGCACTTATCAATGTTTAGTTAAATTAAAGTGGTAGCTGTATTTAAACACCAAGGTCTGATTGTAAAATCACTGAATTTCCAGGTCATTTTACTCAAATGATCATGAGTTTTGGGTTTAGATAACAAAAGAAAAAGAACATACATAATAATATATCAAATAACAAACATAAAAGCAAAATATAGGATGGAGGTGAACATACTGTTGGTCAATAAGTTACCCTGGCCTTCATAGTCCGATAAAGTAACCTGAGGTTCAGTAGGAGAACTTGAACTGCTACTGGATAATGGTTCAGCTTTTTTAGTCGGCTTGGCATCTTCCTTTGGAATGTAGCTTGTTGTCACATAAACATCACCCTCTGTGTTGGTCTCAGTACATGTGGTGATGTAAAACGTTTCCTCCTTAGTAGTGGTGTAAACGTCCCCATTCCCATCGGTTTCCGTACAAACTGTAGTGTAATAAGTCTCACTCAAAGTCTCCGTTACATCTGCTCCTGCTTCAGTCTTAGTTACATCTGCTCCTGCTTCAGTCTTAGTTACATCTGCTCCGACTTCAGTTTCTGGACAATAAACTACAACATCTGTTGCAATGATAGTAATTCCAACATCATTCACTGTGGTAATAACACTAGTCACTGTCTTAGATACACTTCCTGATGTGATTTTTGTTGTCGATGATGGTGTGGTGATCAAAGATACATATGGTGAAGTTGGTTCTACAAAATTTATGTTAGACACGGCATCTGCAGATGAAAATGAAGCTTTTGCCAAAGATGATGTTGAGGATAGTGATGAAGATAATGATGATGATGATAATGATGATGATGATGATAATGAAGATGATGATAATGATGATGATGATGAAGATAATGATGATAATGATGATGATAAACTTATAGAACTTGCTGAGCAAGAAGCTGTGTCAACAGTCGTTGGAATGAAATCAGCAATCAAAGTTGATTTACCCAATCCATATGAGCTAGTAGAAACAATAGAGGTAGTGACATCTAAACAGGAAGTTGATGTAAAAGTCACAGAAGTAACATCCAAAGCGGTTCCAAACGCAACAACATTGCAACTGTATGAGATGGTAGACAAACAATCTGGAATCAAAATCAAAGTAGCACTGGTTGATGCTGTGAATGTTGGACAAGTAAAAGTAGGTGTAACATAATTTGTAATGACATAATTTGAGGATGTATCTTGAGCTAGAATTACAGTTTCAGTTGTTTCCTGAACCATGGTAACATCAGTTGCAGATGCTGGTGGGGAGCAAGTAGTCGAAGTCAGAGTTGCTAGATTGTCAGCAACTGTGTAGATATTCTCAGTAACTCCACATGTAAATGAAACCAGATTATTGCTACAATCTGTATAACTTGTCACATATGTTGAAGAAGATGGTACAGTAACAGTGACAATTACAGGAGCATAAACTCCATCAGTTCCTGTTGATGATAAATATTCGTCTGTAGATGTACCAGTTATAGTGATTGTTTCGTAAGGGTATGGAGTAACGGTAAACATTGCTGGATAAGTTGAAACATCTCCGTCTAAAAGAGTTGAAATAAATGTGGACAAAGTAGTGGTTGATTTAAAGCCATAAGCGTCCCTGGCAAAATAATAACCATCATAGAATTCACATCCCATATAATCAGAAGCATTCTGATAGAAGTAACTTTGAAACTCTAGTTCATTTCCATCGGGACCTGTGACAATTGGATAATAGTCACTAGGATTCGAATTGTAATTCTCAGTTACTTCAAGAATAAAAGGGAAGTACAGATCACTGTAGAAAAAAGATGCAATGGAATCCGTGTCAACTCCATCGGGGTTGAATGAACCAATTGTATAATACGTATTCGACTTTTTTTGAAATGTGTAAAGACCCGTTACAGTTGCTTTGAAAAATCCATAAATCCATGCACCTCCAACTGGGACACTTGGGCTATTTGTTACAATTGTTTCAAACGAAATTGTTGGGCTGAGAATATCACATGCTGTATATGCTGTACTATCATCATCAGCTCCTGCATGAATTGATGAAAAATGCAATAACAAACCTGTCAAAAAGTGTAAAAGCATATTGTTGAAATGGGACTGTATAGAGAAACCTCTTCAACAAAAAGGCGGAAAAGATAAACATTTTAAGCCTTCACATCTGCCCTTTTATCCTCAGGGGAAAAATGATGGCTTTCAAACTGACTAAAAACAAAGTCGGAAAGATCGGCGGATGAAAATTCTGCTTTCACACATATCAACCTGACCGCTTACAGTATTAACTGTTTAGAAACGTGTTTGCCCATTTTGTCAAACTAGATTTGCAATTGTTGATGCAACCTGGGTTTGTTTTTGTTTATTACAATAGTTTTGGACGCGCATAATCTATATGCAGAATTATCACTATTTTGGAAGTTTCCTGGAACACTTACGTCACCTGTGGGCTGTGCTAAATTAGTGTTCAAGAACATTTTTTAACAATAGAATATGCAAGCTATTTAAAATATGGTCAAAAATACGATAAAATTCTATTATCACGTCGGAAAGCAAAGGATGTAAATCTATAAAAAATATGTAGGGAAAAAGGCTATGATAACCTTGTGGTATGAATATCGATCCACATAATCAGCACCAAAACAAAGCACAGAATTGAAAAAATTGGTGTGGAACCTTTTGTAGTATGCGTAACACACAATGTGCGCTACATCGGCGCGCGGTTTAGCCCGCCCTCGTCAGTGAACAAATCCTCTTAGAGTGCTGGACGGACCTGAAAGCCGGCCGGTGAGAGAAAAAAAAGCCTCTACGAGGAAAATTCCCACACAAAAAATCATATTCACACAGCTGTATACATACAAATTGAAATGGGCCAAAAAATGCCTCACACAAAAAATGAAAATATATAGTTTTGAAAGGGTTTCTGAACAACAAAAATAATACCATTACAATTAGCAAAGTATTGATTTGCTGTGGGATTAATTGTGGAACTTTCCGATCCTTCGTTTAAAAGTTACATGTAATTTTGCAATTTCTATTACTGAGCAAAAATATTAAAATGTTTATATTATTAATATTTAATTTTACTTTTTATTGTAAAAGGTATAAAACATATGAAAATAATGGAAAAAAAATCTTATATGACTATTTTGTAGAGATTAATTGTGGGTCTAGAAATAGCTTGGTTTCACGTTTATATCTTAATTTTATATGAAGATATCGTAAGATTACTAAAAGCACAACTGAAACGTTGTCGCGAACTTTTGAGCCGGTGCGCACGTGACTTTCCCGCATTTCGCGATCGCTCCGGATCGGGGTATGTAAAACGGAGTGATTACCAAAATCTGGAGAAGTCGACGATTTTTCATTCTTTCTTTCCAACAAAAGTAGAAGCTAATCGAAATGGCCTTTGAAAAGATTGATGTTAAGACCCCAGTGGTTGAAATGGATGGTGATGAAATGACCAGAATCATTTGGAAGATGATCAAGGATGAATTGATTTTACCATTCTTGAACATTGACTTGGATTACTATGATTTAGGTATTGAATACAGAGATCAAACTGATGACAAGGTCACTGTTGATTCAGCTGAAGCTACTAAGAAGTATGGTGTTGCCGTCAAGTGTGCCACTATTACTCCAGATGAAGCCAGAGTTGAAGAATTCAACTTGAAGAAGATGTGGCTCTCACCAAACGGTACTATCAGAAACATTCTCGGTGGTACTGTTTTCAGAGAACCAATCATCATCGAAAACGTCCCAAGAATTGTCCAACACTGGGAAAAGCCAATTGTTATTGGTAGACACGCTTTTGGTGATCAATACAAATGTCAAAATATTGTTACCCCAGAATGTGGTGGTGAATTGAAGTTGGTTATGACTCCAAAGGATGGTTCTGCACCAATTGAAGTCCCAGTTTACAACTACGAAGGTAAGGGTGTTGCATTGGCTATGTACAACACTGAAGAATCCATTATTGGTTTCGCCACTGCTTCATTCCAATTGGCTCTCGACAGAAAGATGCCATTGTACATGTCCACCAAGAACACTATCTTGAAGCAATATGATGGTTTGTTCAAGGATACTTTTGAAAGAATTTACAATGAGTCATACAAAGAAAAATTCGAAGCTTTAGGTATCTGGTACGAACACAGATTGATCGATGATATGGTTGCCCAAATGGTCAAGTCCAAGGGTGGATATATTATTGCTATGAAGAACTATGATGGTGATGTTGAATCAGACATTGTTGCACAAGGTTTCGGTTCATTAGGTTTAATGACCTCTGTTTTAGTTTCTGCTGATGGTAAGACTTTTGAATCCGAAGCTGCTCACGGTACTGTTACTAGACATTACAGACAACACCAACAAGGCAAGGAAACTTCCACCAACTCAATTGCATCTATTTTCGCTTGGACCAGAGGTTTGATGAAGAGAGGTGAATTGGATGAAACTCCAAAGGTTGTTGAATTCGCACAATCTTTAGAAAAGGCTGTTATTGATACTGTCTTGGCTGGTACTATGACCAAGGATTTGGCTTTAGCTAGAGGTGAAACTGATAGAAGCAGTTATGTCACTACTGAAGAATTCATTCACGCCGTTGCCAAGACTTTGAATGAAACCCTTCAAGCTTAGTTTATTTTTATTATTTTTATATACGTAAGCCAACAATTCTAAACACTTAATTCTCAACATTTTAATGAAAGATGAAATATAATAATATTTAAGGGAATTTGATGTAAAGCAGTATGGGGTAAATGAAACCCATCATGAAAAGATTTAATTACAACAGGAGAAAAGAGAGTTCAAAACAGATGATTAATCAATAAAACCTAATATACAATTACCAAATAAAGAGTGAAAACAATTAACCACCGAAACCGTAAAGGGTTCTACCTTGTCTCTTCAAAGCGTAAACAACGTCCAAAGAAGTAACAGTCTTTCTCTTGGCGTGTTCTGTGTAAGTAACAGCATCTCTGATAACGTTTTCAAGGAAGGACTTTAAGACAGCTCTAACTTCTTCGTAAATAAGAGCAGAAATTCTCTTAACACCACCTCTTCTAGCTAATCTTCTGATAGCTGGCTTTGTAATACCTTGAATGTTATCTCTGAGAATCTTTCTGTGTCTCTTAGCACCACCTTTACCTAAACCTTTACCACCTTTACCTCTACCAGACATTTTTGTTTATTATTTAGTGTTAGAATATATTAAACCACTAATGGATGCGAAAGGAAACTATCAAATCAGCCAAACGAGGGGGCGGATTACCCACTATTTAAACTGAGTATTGCAGCAGCGATGTAATTTACTATGGTGCGAAATAAATTTGGGAACGGAAGACCATAATTTACTTTCCCAGGTAGTAAATCGTAGCCCGGTCCTGGATTTACTCCATTTGCAAGTAAAAATGAAACCATCCCTTGTAAAATTGTATATAAATCAATCCTTCCATCTCCCTTGTCATATCACTCACTCATCTAGGATAGTATCAAACAAACATGGCTAGAACCAAGCAAACAGCTAGAAAGTCTACAGGTGGTAAGGCACCAAGAAAGCAATTGGCCTCCAAGGTCGCAAGAAAGTCAGCACCATCTGGTGGTGTCAAGAAGCCTCACAGATACAAGCCTGGTACTGTCGCTCTTAGAGAAATTAGAAGATTCCAAAAGTCCACTGAATTACTTATCAGAAAGTTGCCATTCCAAAGATTAGTCAGAGAAATTGCTCAAGATTTCAAGACCGATTTGAGATTCCAATCTTCTGCCATCGGTGCTTTGCAAGAATCCGTTGAAGCATACTTGGTTTCTCTTTTCGAAGACACCAACTTGTGTGCTATTCACGCCAAGAGAGTTACTATCCAAAAGAAGGATATTCAATTGGCCAGAAGATTGAGAGGTGAAAGATCTTAAGAAATGGGGTTTTTTCATTGTCTTTTATTATTGTATACTAGCTTTTTAAAGGGTAAATATCATTTATTATTATGAACCAATACAGCCAATCGCCTTATCCAGCATGGGGGTTTTCTCTTTTGTTGGGTGCCTCTCCTCTCTACAGACCTATTGAATTACCCAAATTAAGAGCCTATCCTTCCAATATCCAAGTGGGTGTTTTTACTGCCTTTACTGCTTTAGGAGGTTTCATCATTTACGATAACGATATTCCTGATGGGTCCGCCGTCGTGGGGGTCTGGTCAACACTTTATGCTTTGTCCAATTGGCGCCGGGCCTTTTGGAACTTTAAAATCGGGCCTAAACTGCTTTTGGGGGTTGCGGCTATCAATGGTGGGTTATATGGAGCCCAGGCTCTACATTTATATAAAAATTAGTTAGGAATTGTACATTTCAATGAATTGTAGGTCCAGCGGTCTCTCTTTAGGGGCAGCGAATTTCCTATATTCATCGAAGATCATAATATGAGACCAATTTTGTGATTTGCGTAGACACCCAATAACACATCCTGTTCTATGTTTCCCTCTATTACAGTGAACAAGAATAGGATGATTTTCTTCATTGGTGAGAATATCCAAAGCCTGCGCAACGAGATGCGGTTTGATTTTAACAAACGGTTCTTTATTACCACTTAAACCTATTTGGAAGAATTTGATCCCTTCCTTTTCATTGAACTGGACATTCTCTTCAGGGTAGTCTTCAGGAATCAAACAGAGAATGGATTTGAGTCCCAATTTATGTAGATAGCTGAAATTCTCGATTCTTGGGAAACTGGAACGGTATATTCCATTACAGACCATGGAGAAGTTCTCAGGAGGGGTATAAATCCCAATAATTTTATTACTTAAATGTATTCGATTGGTGGTTTCGTCTTTTATAAGAAAATCGTCTTCATTGATTCCATCTTTCATGGTCATCCTTTTAAACTCTTGTAAAACTTCACTAGAAGTAGGAACAAATTTGTCATATTGATCTACTTCATCTTCTTCATCCAACTGAAACACTTCCATTACAAAATAGTCGTTTTCCGATGCTCTAGAATGAGAATTGTCCAATATCAATAATAAATAACAAGTAAAGAGGAAATTTCTCAATGTCACTTGTTCTTTATTCGTTTTGAAATAAAAGGGGGATTATCTAATGGTATGTTGCAGGACGGTGATAAATGCATCAACTAACAGTATTTACTAACACATTGAGGGGGAATGAAGTCGGCATTGTTTAATTTTTCTGCACTTTTACAAGTAATTATTCTTTTAATTTGTACTTCTACATATATCCATGCTCTATGGCCAAGCGTGTTAGATAGGAATAAAACCGGAGTTTTGGGAATATTTTGGAAAAGTGCAAGAATAGGAGAAAGGCTCTCACCTTGGATAAGTTTATGTTGTTTTGTAATGGCCCTCAAACAAATCTTGTGATAAATATTGAAAAGATATATAAATATATATACAAATACAAATACAAATACAAACAAACATCCCAGGATATGTATTTTTACACAAAAATAGTGTATGTTCTACAAATAGAATGTATGAGTAACAAATGTATAATTATTACCCCCTACATACCGTTTCATCTGGTTGAAAAATGATACCACGCGTTATTATGTCGTATTACAAGTTATCACGTGTTTATATAATATATTATTTAAATTTGTATTAGATTGAATACCCTTTCCTCACAACTCTATGATAATTCAAAGATTTCGTTATCACCCTTGATCAATTCTTGTGTATTGTTCATTCCCACGATTTTTTCTAATTTCATTACATCCAGTTGATCAAATGCAATTTTAACTGAACATAAATTCAAATCGATTAAATCTTCCTCATCGATTTCTTCTTCTTTTAATTCTTTCAATCGGTTAAGTTCATCAACTCTCTTCTTTTCATTACCCACAAATTGCAAAACTTCTTGATAAAATTCAGGATCTGTTGGTAATTGATAAAAAATTACATTTCTCACTCCTTTGATATCATATCTCTTATAGAAATGCAATCTCTCAGTATAGATCATCAATTTTGCATAAGGTGACCTTTGCAAAAATAACGCTCTATTTCTATCCAATTTTGACCTACTTGAATATTCATCAATTGAAACAAACGGAATCTTAGTTTCCTTTTCTAAGTAATCAACCACTCTCAAATAATCAATATAGTTAGGTATGTAAAGCAATGACCCAAATTCATATGAAAGTTTTGTTGTTATTTGTGGTAAAAGAACCGATTTAAAAAATTCAAATCTATCATTTGGTTCGTTCACAATTGATTTAAAATTGAATCTTAAAAACAATTGTCTCAAATTAGTCTTGTTGTTCGAAATTAATCCCATTTTGATCAAATTTCTCTTAGCCTTTGTTAATATTGTTTCATCGTTTATTGATTTCAATAATGTTGACCCATTCATCAAGTTCTTGGAATTTTTTACAATTGACATAATTTCCGGTGAAAGATATCTTCCAAATGATAAAACTTGTGTTAAATATTGAGATTGATCATTGATGGACCACATCCTAATTCTTGAAAAATCCACCTTCAACTTATCAAAGTTTTTTGGTGGTTTATTCAACTTACTCAAAATTTCTTTCAAATGACTCCAATTTTGCATCATCAACCCTTCCAATTTATCTAAAATACAAACTTCAATTGATGTCAAAAAGTCAGCATTCGTTTTATCAATTAACATTTTCAATCCCAATGGAGAAGCAATGATAATATCACTATGTTCAATTTTGCAATATAATTTCATAGTATTTCTTGACCATTTCAATCCCAATGTGAAAAAATCATTTGAATTACCATCAAACATATCTTCAAAATCATCTGGTCTTTTAGATTTGGAGTTTTCACTTACTTTATAATCGGAATAGAACTGAGTTTGGAACTTCTTTTTATTATCAACATTTAGAACACTTGAATTTTTGATTAATTTGTTAACAACTTCCCAAGCTATGTTTCTTGTTGGTAAAAGAATCAGAACTTTCGGCCTGTAATAACCTTGATCTCTAAATTCTGGCTCTTCACTTGGATCAATGGTCCCTTGTTCTATTTGTTTATTAATTTTGGATTTTTTTTCATTATTTCCAAGAATGAGATCACTTGTCTTCATGATATGATTAAGAGCATGTAAAGTATAGTAATCTTGATAAGTTTCTTTCAATTCGGCATGATTATAATATTGGAAGTTTAACGTTTCGTATGAAAGCATCGATTCGATAAGTGATAAATCAATTGGAGAAGAAACGTCGTCTGGAAATTGTCTTTGAATCTTTTGTTTGACGTTGAAATATTTGAGTTTCTGTTTCAAAGTTGTTGTGCTATTTGAAGATTCTTCAGGCTTGAAATATCCGTAGTGAAGTTTTTGATATTGGATTTCATTTTCATCATCTGTTAAGTTTGTTCTTTTGATCAATCTCAATGGTAGTTTTTCTTTTTCAAACTTTAATACTTGTTGTTCAATTTGTTCTTCTCTGTTAAAATGAAGGTTGAAAGGATCATATTTGTTATTAACGATTTCTTCTTCTTCTTCTTCTTCTGCTTCTACTTCTTCTACTTCTTCTGCTTCTACTTCATTATCGCTATTTTCTTTCCCTCCATATTGTTGTAGTAAATCTTCTTCATGCTCGTTACTGTCTTGTTCCATATCACTATTTCTATCTTCATATTCATCATCATCTTCATCTTTTGCCCCATTAAGTAACGTAACCAATGCTGAATATGCCAATTTCGACTCGGATTTCAGATTTCTTCTACTAGCAATAGTTTCTCTTCCTTCTTCTTCTTCCTCATCGTCCTCACTCATCAGTTCGTCTTCATGATATCCTTTTTTGTCTTCAAATTCTTCATTTTTGGCCTTTACAGCCCCCGAAAAAGCTCCTCTGGCTGTACTTCTGGTAATCTGACGTTTGGAAACTCTTCCAAACTTCATCTTCGTCTTTTTGTTCCCTTTTTCTCCCATTTGGCCCATCTTTTTGCAATAATTTCCTATTATTTTTCTCTATTTCTTAAAATCTTGAAATTTTTCTTGTGTTTATGTGAAAAAGATGAAATTTTTTATACTTCAATTGTAGTGAGTTTTCTCTACTGTATTACATAAGCATTGGCCTTCTATATAAGCGTCAAAGAGTAAATATGGGACTCCAAGAGGTGAAGGACGCGTCATGGGCCGCAGTACGTACTGGAGCTTCATTGACGTATCTATGGTGGGCTTTACGGACCATTCCTAGGGCATTTGAAGCCGGACCCAATTCTGGATTAGGATATTCGATGACAATACTTGTTATCTATTTCATTTTGGCCACATTGAAGTTAATCATTGGAGGAAGAGTGATGAATAGTATATATTATTCACAATGCATGGTTTTATTGCCATTGGTAGAGATGTTCATCAAGACACCACCGGAAAGTTTGGTTTTCAACTATTGGAAAGTTTTTGTGTTGAATGCCACCCCAATGTTCACCCTATTAGAGGGATTCTGCTCACTTTTGACCATTCAAGCAATTGGGAAATTAGGAGGAAACGGGATTCCGAATTTGATTTTGAGTTCCTGTATCATAAGTACTAGTATATGGTTTGTTTTCAAATTATATGTTGAATGGCCTCAACCAGTGGAGTCTTTACAGGCTTCCATGTTAGGGAGTGTGCTCACAATAGTTGTGTTGATGGGAGGATATGCCATTAACTCCAATAGGGGATCACCTTTGGAAGTGTCACTTTTATCAAGTTACATTGTTAAATGTTGCTACGAAGTATTTCCACAATTAAACGGTGGAGATATGGCTAAAATGGTGGAATATTTGATTAGTACCACCTCATTTTGGGATGTTCTAGAATCAATAAGTTCAATCGTTGTGTTATTACAATTAATCTATAGATTAGTTGTATTCTTCTCTGCAACTAAAATTATTCCTCTTCTAAGTGGTCAAAGAAGGGATAATGCTGGTGCTATCTACTGGGTATATCTTTATTCTCCTTGTGTGGTTATTGCAGTTTACACAAATTTGATGATTCAATCAACCACCGAAGTTCCTTTGGTCGTTACAGGAACTGTTTGGAATTGGGTCAATATTGCTGTTGTTCTTGGTTTGTATTGGAATGAATTGAAATATACTACCATAACTTCAACTTCATCTTCTTCTGCCCTTTGATCAACTAATGGGGGCTTTTTATCTTTTACTATTAATATTACTATATAGCTTATTTCTTCACTTCTCTTATTCCCCTGTTTCTTATACATTTGTATATAATTTTCACATATAATCAATGATTGGGTTTTGGATTTTCAACAATAAGGGAGACTTGTTAACCCGTGAGCCGTGCGATGAATTGCTTTTCGGGTTTGTCAAGTCTCTGAGTCAAATGACCTTGAATTTATCTAAGTTAAATTCCAATGATTTGATTTCAACTCCTCCTATTAAATGTATAAAAACAGGTAAATACACATTACAAATCCAAACGAGTCTAACGGGGAAGATTTTAGTTATTGCATTGAACTCAAATGAACCGCTTTTACCAAATGACACTTTATTGAACATTATATCCTTCATTGTGAAAAATCCAATGGACGTTTCTCTTGATTCTTTGAAGAAACTACAATTATGAAAGGCAGCAGGTTGAAATTTGTGCCCAAATCAAAGAGGGGGATCACCAAACCTCCAGTAGAGGGTTTGAAGAAGAATTCGCCATCAAATTCCCACCGAAACAGCAATATTAGCAGTGTACAGATTGAACAGCTGTCGGAACAAGAGGAAGAAATAGATGAACAATTAATCCCTCTAGAGTTTATTAAAAAACATAAAGAAGATGACCAACTCACAGTTAAACATTGGTCTGAAAAGCCATTGAATGAAATGACATCCCGAGACTGGAGAATAGCCATGGAAGATTTTCAAATAAAATCATCAAATTCCATAGTAATCACACCATTGAGGAATTGGAATGAATCTAATTTAGACCCTCGACTAATATCTACAATTGTGAAACACGGGTTCAAGACTCCAACATCTATTCAAAGAGCATCTATTCCTGTTATTTTAAAAGGTGTTGAAGATTTATTATGTTTGGCACCTACAGGGTCAGGAAAATCACTAGCGTTTTGTTTACCGATAATAACAAAACTTCTCAAAATGGGGGAAAGAGATACCCCAAGAGCAATAATTTTAACACCAACAAGAGAATTAGCTGTTCAAATCGAAAACGAAATTGTTCAATTAAAAACTAGTTTAAGGACTTGTTGCATAATTGGTGGAAGATCGTATCAGTCTTCCCTAGAGAGACTTGAATTAGGAGTTGATATAGTAGTTGGTACTCCAGGAAGATTGATTGATACAATTCAAATGGGTAATCTAAATTTGTCGTGTTGCGATTTATTGGTTATTGATGAAGCAGACCAGATGATTACAATGGGGTTCCAACAGCAATTAGAAGATATTTTGAAGCATTTACCTGAAACTAGACAAACTTTAATGTTCAGTGCAACCATGCCTGATAGTGTTGAAGAATTGACTGGCAAATATTTAAAAAAAAACTATATAAGAATTCAAGTTGGTGAAGTCAATAAAGTTGTTGATACAATTCATGAAATTTCAATTAATGTCCCCAACCAAGAATCTAAATTGGATTTCTTGAAAAAGGAATTGAAAAAAATGTCCTATAATGAAAAGGCAATTGTATTTGTCAATTTTCAGGCAACTTGTGACGAGCTTCATCATAAATTGAAATCATTTGGAGTTGAATCTGTGACATTGCATGGGGGGAAATCTCAAGCAATGAGAGAAGAAGCGATCAACCAATTAAAAGAAGATGAATGTAATGTATTAATTGCAACCGATGTTGCTGGTAGAGGGGTAGATTTGGATATTCAGGTAGTAATTAATTATCAAGACCCTAAAAACCATGAACAATATACTCATAGAGTTGGTAGAACCGGTAGAGCTGGTAAAAAAGGAAGAGCCATCAATTTCATAATAGAGGAAAAGAAAAATTCAAGCCGAGGTTAGGTTGGATTTGAGTCTCAATGCGAATCCCAGTCCCAGTCCTAATCTGAATCCGAATCTGAATCTTGTGAAGAATACCCTGCTAGTGCTTTCAATGAATCCTTTTGTTGTTGAATTTTTGATATTGAAATTAAATTATGGTCTTCTTGGTCTTGTTGTTGGCTTAATTTCCTTTTCTTGGGCCTTTCACCCTCTTTCAATTTATTTAATAGCTCAATAGCTAATTTTGTTAGAGCCTCTGAGTCAGCAGCCTCTTGTTGCTGGTCTTTGGCCCATCTAACTTTCAATGGTTCCGAATCTTGATATAACTTTTTTCCATCCATTGCAATTCTACAAAATTGGGCATTTGCTTCATTTCGAAAGCATACAAATCCCATTTCTCTCACCACTTTTATACTTTCAATATCACCATAATTGTTCATTAATTTGTATAGGTCCATTTCTCTGATCTTCAATGGGGAAATCCAAATAGTTTTGTTCACAAAATCGATTTGTCCTACACCCGACATATCATCTTTGTATTCAAAATGTTTTTCTCTACCAAAGCAATCTAAAACAGATGAGAATTTATCATCATTATGTGGGATTCGATGGATATATTCACATTTGGAATTTGTACATTCATTTCTTGCATAGTGAATGCAAATGAACTTCTTTGATCCCCCTCTTTTCTCATCTTGGGGTAAATGAAGCTTCTCTACAACACCAGACCGTTTTCCATACCAGATATTCTCGATTTCAACTGGTTCTATAGACATTTGTAAAATAACTAGTGATTTCAACACGTGAAAAACTTGTATCTGGTATCGTCTTACTTTATTATTGATAAATGATAACAAATTGCATGGATTCACCCACTTTTGGGGGTCCTTTATCTTTAAGAGTTGACCGAAGGGATTTAAACGTTTTGTCATTATCACCTAATTCAAGAGATGCAGTTTTAGCTGGTCATGGGGGTTTGTTAATCGTTGATTTAGATGACCCTTTCTTAGCACCAAGATGGTTGAAACATGATACTAAATGGCAAGTTGCAGATGTTCAATGGTGTCCTCATATATCAAAATCACAGTGGGTTGTTTCAACATCCAATCAAAGAGCGCTTTTGTGGAATCTGGATATTGGAAACCAAGAATATGTCTTACATGGACATCAAAGAGCTATAACGGATATCAATTTTTCACCATTAGATCCATATACTTTAGCTACATGTAGTGTTGATTCGAAGGTTTTACAGTGGGATTTGAGATATGGAGAATGTGTTAGCGAATTTACTAATTGGAGATCAAGTGCTAATCAAGTTAAATGGCATTTAACAAACCCGCATTTAGTTGCATCTGCACATGATAATGAAGTGTTAATTTGGGATAATAGAAAAGGAGCGTTGCCATTGAGAAGATTGGAAAATGCCCACAAGGGTAGAATCAATGGGGTTTGTTGGATAGATAAAGGATTGATTACATGTTCAAATGATGGATTTATTAAATTTTGGGGCGAAGAATCAAATGAAGTAGATCCAATCTATACTGTTAATTGTGGATTTCCTGTTGCCAGAGCTAGAGGAGTTCCATTTGGCGAAAATAACTGTGGGGTTATGCCTTTAAGAGGAGGAGATAATTCTATTCACATATTTAATTATAAAAATAAGACAGGCTTAGAAGATTTGGATTCAGTTGTAAAATTTCAAGGCCATGAAGAGCCAATTAGGGATTTCCTCTGGAGAGAAAGACATGGGAATTTCAAAGGTGTTGATGACCGAGAGTTTCAACTAGTTACGTGGTCCAGCGATTGCGATTTAAGACTTTGGCCGATTGATGATGACATGTATGAAAAATGTAAATTTAATAGAAATAAAGAACGAATCGATACTCCGTTTCCAACTTTACCTTACAAAAGTTATAGAGGTATTGGAAATGAATCGATTTCGATGGGAGACGGACCTGGGACTATAAAGAAATTTCGAATAAAAAGAAGACAGAACAAAAATGGAGTTGGTTCTACTATGGGAAACGATGGAATTAACCATTTATCATGGATATCAGGTGTTAAATTAGGCAATAGTTATTATCACAACGATCAAACAATGAATTTGGGTGAAGAGGTTTCACTTGTTGGTCATAAGTTCCCTAAATTAAGATTCGAAAGAATTTCTGTCAGTACAGGTGTTTTAGTTATTAGTCTGAATGGGCCATGGAGTAGTTTAGATGATGATCAATTAATTTTCATCAGATTAGAAATCAACTTTCCGAATAAATATCCAAAGGAAGGTACAATCAGATTCAAAATTGAAGACACTCATGAGTTGACGGTTGAAAAAAAGAATGAAATGATGAAAGGTTTACACGACCTGAGTTCAAAATTAAAAGGGAAATGCTGTTTAGAGCCGCTCTTGAGGTATTTGTTAGGTGAAACGGTTCACATTGAAGATCTAATAGAAAGTGAACAAGAACAAAATGAGGAAGAAGCCAATAAAGAATTTCAAGACTTCAATGAAGCAATTGAATTTTCAAGTAAACTTGAAGATGATTCTGATGTTGAAGCTGAATTTGATATTGATAACCAACGTCAATTATTTGATTCAACTCCTGTTCCTAAAGGTTGTGGTGCAATTTGGAGTAGTAGTGGGCATTTAGTTTGTTTCTTTTTACCTAAGGACAATGGCGACGATAAAGTTATCAAATTTGGACAAACAGGGTTTAGTTTAGTTACACAACTAGAAAGAAGAAAAGATAAAATTGGAATACAGCAAAATGGAGACGAATTTGACGGTTATGAATTTGATGAATTTGGTGATGGTTTAGAACTATATGATAAAATCTATCAATCGAGGGTTTCACCTCAGAATAGAATGCTGAATAATAACAATTCAAATACTGGAGCAACAGCCGTGACTATTAAAAATGTTGTGAAAACTATCAATTTCCAACATTTAATTCCATGTAAAATGGAATTAGCTCAAAATTATAGGATAATGGGAGAAGACAAAATTGAATTAGCTAAATATAATGGTCAAATTGCAAAGTTTAATGGATATAATGAAATTTATCAAGCTTGGGAGATGATTTCAATAAGTTTGCAAATGCCCGTTTTTCATCCTTTGGGTCCAAATGGATGGATGATTAATGAAATGATTGATCATTTTACCGCTGTGGGAGATATTCAAATGTTATCTATGATGAGTTGTATTTTAGGAATTGAATTGAAAAATCACAAGATTAAACCTCAATATTCTTCAATGTTATTTGAATGGGGTTTACCTTTAAATCGGGTCAAGATGCTTAAAAGTGGCATCAAAGAGGTTACTGATGATTATTCTGTCCAAATAAGTGTTAAAGCTACCGATTCAATCTGTTGTGAATTATGCCAAATTAAACATGGCAAGGAAGATCGAATTGTGGTTTGTTCAAAATGTAAACACTGTTTACATTCCAAGTGTAGCATTGAATGGTTCGATAAAATGAAGGAAACAGAATGTCCAACAGGCTGTGGGTGTTTGTGTTTGACCCGATTACGTAATACTATATAATAAGTTGATGATGTAAGGAAGTAAGATGATTTTCATCCATTAATCGCTTCTTGTTTAAGTATAAAAGCTCAATAGATGCCACAGGAAGAGCAATTGAACGCGGAACAGGTAGCACAACCACCAACATTACAAGAAGCACATGTTCAACCTTCACAGCCGCCGCCTATCGAGAAATTGGAACGAGGGCGGCAGATGATAGTTGGAGTACATACGGTGGTGGTTGAAAAGTATATCTCATCAGGAGGGTTTGCACAGATTTACTCAGTTGCACTGGTTGAAGATTTGAGTGTGGAATTATGTTTGAAACGAGTTCTTGTACAAACGAAAGAAGGATTGAATCAATTGAGAGGAGAGGTAGAGGTTATGCAGAGATTAAGCAACACGAAGAACATCGTGAAGTATATTGACTCTAACGCACAGAGATTAAACGACGGGCAATACGAGGTACTGGTTTTGATGGAATTATGCTCTAAATCACTTTTGGACTACATGAATGAACGTTTAAGCTGTAAGTTGAACGAAATGGAAATCGTGAAAATTATGGGTGATGTTTCATTAGCAGTATATGGAATGCATGTAATGAGATTAATTCATAGAGATATCAAAATAGAGAATGTTCTCATTGATAAGAGGGGTAGGTTCAAATTATGTGATTTCGGATCAACATGTCCAATTTTAAGAGTCCCTCAGACACCACAAGAGTTTCAGTTGCTTCATAATGATTTGATGAGGCAAACGACTCCCCAATATAGAGCTCCGGAAATGATCGATTTATATCGGGGGTGTCCAATTGATGAAAAGTGTGATATTTGGGCATTGGGTGTATTTCTATACAAATTATGTTATTATACCACCCCGTTTGAAACAGTTGGAGAATTAGGTATTTTACATTCCGTATATTCGTTTCCAAAGGGACCTCCTAATTTCAGTTTAGGTTTGAAAAATTTGATATCCCTAATGTTACAAGAGAATCCAAAGTATAGACCGAATATCTATCAAGTTATCATGGAATTGAATAAATTAGGTACAAGTGTTATCATTGATGATTGTTATGGAATTGGTGAATATGTTTACCCACCTAAAGAACAAAGATTTGAAAAACTGGAACCATTTGTTGCAAGTAAAGTACCAATGTATCAACCATTTAGACAACTGAATTTGAAATATGAGGCGCCACCTCATCCACCAGTTCAATCGGTTATAAACAATTCAACATCAAGTATAAGTAATTTAAACACCGGTATGAGTTCCAGTAATGTGAGCTTGAGGAACGTGAATTCCAACATACATCAACCTGTATCGACTGCAATAATCAGGAATGAATCGACTGCAAGTACTAATACAAGTACAAGAAATGATGCAACATTGATAACGACAACTCCAACTGTACAAGCCCAAGCTCAAGCTCAAGCTCAAGTGGACACAAAACCAAAGGTCAGTCCTATTATTAAAATTGATGCACTGGATAGAACAAATGTATCAATCAGTGACAATGTTGAGAATAACTTACATTCCTTAGATCCTTTTTCATTAAAAAGATCAACGAGTCGAGGATCAATTTCCAGTAATAGGAGTAATAATTCCATGATTCTCAATAACTATGGAGTTGAAGAAGCTAAAGACCGATTTCCTGAATTAAAAGTTGATAAGATCGATAAATTGGTGATCCAATTAAGTGGAGGGGTTACCGGAGAAGATATGTTGGTTGATTTGGATCTAGATAGTGAACCAACCGATGTCATCAAATAAGTAGTATCATTGAATAAATATAATAAATATATGTATATATATATGTATATATAAATAAATAGGTTTAATGGTGACCGTGACCTGGTTCAACTTCTTCTGGGAAAACGAACCAAGCATCTGGAGTGTATTCTTGAGCCTTACCTTCGGCTTGGGCAACCTCAACAGGTGCGGTGGAGTATTCTTCAAGACCGTTTTCGGCTTCTAAAGCTGGGATCTTAGCTGCTTGTGGCAATTTCCATGGTTTAGTAGCAGATGAAGCGTCTTCGGCCACAACTGAAGGCTTGAAAGCCTTAAGTTCTGCAACATAGAGGTCAGAAACGATGTTCATACGGCGAGCTGCGGTGGAGAATTGTCTGAACATGGCAGTTTTAGTGTCAATAAAGAGGAAAAGAAAGAAGGGGATGGCGAAAAAAGTGTTGATATATTAAAGAAAAAAAGAAGGCCGCGCAGCCAATCAAAATGGAGGAAGCCCAAAGGAAGTGAAAAATCAAGGAAGGACTAGCATTTGACGATCTTTAATGAATAGACAAAGACCAGCCGGTCATGACGAGTGTGACAGGGGTTTTTTTTTCAAGAAAAACGACAAATTGGTTACCAAGAGTTTATGATAAGGTTGATATATTATTATTATTATATGAGATATATAAGAGACAGAAAAAAAACATTACAAATCAGCATCATCTTCATCAGGTAAAGGCATAGCAGCAGCTTGATCCATTTCTTGTTGGTATTGGGCCATTAAAGCAGAATCAACAACAACTTCAGGTGGAGCCAAAGCAGGAGATTCAACGAATTCCAATTGTGGGTTACCGACCAACTTTCTTGCTAACCAGAGGAAAGGCTTTTCGAAGTTGTAGTTTGATTTGGCAGAAATATCGAAATATTGTAAGTTCTTCTTTCTGTGGAAAGTGATGGTCTTGGCCTTAACTTTTCTTTCCTTAACGTCAACCTTGTTACCACACAAGACAATTGGGATATTTTCACAAACTCTGACTAAATCTCTGTACCAGTTAGGAACGTTCTTGTAGGTGATTCTGGAAGTGACATCGAACATAATGATACCACATTGACCGTTGATATAGTAACCATCTCTTAAACCACCGAACTTTTCTTGACCTGCAGTGTCCCAAACATCGAATTTGATTTCACCGTAATTGGTATAGAATGACATTGGGTGGACTTCAACACCTGATGTAGCCATGTACTTCTTTTCGAATTCACCTGTTAAATGTCTCTTAACAAATGTAGTTTTACCGGTACCACCGTCACCGACTAAGACTAATTTAAAAGTAGGAACTTCTTGTGCTGTTGCAGACATTTTTAGTACAATATTAATACCCTGAACAAAAGGAGAGGGAAAAAGGGCGTTGAAGGAGAAGAAGAAGAGGAAAAAATTTTAATTAACAACAAAGAAACGGAAACAAAAAATGCGAGATGACGTAAGCATTACGTAAGGAGGCCATTACGTAATGGAGAGAATTGAAAGGAAGTTGAGAGAGGAGAGGAGAGAAAGGAGAGGAAAGAGAGAGGAATATATTAGGGGTTATCAATTGATCATTACATTTGATATATAGAGTAGTTTTTAATTTGGTGGATGGTGATTATTAAGAAGATGATAAAATAAAAAGATGGGTTTTTGTTTTCAATGAATATGTACAGGAGGAAATTGACAACTTGGGAGAGTAACAGAAATTGGGAGAGTGACAGAAATTGGGAGAGTGTAAGAAAATCCAAGAATGTCAAGAATTTGATTTAATCGTCAAGTTATCCAAGTATGTTATTATTTTGATTCAGTCACCAAGTTATCCAAGTATGTGACCAATTTGATTCAGTCTCCAAGTTATCCAAGTATGTGACCAATTTGATTCAATCATAAAGTTGACAAAGTCACAAAGTCCCCCAAGTTACCATATTTCAGATAATTTTATTCAAGTATCTCTACGTATGAAATTCAATCACCAGGGTACCAAGTTCACCATATTTCGCCATCTTTCAAATCCTTTTATTCAAGTAGTCATGATTTTGATACACCAAGTATTTCATGATAAATATCTCTTGTTTTTGTTTTAATCACATTTTAAAAATCCATTCACCAAGTTACCATATTTAACCATATTCCAAATATTTTTATCCATGTATCGTTTGATTTTAATTTAACCACTAAGCAATCCAATTTCACCATATTTCACCTGCTTTCAAAAATATCAAGTATTTTTGTTCAAGTATGTCATGATTCAATCGCCAGGTGATCACGTCACCGGATATCTCTTGATTTTATTTTTTTAATTCAATCAAATAAACGATTTCAATCCAATCTTTCACTAAGTTAGCAAGTTAGAAAGTTAGCAAGTTAGCAAGTTAGCAAGTCACCAAGTTAGCAAGTCACCAAGTTAGCCAGTTACCATATGATATTGTTATCCAAGTATCTCTTGATTTTAATTCATTCACCATTTTAGATATTTTGCTCCATCTATCTTTTGATATTTCTATTCAACTTATTTTTTTAAACCATTGGCGGTGGCCCTGGTAAACTATTTGATGTTTCTGGTCTTTTTTTACTTGGTTTATTTAAATTGATGGAATCAAAATGAATAATTTCTCTCTTTTCTTCTGGAAAAAACCCCATGAAATTCCCAATATGATGTTTCCCATTCAAATGATTATGTATCACCTTTTGTGATCCTTGTGTAAGGTAAATTGAACAGTATTCACAATGAAATTTGGGCATTTTGTATTTTATCAATAAAAAGTGTATTCTTTTTTATGGGTGTGGGTACAAATAAGTTTTCTTGGGGGGCAGAGGGGGCAGAGGGGGCGGCGGGCAAATGAAGCCACACGAGAATTTTTGTTTTTTTGCGTACCAATTTTTTTTTTAGTACGGGGACCCCCATCATTTTCGTACGGCCATTATTTTTGAAACGTCTAAATTTTCCCTTTTCCCTTCTACTGTTGTTTGTCTTTGTAAGGACAAGGACTTTTTTTCTTTGGCACCGCACCGTACCGCACTGAATTTGATTTTGGTTCGCGACTCCAGTCAAAGAAATCCAGTGTAGAGAAAAAAAAAGTTCAAGAAACAGACAAGCCAAATTGGACCGAACGGGGGAGGGGAGGGCAAAAAATAAAAGTCTTCCCAGCAACAACGCGAATGTCTAACAACTGCAGCGCGTTGTTGACATACAAAAAAAAATTTACTGGGGAAATCACGACAAACCAAAAAAAAATGCCCCCGCCGGCCCCAGTCGCCCCCCCGCCGCTAAAAATTCATACCGTATGACAACAATTATTGAGTCGCATTTATATAGTATAGACTACTCTACCACTTGTTCTTTATAAATTAAATGACAGTTTTACCGATAGTTTATGATGAGGTATCCAAAACCGTGTCAATAGATAGTGAATTACCTACAATAACACAAGCTAAAGATCTTCCGTTGGAAATCTCCCAGTTAAACACGTTATACAAGGATTTAGTTCAAGTAAATAAAGAGATTCCTCCTCAAGCAACAAAAGATACATTCAACAAACAACTTTCACAAATGGTTCATAAGATGCATCAGGCTGCAGGATCTTTGATGAAAAGCACTCAATTTGATGAAGCTGCTCATAAATATACATTGGCATTGGGTTTGGCCACCGCTAGATCCAAATTTGAATCTTTTCAAATGACACTTCCTGAAGTGATTGTGTGTTTAATTGGAAGATGCGATGCTTATACAAATGCACGGAAGTTCGATCTGGCTCTACAAGATGCAGAAGTGCTCTGTTTATTAGGCCCTCAAATCCCTGATAACCATTTAAGAAGAGGGATTGCTAATACCAATTTAGGTTTATTTGATCAAGCTAAAATCGATCTTGGAAGAGGTCTTGCACTCAATGCAAAACACCCGATTTTAATCAAAATGGACTCAATTCTCACGACTTTGATCCAACAAGAAAATGGGGACGATTGATTGGTTCCTTTCTATATATATTAATCTTGTTTGTATATGCATATGTTTTTCTTTTCTCTCCAGTGTGATTCTTTTTTTTTATAGATAAATTGACTGATAAATGGACGATTCGAAGCCCATGGGCTTTGAAAGACCTTCTAAAATCATTGATTTGACCAACTCGTCAGATGAAAATGAAAGTGCAGTAGGAATGAACCCGGTAAATGGACTCTCTAGCAATGAAAGATTGCAATTACAAGATTTGGAATTGAAGAGGAAGAGAGCCATGGATAATAAAAAGCAGATGCTTCTAAAGAAACCTAAACTGGAGAATGAGGTCAATAAAATCTTGCAAGATCGACAAACACAGAATACCATGAAACTTAATGAATTAATAAATCGATTACCAACCTTGAAAAATCTACCTTTAAAATATCACGTGGACGTTCCCTTACATGTAGTTAATGAGTATAATGAAAGTTCGGCTTCTGGTATAAAGAATTTTACAACCCCACAGGAAGAATTAGAAGACATGAATTTACCTCCACAACTAAAAGCATTCAATTTTAGGTCCCATTTTCGATTGACCATGAATGATGTTTCCAATAGAGTGAACAAATTTCGCATATTGTACATTCAAATGAACAGAGTCCTGGATCAAGCTCGAAAAATCTTAGATCAGGTGGGAAAGAAGGCAGAGATTCATAAAAATGTCAAAAAATTGGTTCTAAGGTATGGACAGATCTCAAATTATTTGAAAATGAACATAACTCAATTAACTCTAAAAAATGCAGAAACTGCTAATGTATATGACAAACTAATGAATATGAAGAGGGATATAATGAATAAAGTGAATACTTTTGAAAGGTTTAGATTGAGCGCAATTTTAAACCCAAATGTTATTATTCCATATTATGATTCAAAAGATTATGCGCAAACTCCCAGTGAATTAGAACTTATAAACGATTCAATTAATATTATGTACAGATTGGCTAATGATAAAGATCCAAGAAAATATGAATTATTACGACAACTGACATTACCTCCATTACCATTACCTCCATTTCAACAGGCACAGATTTCCTTGTTTAATAATCCATACCAACTATCAGCACCAGGGCAGGGACCTGGTGCAAATGATGTAGTAGTCATAGGCGACGAAGAAGATGAGGATGAGGGAAATTTGGCAATCCACCCATCTCGTTATCAAATCCATTCTAGCATCAAAAGAGATGATGAGTTCCAAGATTTAGAAATGTTAATGAATACAATGAAATCAAATGAAATAACAGAAGAAGGTATGGCAAATACTCCAGAAGAATTAGTTGTCAATTTGATGAAACATCAGAGAATTGGGCTATCGTGGTTATTAAAAATGGAAGCATCAACCAACAAAGGTGGAATATTAGCTGATGATATGGGACTTGGAAAAACAGTGCAATCAATTGCCTTGTTATTAGCCAATAGATACAAAGAAAATGATGAAAACAAGACAGAACAACAAGAAGAAGATAATGTAAAAACTAATTTAATTGTTGGACCTGTTTCACTATTACATCAGTGGGAAACTGAAATTAAAATAAAAGTTAAAAGATCAGCTAACTTCAGTACATATTTATTTCATGGATGCAACAAAGTTAAAAAATTTGATCAATTCAAAAAATATGATGTTGTATTAGTTTCATATTCAACTCTGGCATCGGAATATAAGAAGCACTTTGCAAAAGAGTTATTTGAATCAGGTAAAACAATTTCAAAAAGCATGCTAGAGTCGAATTATCAATCGCCATTTTTCACCAAGGAATCTAAATTTTATAGGATCATTTTAGATGAAGCACAAAATATAAAGAATAAAATGGCTCAAACATCTATCGCGTGTTCACTGTTGAAATCTAAATATAAATGGTGTTTAAGTGGTACACCAATTCAAAATAGCATTGACGAGTTGTATCCATTATTAAGATTTCTAGGAATCAGACCATACAATGATTACACAAAATTTAAAATGTCAATTTCCCAACCCATTAAAAATAAATCCCCATCAGCGTCGAGAAAAGTTCACGCTTTACTAACTGCTATTTTATTGAGAAGAACAAAGGATAGTGAAATAGATGGAACCCCAATTTTGCAATTACCAGAAAAACATGTTATCGAAGAGTTTATTGAGATGACAGATTTTGATAAATCATTTTACCAATCCTTAGAAGAAAAATCTGCCAGAACGGCCTCTAAATTGATGAAATCTCAAACAAAAAGAATTTATTCAAGTATTTTAACATTGCTTTTGAGAATGAGACAAGCATGCGACCATGAATACCTTGTTAAAATTGGCGAGGATGGTGGAGATAGAGGATTGAAATTACAAAAATATACCAAAGGATGGGAATCATTGAAAGCTTATGAGTCTAATGTTATCACCAGGATTGAAAGAGAACGAGATCTAGGTGAATTAATCTGCATTAAATGTAACGACCCTATTGATGATGAAAATTGTCTTTTGCTAAGTAAGTGTGGTCATATTATTTGTAAAGATTGTCACAGTCAACATTTTGAGGAAAATAGTTTAACTGAATGGGATGGAATCAAGTCTGCTAAATGTTTGAAATGTCAAGTTGAGAATTTGGATAGCATGTCAGTTGATTTAGTTTTGTACAAATGCTTTCATGATGAGGGGCTATCATGGCAAGAAGTTAAAAAGAAGTTTGAATTGAATTCACAAGCTAGTGATATTAATTGGAGGAAAAATAAAATTGACGAGTTGATTGCGCAGGAGGAAGATGGCAAATTGAAAATAAGTTGTAAAATTCTTAAAACGCTTGAGTTGGTTAACGCAATCTTAACTAATGGGAAAGATGAAAAGGTCATCATTTTTTCACAGTTTATTGGATTTTTTGAAATCATTGGAAGAATATTCAAGGAAGAGGGGATTGAATATTTACAATACGATGGTAGTATGAATATCGAACAAAAGAATGAGACAATCAAAGAATTCTATCAAACAGATAAAAAGAAAGTCTTATTGCTAAGTTTGAAAGCAGGAAATGTAGGCTTGACATTAACATGCGCTAACCATGTGATAATCTTGGAACCTTTCTGGAATCCATATGTTGAAAAACAAGCCCAGGATAGAGTCCATAGAATTTCCCAAGTAAGAGAAGTCTACATACATCGTTTATTGGTCAAAAATAGTGTTGAAGATCGTATCATGGAATTGCAGAAACAGAAAGAGGAAATGGTTGAAAATGCTCTCGATCCAAATGCCCGTAAGCAAATTGGCCAATTGAGCAGAAGAGAATTAGGCTTTTTATTTGGTCTAAATGGATTGGCCACTCTTGAAAATGAATAGTACTTTTGTGTTGCGATATAGCAGTAATTTCTCTTAATGAATCATTGATTTTTCCTATAAACTTTGAAGAGGTCTCTTCATCCCAGTACAATTTTTGGATTTCCCAGTAAATTCGTACGGGGATTTTTTCTTGAACAAAAAATCTTCCCACCACAATAAAATTGCTTGGAAAGCTGAAAAAAAGTTCCCTCGATAAAAGAAAAAAATTCTCCACCAAATATAAAATAAGTTCGCAGTAACATAAAACATGCCGCGTATAACATATAAAATAAAATTTCCCACCAAAAAGATTATTCGCAGTAAAATAGTGAAATTCTCCCACCAAATTTATATACCCTTCCGCAGTAATTATTAGTTTTTCCCACCAGGCTCAAAAAAAGCTCCTACCAATTTCTTATTCCTACCATACATGGACACTCTCTCCTATGCCAATTGATAATTCGATTGAGGAGAGATTAATAAGCTGTAGGAGAGCGCTCATTTTTATAGGGCAAGGAATCGATTCTAAAGTCTTATCACTAGACGAGTATAGCTGGACGACCCCGGATTGGTTCTTTCAAGCATCAAAACAGCAAGTATATGACAGATACGGAGACTTGATTCGAAAACCTGCTAGACAATGCAATATGATTCACTTGGTGACGAGGGCGTTACAGCGACGCGTAGATTGTTTGATAGTCAGTCTGAATGTCGACGGAGTGGAACGCGACGCATTTGGCAAGCGGTCAGTGGTGACTCTCTTTGGAGATTTGGATAGATGGAAATGTACAGAATGGGAATGCAATTATAAAGGGCCATTTTCATTGGAATGCAGTCGATGTGGAGGAAGGCTACGTCCAGACATTGTGTGGCCGGGTGAGAGCTTTTCACTGTTCGATTTGGACGCCATTGATGACTTTATAGCAGAAGAATCGGACTTTGTTACAATTTGCATAGGAATAAACCCCAAACAATGGCCTGTCAACGGATTTTACAAATAAAAAACAATTACAAAGAGTATAACCAATGTTACAATTGCCCCGACAAAAAATATAACCTTGTCTTGTGCAAATAAGCGTTCAACGGCATCAATTTGTTTTTGTGAAACTCCTAATTTGGAAAGTGAGCTAGCAACTTTCCCAGAAACACTCTCGAGGCGGGAGTTTTGTTGCTGCAAGTCCTGGAACGCAGCCTTCCCCATCATTAGAACCTCATCCAATTCGCGGTTGGAACGCTGCAATCGATTATTGATTTCATATGGGTTTTCCATTACGAAAGCAATTTGTTGTTGATTTGTTGATATTTTCTCAACTACTCTTTTCTTACGAATATGACTGTGAAAAGAGGAGCCGAACTAGTAGCGGATCTACAACCACTTCTACAACAAGCCTACGAGTTAGTGGACTCAACGGGTGCGGTTTTTGCAGACGCGTTTCATCAACTTCCACCTCGTTCTATGGCAGAATATTATAGTATCATCAAAACACCTATGTCTTACGCCAAAATTCGGTCAAGTCTCAAATCAAAGAAGTACCGTCATCCCCAGGGATTTGTGAATGATTTGGCGCAAATTGCATGGAATGCCCGTTTTTTCAATGATGAATCCAGTGTTTATAATCAATGGGGGGTAATTCTTAATAACTTTGTTATATCTACAGTGATTCCCAAGTTAAACGAGAAATACCATTCTGTGGTATATCCAAAATTAGGCCCATTACCAGGTGATACAACTCAAGTCAATCAAGAGGATCAAATGTTGTTGGAGAACCACAATGTTGAAGGAACACCAACACCAACACCAACACCTGCTCCAGTCACAACGACATCAAATGTAGTACCAACAGCACCTTCATCATCATCATTGACTCATCACTTACCAGCTCAATTGGGGGAAGCTACAGAAGACGAATCAGGAATTCCAACTTATCACCCTTCAACTTACGTTTCTCAAATCCAAGAACAAAACAGAACAAATGTTTATGTTCCTCCACCTCAAAAGAATGTCATTAATAATAAACAAACTCTTGAACAATGGGTCAAAAGAGGTAGACCTCCAATTGTTGACAAGCCTCATGAACAAAGGATCAAGTCAATCATGAGAGGGTTGAAAAAAACTAAAGTTGGTAATAAAACGATCATTTCCTTTTGGGATAAGCTTCCAAATGCTCAAGACCACCCGGATTATCTGAAGATTGTGAAAGATCCTATTTCTATGTTGGATATCAAAGGTCTAATTAAACAAAGATATTATTCTTCAGTTGATCAATATATTGCGGATGTTTTCAAATTGATCAACAACAACAGAAGCTATTATACAACTAATGATTTTATGAAGAATAAATTGGATGTCTTGGAAACTAATATTTCCAAACTTTATCAATTAGAGATGATGAAGCCTGATAGTGAATATATGTCTTCAACTCAGACAGGAAGGACTCCTTTACCATATGTTGTTCATAACGGTAGAACATACAAAGTTGGTAATTGGATTTTAGTGAAAAATCCTAATGATCCTAACGATCCAATTGTTGGTCAAATTTTCAGGTTATGGCAAGAAGGATCTCAATCAAGAATGAACGTTTGTTGGTATTATAAACCTGAATGGACTGTTCATAGATATGATCGATTATTTTTAGATAATGAAGTTGTTAAAACAGGTCAATACAGAGATCATTCGATTGATGATTTATTAGGGCCTTGTTATGTTGCTTATTTCACCAGATGGTTGAAAGGTGATCCTGGTGTTATTTACGAAGGTCCTCTATTTATCTGCGAATGTAGATATAATGATAGAGAAATGTCTTTTGCCAAAATTAGGACATGGAAGGCCTGTCTTCCTGATGAAGTCAGACACATTGAAGACCCTGTTAAGCCTTTGGGAAGTGCAAGAGTACTAAGAAAATATCCTTCACCAATTAAACATATGTTACCGCCAAATGCAAACTCTCATACTCCAATACCACAACCGATCATTTCCAATTTGAATGCTCCACCTTTAGTTGGTGGGGTTTATGTTAAGAGAGATAACGATGAAGATGACCCTCATTATTTTGATGCCAATTTATTGTCAACTCAATTCAAGACTTATATTCCTCCAACAACAAATATTAGATTACCTTCAAGTGTGATTGTTGATCAACCTGTTCAATTACAACAACCTCATCACCATCAACACCAAGGTGCTGGATCTGGCGGAGATCAACAGCCACCTCCACCGCAGTTGTCTCAATTACAATTGAACACTCTTAGATCCAAAATGGTCAATTCAACCAATAAATTTCAACAATCTTTAAATTTACAAAGGCACAACATGGCCTATTTGAAATTCATTGGTACTCCATATAACAGACAAACAATACAATGGTCTCCATATTCTTCTTCTACTTCTTCTTCTACTTTTGTTTTAACAAATGACAAAATCCAAAAATGGGTCAAAGATCAATATACTTGTTTGGATAACTCCAACTTTGAAAGAGTCAAAAAATCCATTTCTACTCAAAACGAACAGAGTGTCGGTAAATTAGGTCCATCCTGGGGTCCCTCATCCACTGCTGGGGGCCAATTAGTGTGGTTCAAATCTCCTCCATTAAACATTACTGATAGGATTCAAAATGATGAGTTTGAAATGGGTGTTTCTGTAGGGGCTAAAAGAAAAGGCGGGCCTACTGAAATGAAATATGCTTTCAAGAAGGTCAAACTTGGTCACTCGGCAAAGTATCTTGAGTGGAAAATGGCCAATCGTCCCGTTTCACCTTCCACGTGAAAATTTGTATTATCAAATTTTTCAACCTGCTTATGTACACTCTTTTCTTCTTTAATTCAAATATATATACATATATAAAATGGATAGTTCGTCATCTGCGTCTTCTCCCCCAACAATCATTTGTATTGGGATGGCAGGGTCCGGTAAGACCACCTTTGTTCAAAGATTAAACGCACATCTTCATGAACGTAAAGAAAAGCCATATTTAATCAATCTTGATCCTGCTGTGTACAAAGTGCCGTTCGGCTGCAATATCGATATCAGAGACTCAATTAAATATAAAAAGGTGATGGATCAATATAACTTAGGACCCAATGGTGCGATCGTGACATCATTGAACTTATTCTCTACCAAAATTGACCAAGTATTGAAGTTGATTAATAATAAGAAAGACAAATTCAAACATTGTATTGTGGATACACCAGGTCAAATCGAATGTTTTGTGTGGTCAGCTTCAGGTTCCATTATAACGGAAGCATTTGCCACCGAAGGCCCAACAGTTATTGCATATATTATTGATACACCAAGATCCAGCTCTCCATCGACTTTTATGTCAAATATGCTTTATGCTTGTTCAATTCTATACAAAACAAAACTACCAATGATTGTTGTCTTTAACAAAACAGATGTGAGAGACTATGAATTTGCTAAGCAATGGATGACAGATTTCGAAGCATTTCAAATGGCATTGAAATCTCAAAACGAAGAAGGTAACGGGGATGAAAATGGGTACATGTCAAGTTTAGTTAATTCAATGTCATTAATGCTTGAAGAATTTTATTCCACCTTAGATGTTGTTGGAGTCTCTTCTTACACAGGGTCAGGATTTGTCGACTTTTTAACTAAGGTTGATGATAAGGTCAAAGAATTTGATGAATTTTATACTCCAGATAGAGAAAGAATCGTTAAAGAAAAAAAAGAAAAAGAACAAGCCAAAAAGGACAAACAATTGAATCACTTGATGAAGGATTTAGGAATTAAAGATAAATCCACAAAACAACAAGATAAAGATAAAGATGGCGAAGTGGATGTTTTGAGTGATTTCGATGAAGATCAAATAGAAGCTGACGAAGCCAATGGGTATCAGCATGGATTAATCGATTTAGAAACAGAAAGAGAATATACATTTCAAGATGATAGATTAAACGGTGAATTCCAGGACTCAGCCGATGCAGATGTTGATGAATTGACAAGAACAATTAAAGAAAGGTATCAAAAAGCGTTTGAATCCAATGCAAAGGAAGCATCTTCTGAGATAGCTGAAGATATTGCTAAATATATTTCAAACCAATGAAAGAATTAATCCCGTTCGTGTTTCAATAACTTTATTCAAACCCAGCGTACCAATAACGTACATGTTATTTTTCAAAATCGGATGATCCTCATTCAATGAAAGTTCAGGATGGACGTTCGCGTTTATTAAGCATAGCTTAGTTTCCCCGATTTTGAATTCTTTTGTATACATTCTCATAAACTCTTGTTTCATAACAAGTTCCAAACTTATAGATATTAACTTTAAATCTTCTTTTTCCCATTTTCGAATGTCAACCTTAGACGATGAATTGGAATTCAACCATCGATCAAAAGCTGCAGGCTTGACAATTGCCTGACATCTTATAAGATCTTCATTTACATTAGAATTATCTTTTTTATAAACAGATTCGATAGAATTTGCCCATTTTTGAACGGAAACAGGGGACTTTCGCCCCACAATAAAATTCAGTGCATATCTGGACAACGTCTGAAACTCCTGAATCTGCGGGTTCGCATTTCTGATATGCTTTAGCATCACTACAAATGGATATATATATATACGTCAATTAGACATGAAAAAAAAAGTGTTGATAATACGACTTTTTCTTTTTTGTTTCTCATGGGAGATATAAATATCCCCCTTAATGAATATAAACGATTAAAACGTATTGAGAATTATGTGTATTATATGCTTAGAGTTTGTACGTGTCTTTTAGTGGTAGTTTTTGTATGGAGTATTTTAATAATCGTAAAACAAGATAATAATAAATTATCAACACCAGTTTCATCATCTATGAAGCCATTGGAAGGAAGGATGTACCACCGAGGTGGTAATTATGGACGTTTATAAATAAATAAAAACAACTTTTCAATTAATAAATACAAAAAAACACTATTCTATTAATGGTTAGACACAATCTTGTTGGACAGATCGTCACCGAAAATGCACTTGAAAGTGTCTAAATCGTTTTGACCCATCTTTTTAGCAAATTCACAGATTGAATAATTGATGCTTGGTGTAATGATACTATCCTTTTTATAATCCACGTGAGAATTGACAAGATCTCTGATGTAACTAGCAACAGTTTTGATCTCACCATTGGATCTGCCTTTGATTAAATCCAAATAGTCTCTGAGACGTGAAGGGAATTGGCCATTGTTTTCTGAAACAAAGGTTTCATTGATGTAGTCTTCAACCATTTGAATATAACCACACCATTGGTTATCTAATGAACCATTGAAAATTTCATTGAGAGATAATTGCAAAATTTCCCCAGTTTGTGGGATTTTGAACCAGAATTTCTCTCTTGAAATTGCATCTCTTGAATGCGCCCTCTTCATGTTAATTTCGACCTTCGAAATTGGTAAATACCAGTTGAAATGAGATTTAAGAATAGCCTTAGAAAGCAAGATTGAGAAAACAGAATAAGCGGCATTTTCAAAATCGGTCAATTGGATTTCCATAGGTCTTAATTCAACTCTCCATCCAGGTTTCCCAGAACCTGGTCCACTACCTTGAGAAGGAACTTTGAATCTTAAAGTTTGCCAGTTAGTTGATTGAACATTTTCAAAATGGTCAATAAAAGTTGAATCATCTTGATTAATATCTTCATCGAATATAACAATAGGGTCTCTAATGAAAAGGTGACCAAAGTGGTTAGCCAATTGATCATCCATACCAGATTTTAATAAATGACTTTTAACCTCTTGATTAATTGGTGCATTCAAATCATTGAATTCATTTTTGAAATACCCAAATTCACCATTTTCATTGATATCACCGAGATATTGATCAATAGAATCGTATCTTGATTTAGGGATTCTTTGAAGTTTAGAATCGACTTCTTCAGTATCAAAATGACCGCCGTATAATTGATGGTTTTCGATTGGCAATTCGCTTCTTTCAAATGGTGTTCTACAGTCAACAGAAGAGGAAATTACATTCCATCTGACATCCTGATCTGCTAAATGACCTCTAAAAATTGGAGCAGCAGCGGTTATAGCTAACATCAATGGAGCAACATTGACTAATGAATCATACATATATCTGGCTTGATAAATATCTTTTAATTGCATTGTTACTTGAAGACATGAGGATCCCATACCGAATCCCATTGCATCCATATAAATATGCCCCAATTTGGCGGCTGACTTCTGAGATTCCATATCTGAAAAAGGAAATGTTGATCTGATAGGAATTGAAGGATCGATTTCATTGGATTTTCTCGTATTTTCGTCTTGATAAAGAGGAATATTAATTGCAACTTTACTGCCTCTACGACGTCTTATGTTAGCGGTCAAAGTTGGAAATCTAACGTGTTTATTAATAATTTCATCAGGCAAGAAAAGTGATTTTGATGCGCTACCTGCAACTCTAGCACTAGGGAAACAAAAATCACCACATCCCATCAACGGAAATGCGGTTAAGGTCAATGGAACAACATCTTTATCTTCTATTTCTGAAATCGCAATTGTTCTACGCTTTTCCATATTTTTTTCAACGTATAGATAATCATCCAAGGAGTCTTTGTATGGTTTGAGAGGTGTTGCTTCCAACATGTATCTGCCGTATTCAGGATGGAACAGAATATCACCTTTAACTGCCAAATGATGTTTTTCTCCTCCTTCGCCCAATCTTTCGAGTACAGAATCCTCTTCCAATGCCAATTTGGCTTTTCCATCTTTCATATGAACCATCATATATTCGATTTCATCCCCCCACAGGAATTCATCTCCATTTCTTGGTGTCGCAGTCTTGAACGAGTTGACCAGTTGGATGGTCCCATGTTGTTTGACATGCTCCGATAATTTTTTACCTTCATTCCAGTGAAGGGGAGTCCCCAGCGCCAAGAGCCCCATTTGCTTTATAAACGGAGACGAGAAAAGAAGGATGGTTTGTTGATTACAAATCTCATCTCAAGAAAAATATTTCCGACAACTGAAATTCAGTCATAAAAGGAAAATTGGTAGGGTCTGCTGAGCATATTTGCGGCACGTGAAAAGTCGTCACGTGCTCAGCACTTAAGATTCAAGTGTAAAGATTTACATTGGAATGATTGGGATAAATAATTTGACAAATTAATGAAAAAAGCTGGGGAAAAAGGGTTAGTGTATTTATGATTTTAGAATGATTGTAGTGATTGTAGTGATTGTGTATCTATTTATTTATTGAAATTTTGATAAAAATGCAAAGATTTGATCAACTAGATGAGTTTTTAAAATTCTTTGATTCAATGATTTGTTGTTGGATTTGTTCACGTTGTGCTTTTTCATTTTCATAGCATTGTTTTGAATAAATCCATTGCTCATATGTATTTTGGAAATCTTTATCTTCACTATTTTTGATACTTGTAACGGTTTCGAGAATTGCGTGTAAATCAGCTTTCTGTTCTTCTAGTTTTGAAAGTTTCTCGATTTTCAATTGATTAGACTCATTGAGACGTTTCAATTCGAGTTGCTGGGAATTAATCTTAATTTCTTTCTCGGTAATGGTGGATTTCAATTTTATTTCTGTTTCCTGAATAAGTGATACGTCACTTTCCAATACTTCAATTGACCGTTGTAATTCATTTTCGGTTTTTTTCAAAGTATCTCTCAATTTAGCATGTTGCTTATGAAGCGACGCTTCTAGTTCAGCGGCTTTCAGCTCTGCAAGCTTTTGTAACTCTGCTAATCTTTTTATCAACCCCAATTTTTCAGTTTTAACACTTTCAATCTCATGTTGTAATGTAAAATTAATACTTTTATCACCACAGGTCTCCTGTTGCAATAGTAGCTCCATTTCATCAACAGTGCGCTCTAAAACCTTAGTGGCACGAAGTTGAGCTTCGGCCAACGTTTCTGCGAGCTCTTGTTGTGTATTTACAAACTCTTTTTCATTACAAAGCTTTACGTTATCTAATTCACGTTCCTTTATAGAAATCCCATCTAAATATTCCTGAGTTCCTTCAACAAGAGTTCGTTGTTCTAAACAATCAACCACGTTGAAAACAACGGCATCCATGCGTTTTCTCAGTGGACTTAAAGGAATCAAACTTGTTCTTTTCATTTTTCTCTACTAAAGAAAGAAAGAACAGAAGAAAGAAATATAGTAATCAAGTCTATTCGGGCTTATACTTGGCCTTTGGGGCAGTAAGCACCCAATTTAAAGGCAAACCTGCAACGGCAATAATTCTCAACCCCCAAATCAACCATACTGACTCAACTACCCTTAATAAATTCCATGCCATCAATACTACAACAAGACAATATGTCATCTCTAGTAATCGGTTCTGTTTCGAATAAATACATCTGTACAGTTCGACAAATGAACTGGTAAACACCCAAACCGCATAAAGTCCATCTCGCGACAGTTTAGGATGCTCCCATATTCCCCATCCAACGAGACAACTACCAAAATCTAAAAATACAACTTTCCTACAAATAATCAGATCGAACACTCTAGTTGATCCAAGTAATGCCAGATGGAAATCAGCAATACCCCCAGAAAGGAACTTTCTTCCTGTCAATGGGAATAATACTACAAATCTCAATAAACAACATGTCCATAGAACACAGAACGAGACCCCTAGAAGCGACCGGAAGGGGAAATTTGTCATTTTAGAGAAAAAGAAGTATTTATTAAATAGTACACAAAAAACGGCTCAGCAGTAATTGGCTATAATTTTGAAATATTATATATGAGAAACTATTTTTTGAATTTGAATAACCCCCCCTTTTTCTTTTTGGACTTTTCTTCTACACCACTAGTAACGTAAACGGGAGTTGGAGAAGGCGTGGCTTCTGGAACAGGAACTAGATTCTCTTGTTTTGAAAGAGAAAGTTGAGATGCAGAATGCGACAGAACTTGTGCTGGAGCAACTGGAGGTGGGGGTGGCATAGAAGCAGATGGAACAGGAGCAGGAGCAGGAACAGGAGCATGTGACTGTGGCATCATTGAATGTCGCATGTTTGAACCCCCACCTGTATATTGTTGTGCCATCAAATTCTGTGACATCCTATTATTATTCTTCCTATTGGTTGGTTTGAACCCGGCTGAAGTATGGGGGGCAGCAGATGGAGGGAATTGTTGGGATCTGCTGCTCGGAATCGAACCAAAGGATGTATCATATCTACCATTTTGTTGTTGTTGTTGTTGTTGTTGTTGTTGTGGAATAGGATATTCATTACTTGATGGATGAAGTGATCTTCTTGATCCATTTTGAGAACCTGAATATGGTCCATATCCACCTGGAATTCCATAAGATCCAGAAGGTGGCGCTGCTCCATGCGCTGGCCCTTGATAATTAAATATAGGAACACTTGATTTCCTATTTAATGATGCATTATGATGTCCATTTCCATTGTGAACATTAGTGAACCCATTTCCGCCACCATTTTGTAAATACATACCTGTAAATTGTTGGGATGGAGCACCTTGTTGTTGAAAATGTTGTTGTGAAGCAGATTTATATTGTTGTTGTTGTTGTTGAGATGACTGAAAATTCAATTGTGAGCCCATTGGTAAACCTTGAGAAGGTAAGCCATGAGGTAAATTTTGTTGCGGAATAAATTGTGGACTATTTCTACCATTAATTGGATGTTCGTTATTTGGTGATTCATATGGTTTACCCAATTTTGGAGTTTGTTGAGTTATCGAATAAGTTGCTGCCAATTCACTCAATTCCTCCATTTCTGGATCATATTGTGGATCTGTCGAAGATCTTTTAATATTTGATGCCATTTGAGGAGGTTGAGAAGGCTGAGGAGATTGTGCAACTGTTTGTTGTTTTTGATGTTGATATTGTTGTTGTTGTTTTTGTTGTTGTTGCTGACCATGACTTGCTGGAGGAGCAGAAGCTAACGGGACCTGTTTCGCTTTTTGTTGAATTTGAGGACCAGCATTGCTTTTAAAAGTTTCCAAGTCAAGCTTTGCTTGATTCAGTTGATTTTTTAAATCATTAATCTCATCCTTTGAAGTATCAATTACCTTTCCAGCTTCTCTTCTTCTGACCCAAAATTGAGATCCTTGTAAATCTCCCCAACTTGAGTTATTGTAACTTGTCATTTGAGACATAACGGCGTATAAAAATTCAAGGTATGGAGTTTTAACTTGATGGTCATCTGCAATCAAAATTGGTTGAAGTAACAGTAAATCCAAATAAAGGTCTTGACCATTAAAAAAATCATAGTATAATCTTGGTGCCTCTCTTTGATCTTTCGAAAGTTCAACAGGTGGATATAATTGACTCAATCTTGCAATTAAAGAACTTTCATTATCATAAGAGTTAAATAACTTACAGCCCATTGTCTTGATGACAGTTATAATTTCATTAACTAAGCCTGAAATTAGAGGTTTAGCTAAAATCTGTTCAGACAAGTCTTGAGGGAAAGGCTGCTCAAAAAGAACTGATAATGGTTCAACTGAAATTTTTGGTAATGCGAATTTCCATTGATATGACAAGAATTCCAATGGTGTATTCAATTTGTAAACATCCAAACCGGAGGATTCATATAATGCTGCAATTTCATTAATTACTTTTATATCTTGGTTAGAATATGATTTTTCCTTACCTGATCTTCCAACATAAATCAATTCCGATTCTTTTTTAGAAGGACAAATTTCAATGATTTTATCATTCGAGCGAATATCATAATCTGACATGACTGACAATACATCCACATTAGTATTTTCATCTAATTGCATAGACATCAACACAAATGGTTCCAGATTAACAAAGTTTGTTGACTCAATAACCACGGTCACGTGACCCTGTTGTTTTTGTTGTTGTTGATTAATTAATTGTCCCAATTGACTACAAAGTGATGCTAAGTTCTGAAGAGAGTCAGCAGAAATGAAGAGAGTCTCTAAATTTGACACCTTTGATAAATTGGAGATGATTTTGGGTGATATTCTAAATTGACCATGTGATCCCTTCCATGTTTGTGATGGCGAATCCCCATTTGGGGAATACAGAAAAACGTCCCTCTGATTTTGCGACAGCTTCCATTGATAGAATTGAAGATTAGGATGATTCCCGCAGAACAGATGCATTGTGAGAATTCACGAAAGTTGAAGATCAACAACAAACTGGAAAAGAACAAAGGAGAAGAAAAAGGGGAAATTGTAGACAGAAAATTGTGAGTGTTCGGGAAAAGCGCTTCTTTCTAATATTTGTAATTTGTGGCTGAGAACTTATCTGGAAGGTCAAGGTGAGCTTTTAAATAAAATCTGGCAACGGTTTTGTGTAAACCCTTCTTTCCCGATACACAGAGAGCCTCCAGTAGTGAAATAAATTACTTGTAAACATCAAATTTCCGAAATAAATGGAAATGTTAAAAAGAGACGTACCGTGGCGTTTTTGATGTGTATAAGCATAGCAAGAAAGCTTAAGTTTTAATTACACGTGTTTCTGTAAATTTTTTGCCAATGAAAGCCTCTTTTTATTCAAATATAAACATAAATTGATTCAAAAAGAGAAAGGTTATTTCAAATGGAAGATTCAGTACTATGGAAAAGTCTTGCCAATATAAGGAGTTATTACAGATGAATGACAGAATTACTAATAATAAAGATTTAAATTTGGAGAACATTCATACATTTATTGACAATAGCTTTAAGATCAATTTGCAATTCATGAGCAAAAATATGTGTCAATTGGAAAAATTATATTCAAACAACAGTAACTGTTTCGGGAAGAGATCGCATTCCCAACAAAGCAGCATAACCAAGTTTAACAAACATGTATTTTTTAAGGTACAAAATGAAATAAAACATTTATTGAATTGCACAAAAAACTCAAAATGCATGAAACGATAATTGATTTTAGTAACACAAGTATAGTTACTGGAAGATATAAACAGGGATAAGCGGGGGACACAATTGATAAACTAACGTTTTACTTGATGGTACAAAAGAAAAAAGAAAAAGAATTCAAGTCTTCAATTGAAACAAAAAGAGTATGTCATTATATGCCTTTATTAGATGCTTGAGTTTTTGCAATAGAGACTATGATGACAGTGAAGATCCACAGCCTAGATGATTAGAAAAGGAACTTTTTACGTTTTTGAATGCAGAGAATATGCACAAAATTGAGATTTCTCTTGATATTAGCAGAGGTGCATACGAGTGCATCAGTTTCTGATTCTTGAACAATTTTCATGTCTAAAGTGACGTTTGGAGAAGTCTTAAAACGGCAACCACAACATGCAAAACCAACAAAGATTAAACGTACCATGGAAAGAACCACGGGGTTAAGTTTCAATGATCATCTTAAGGCCTTGAACAAGCTTAAACGGACACAGGGAAATCCCAATCAGAGTTTCACAAATTTCATACCTAGTGTGCGCCATCCGCCCAATCTTTCTCACTTACAAGAGGTGATCAACGAAGGACAACGTTCGAATGAGAGCTTGTGGGCATCAAAACGACAATTCGAATGGGTGGCTGAACGAAGTAGTGATAATGCACGTATTTTAGAAAACAAAACCTTCTTTTGGTCACAACGTTGGGTACGTGTGAATTGGAAAGATATGGTAGAATTAAGAAGCCGAAGTGAGTACTTTCCAGTTAAAACAGGGCAAGAGTGTATCTTAGTGATTGATCAACGAGAGTTCAAATCCACTTTACTTGATGGGAGATTTGAGGATAAGGATCGAGGAGAAGTGTACTACTTACAATCAGTTGATGGTATAATTGGAGATGATCCAAAATCGATGAAAGAGGCAATACATCATCATGGAATGTATCCCGTTTCACGAACTAGTGATGGTTCAATAGTTTATTATAAACATTAGTATACAAAACTATTCATCGTCTTCATCGTCATCGTCACCACCAAAAGCAGCGAAAGCATTAAATGCCTTTGTCTGTGTAATAGTGATGTTATTATCAGCAGCGTTACCACCTCTAGTCATCTTACTGGCACTTGTTTTGACCTTCATAGTAGCACCACCGGATTTCCCCTTCTTGGAAGTTGAGCTGGCAACTGGGGCAGCAGTGAAACCATCATCTGCAGCGGCAGCTTCATCTTCATGTTTGACGAAGGAGGTCCATCCATCTTCGTCAGTAATTTCCTTGGGAAGCTTCTTTCTAGCTTTTCTAGCTTCTCTTTGCGCCAAAATGTCCGCAACTTGTTGAAATTGGGTACAGAAATCAAGCACCTCCTGTGGTGGAGAGCCTGCTGCTGATGAAAGCTTCAAAAGGGTGTCGACTTCGTATCTTTGCATTTGATGGATGTTGAAAAGACTGCAATGTGAAAAGTTGAAAAATTTCATTTCTTCTCCATTTAATATACTACAGTCTCTACACTGATCATGTCTTTGGAAAAGAAACCCCCTTTAAAGCAGAGTGGGGCCCTTTTGAAGAGAATGGCCGCTTGTCAACAGCAGGCTGTTTTGTACGGAAAGTGCATTGCCCGCAACTATCAAAACATTCAACAAGGTTCTTGTTCTCCTGAATTTCAAGCTTTTAAGCAATGCGTTCAGTCCAAGAGATAATTACGCTTATGCTTAACTCATAGTCTTAGAAACACTTTGTTACACTGTATGTTTAATTTAGTCCCCACGACAATTTCCCCTGTTGTGTTTTTGTCCACTCAAGATGATATGCACGGCGTGCAATTCTATTTTTATCTTGCATGTGTTCATGCATATTTATATAGGCTTTCTCCCAATATAACCTTTTCTACATTTTCTTTCGCCTAACACCCAAATAATCGAATTAAAATGCCATCATTTGCAAGTGTTGCTTTACTTACAACTTCATTAATCACAGCTGCAGTAGCAGCCACTGAACCAAAGTCACTTTATGTCAAATCATCAAACAGTGACGTCGATGGTAGCAATCTAGGATTCATCCACGAGGGTGCAGGTATCAACTACGGTTTCCTTGGTACAGGGTCCAGTACCACCACTCTTGACTATGATGCTGAAGAAGGTACTCTTTCTCAACAAATACTTGGTATGTCCAGTTTCTCTCAATATTTTGCTACCATGGAGAATTTCGTTGCTTTAACTGTTAGTGGTCCTGACGGTGTCATCTCATTTGACGGGGAAACTCTGTTATTCAATGGATCTGCTGATGGATTTTACGCTTGTATGAACACTGAAGATCCTTACAGTTACTCATCTTCATCTTATGAATTGATGTATTACCCAAGTGAATCTTTCCCTGCTGGTTGTATTCCTGTTACCATTGTCACATCACAAGATTCTGCTTCAGCATCTGGTTCAATTTCAAGCTCTTCTTCATACATTGCTTCCTCATCATCATCAATTGAATCATCATCATCATCAGTTGAACCATCATCATCATCAGTTGAACCATCATCATCAGTTGCACCATCATCCTCAGTTGCACCATCATCCTCAGTCGAACCATCATCCTCAGTCGAGCCATCATCATCAGTTGAATCTTCTTCATCTTCGATTAAACCATCTCATTCCCTCACTACCTCCAGTGTTTCGATCACTTCAGTTCATTCAACTAACTCGCACTCACACTCTGAATCTGCATCTTCATCATCTTCTTCCATCTCTGTCTCTACTGTTTCTTCAAAAGAAAAGGATGCTGCAGTTCAAATTAAATTGTCAGGAGCTGCCGCAGTTTTTGGTTTATTAGCTGCTTTGATCTAATCAGATCAACGAGTTTACTGTTTCTCTACGTTCTCAATATTTTATTTATTTGATTGTTTAATTACTTTGTTTATTTTATTTTACGTTATTTAATATTGTCTTGCGTATGTATCTATAACTTGAGGTCAAACAGTGTTTACAAGGGATGCTTCATTTCTCTTATATTTTTTAGAAGATTGCCTCTTTTTGAAAATAGCTGCAATTTTGATGAAAATTGGAGTCAGACAAATCATTGCAATATAGTTAACCAATGCAGCAATTAATATCAAAAACTTTATCCAATTTGGAATCCAAACTATTGACATTCTTGAACTTAACCAACTATCTGAATTCATAAACATCAAAAATATTGACACAGCGATGGTTATAATAACTGTTAAAATGAATGGTGCATTTTTCCAAATCGAGCCTCTATATGGTTCCCCTTTTGTTAGCTTAATCGCAATCAAAATGTACTGAAAGTTTCCGAAAAAGAATAAAACAGTATTGTCTGTTGAACTTACATTTTCGTCATCTCCAGGAATTGCAGGAATATACCACTTCTCATCCTTATATTTTCCAATTGTTTTTATTATGAGTAGTTGAAAAATGAATAAAGTCAATATATCCCCAACTAATGGAAGCAAAATTTTAGGAGATACCAGATTAGCACTCGGCCTCTTTTTGACTAATTTGTTTGAAGGACCCGACCATGACATGAAAACCGCTAACGGGATGATCAACATTAAATCAATGTAAAGAAATTCAAAATCTCCCAAATTAATCCCTCTCATATAGAGAAATGTAACTGAAATAAATTGAATTGCTGAATATAGTGACATGTATTGAAAACATGAGAATGACGTGACCAATGATGCTCTACCTTCTTTTATGACACCTGGAACACATGAAATTTCAAACACTCTCGAAGTGAATGGTGCTGCAACAGATGCTTCGGCTTCACTCAATGATATTCCAACATCTGCAGCTTTTAATGCCCCACAATCATTTGCACCGTCACCACAGAAACAAACAGTATGATCAATTGACCTTAATAAATTTACCAACTCATGCTTTTCATCAGGTGACATTCTTGCAAAGATCTTTCCCTTAAGTAGCATTTGTTTCATCGATCCACTGTCTCCCATATCTGTAATAATATATTTAAAAATATCTCCTGTTATTGCCAAACAATATGATTCGATTCCATTGATCGGAGTCAAACTCAATGGGTCCAATTTTTTTTGTGGTTCATCAACATTGATCCACTCCAAATATCCATTATCTAGATTTGCCATATAAACGTTTTCATTTTCATCGATCATGGAACATTTCCTTCCAACGTTAACGGCCGTCAAGATATTATCCCCGGTACACATAACTGTTTTAATATTAGCTTGTTCTAATTCCTCTATGCTTGGCTTAGTAAAATTCTTTAGTTTATTTTCAAAGATAATGAACCCTGTAAAGTCTAGATCACATTCCCCTTCCGATCTATTAGATGGTCTCTGAGAAAGTTTTTTGGAACCTGTAGCAATCACTCTATATCCCCCATGGGTGTAATAGTGTAATAACTCATCAAAATCTTCAGGAATGGACTCAGGCAAACATAAATCTTTGATAACTTCTGGTGCACCTTTAACAAAAATATGATAACCATTCTTCTTATCAGAGTTATCTCCATGTTTACAAATCACTGACATTCTCCTTAAGTTAGAAAGAAATTCAAATTCTTCCAGCTGAAACCAAGTATCTTTACCATTGCCGTTTTTCTTTTCAAATTTGATGATGTTATTATCCAATTCTGTCATTCCCCAATTTATGAATTCAAACATATTTTCATCTAATGGATCACCAGATATTTCACCATTGATGATTTTCAGTGAATGACAGTTAATCATAGAACTCATGATCATTGTATTTTCAAATTCCGTTGGTTCTTGAAGTAATTTTGAAAACGCTTTAGATTTTCTATTTGGTACTGAATTTGGAATATGAACACCTTTAACATCAAGACCATCTTCAGTTAAAGTACCAGTTTTATCAAAAACGGCTATATCAATTTTCCCACCAACATTCACCCTTTGTGGTGAAATACAAAATATATTTAATTTCTTCAATCGATTCAATGCTAAATTAGTACCAATAGTTAAAGTCGCTGGTAATGCAGGTGGAACAACAATTGTGATCAAATCTAATGCTCTTAATATAATGACTGAAGCCGGTAATCCCAATTTAATGAAGTTGATTGTTGAAAAAATGAATCCAATACAGGCGGTACAGGTCATAAAGCCAATATATTTAAATGAATCTTGATAAAATTTGAAACCAGTTGGTTTAGGGAACAACATGGACCTAACCAATGCACCTTTAGTTGTATTAAAACCCGTTCTAATGACCAAAGCAGTTGCAGGTTCATTTTCTCCAAATTCATTTGTGCCGTACCTCACTCTAATTAGTTTAGTTCCATTGTATAGAAAGGATTTTGCAAATTTTGGGGTAAATTTTGGAATATTGAATTCCATTTCAATTCCTCTTACTGCATCAGGAGAGATTGGAACTTTTGAAACAGGCACAGATTCACCTGTTAACATGGCTTCATTTATAATACAATCTCCGTTAATCAAAATTGAATCACATGGTATTATATTAAGTGAAGGATCTGAAACTTCATAAACATCACCAGGAACTAAATCTGAAGAAGAGATTTCCTTCCAAAATCCATTTCTCCATACACGAATATCACACACAAATTTAGACATTTTTCTCATTCTATCCATTGTTGACTTCGTTTCCAGTAAAGATTCAACGACAGAGAATATTGAAATAAGGAAAATGCAAACTGCATAATAATAATAGTTATCAGCAAGCCAAAGAAAAATTGAAAATATTTGGAAAACATAAAACGGATGCAAAACTTCATCCAGTAATAATGTTTTGATGGATTTTTCTTTTATTGCTAGAACGTTCTTACCAAAAATCAAAGATCTCACATTGAAAATTTCTTCTGTTATTCCATCTTTTAAATCGGAATAATGACACCATTTTTCGTCAACCCAATTATTTGATAATCTAAATAAATCATCTAATGGATCATAGAACATTTTCATATATCTGTATTCAAACCAAATTAAAACAGGGACAATGGGATCAACATCATCAATTCCCAAATCAATTCTGCCAGCTCTTTGTTCATCATCTTCTTGGTGTTCTTTGTGATTTTTAGGTTGTAAGTAAGTTGACAAATTTCTATTGTACCATTTTCTATTGACGCTTTGAATTTCTAGAACTCCAAATTCATCTTCAACAACCACCCATTGAGCTTTAGCCAACGGAACTGGTCTGCCCATTAAACCGATTTTTAGTTTGGGGAACCATCTAACTACCAAACCTATAATACCAAATGTCAACAAACAAAGTAAAAGATAAATCCAATAAGACCACCATCTTGTTTGATAACCTGCAATCCCCACAATCAAATCCTCTTCTGCAATATAGAATCTTTGATTCATATTATTGAATTTTGGGAATTTTTTGAAGAATTTATCATGATTTGCAATAGCAGCTCTCTTTCTTTTCTTGATTTCCCAAATTGAGTTGTATTCATCTAAATCTTCTCTTGCTTCTTGCTCCTCCGTTGAAAGTAACTCTCTTTCATTATCGTCTCTGAAAAATTCACTGTATGAATTATTGGTGCTGTCATAAGATCTCGGCAAACCATCTGCCCCCAATGTACCATGGCTGACAATGGATGAAGTCCTATTAATGCCATATCTATTACCAATGTTAGCCAAACTTCTATCATCGTCATCATCATCGTCATTTTCGAATTCACTATCCTGCCAATCCGTATCATAATCCACTGTAGCTAAAGATGATACCCCTCTTGCAGACTCAATATCATGCAGTGAAAAAAATCTGAAACTGGCCGTCTCATCTAACTCATCGGGTGTCTGATTTTGATTATCCATAGATTGTGGAGATCTCATATGATGAAAAGATGACATTGCAGTAGGAACTGCCGATGGTCCAACCCCTCCAAAAATCTCCCCTTCATTATCGTTTGAAACATGACTACTATATGAGTCTCTATGACGACTTTGTGATCGTTTTCCCATAAGGAATAACTACTAAGAAAAATAGGAAAAAATAGTGAAAATGATATACTATAAGATAACGAATTGAAAATTTAATACTTCAAATCCGAAGACATCAGTTAATATACAAAGTAGTTCAATCAATGAAGAACATGCACTAGATAATAAATAACCAAACAAGTAAAAAAAAAGCGTAAAAAAAGCCGGAAAATCCCCCAAAAAAGTGAAAAGGTAGGTATGACGTTATTCAGTGGTTTGAACGACGAAGAAACGAAGGCTTTGGCAAGGTGATGGCCTTTGGCTCATTTTGAAAAGATGAGCCTGCATAAGTTTCGGTTGCTGTGGCAGAATTGGATAAAGACAATAGCGTAGTAGTAGAAGAAGAAGAGGAAGGTGATAACATGGCTTCCGCTGCCGCTCTGACAATGCCATTTCCAAAGTTTGGTGCTTTACCATTCGGTAAAGAGGGAGCCTTGGAGTTCTTTGCCGACTTCTGTTGGTTACCGGTAATATTATTGCTGTTATTGTTATTATTATTATGATGATTATTATTGTTGTTGTTCTGCTTCTTCTTATTATGATTATTGTTATTGTTATGGTTGAAATCCACTTCAACTTGTCTAGGTGGAATCACTACCGCATTTGATGGTTTATGTTTGTTGCTATTGTTACCATTAGTGTGTTTCCGCTGTTGAGGTTGTTTATTGGTAGCCGGATCTTTTCTTCCTACCTTACGCCTTTGCTGCTGATGCTGCTGCGACTTGGGTATCACTGTGTTGACACTTGTATTTGCTATGGTTGAAATGTTCTGTACCATAACGCTTGTTGTCATCTCGTGGGTTTAATAGTTCAACTAAAGAACAACTCACTATCTTTTGATTAACTAATTAATTATTATTAGGAAGGGCAAAAAGTTGAGGAAAAGGCGCGAGTAGAGAAGTTTCTAGAAGAAATTACCACACATACTAAAGTTGTGTTCACAATAAAATAGACCCATTAAGTGAATACGTCGGTCAAGTGGAACAGTATGGGACGAGTTAGGGCTTCAAAATGATACCAAACAAGCCAAATTGAAGAAATTTTCAAGGCTGTGCTAGAATGTAGCTATATAGAGAAATAAAAAAATTTTATTCTTCACTATGTAAAAATATACTATTGCAATTCAAGATTAAAGTGTACTAGTGGGGATGTCGGCAGTTCTTCAGCAGAAAAACAAGACCCATCACACCAGGGCTAAACAATCAGCCAAAGAGAGGATGAATTCTCAGGTGAAAAAGGGGAATAATCCTAAAGCTTTCACGGTTTCAAGACCAGGGAAAATGCAAAGGCAAGCAAATAGAACAAGCGATTTGAATGAAAAGAGATTTCACGTGCCAATGGTTAATAGAACTCCAGAAGATGACCCACCTCCGGTCATTGTCGCAGTGGTTGGGCCACCAGGAACAGGTAAAACTACGCTGATCAGATCATTAGTTAGAAGATTATCCAAGACTACATTGACAGAGCTAAATGGTCCTATAACAGTGGTCAGTGGTAAAAATCGTCGTCTAACATTCATTGAATGTGGAAATGGGCTCAATGAAATGATTGATATTGCCAAAGTTGCAGATTTAGTTTTACTTTTAATGGATGGGAATTTCGGATTTGAAATGGAAACAATGGAATTTTTGAATATTGCTCAACATCATGGTATGCCAAGAGTTTTAGGTATAACTACCCATTTAGATTTATTCAAGAAACCTGCAACTATGAGAGCTGCTAAAAAGAGATTAAAACAAAGATTTTGGACAGAAGTTTACCAGGGTGCCAAGCTTTTTTATCTTTCTGGTGTTATTAATGGTAGATACCCAGACAGGGAGATTCTTAATTTGACTAGATTCATCTCTGTCATGAAATTTCGTCCTTTGAAATGGAGAAATGAACATCCTTATCTTTTAGCTGATAGAGTTATCGATTTAACACATCCATCACTTATCGAATCAAATCCTAAAGTTGATAGAAAAGTTGCTATTTATGGTTATTTGCATGGTACCCAATTAGCTGAGTCCTCAAGAGTTCATATTGCCGGGGTTGGTGATTATTCAATTTCTGCAGTTGAAAAATTACCAGATCCATGTCCTACACCAGCTTTTGAGCAAGCAATGGAGATTTACGAAAGAGAACAAAGACAAAGGGCAATCGAAAATGGTGAACAAGTTGCACCATTAGTTAGACGTAGGAAAAGATTGGACGATAAACAAAGAATCATATATGCTCCCATGTCTGACGTTAACGGTGTTTTGATTGATAAAGATGCTGTTTACATAGATGTCAAGAGCGATAATAGTGGCAGAAAAGCATTTAAATCTGAAGAAGACATGTCTTCAGGGATTGGTGGAAAATTGACTGAAGAATTGAAAAATGTTTCAAATTTACTTGATAATAGAATGAAAAAATCCGGAGGTGTTAAATTGTTCAGTGATGGTCCAATTGGTAGAACCGATGGAGAAGAGGATGATGACGATGACGAAGAAAATGAAATGATTGATTTGGATGATGGCGAAGCTGACGAATTAGATTTAGAAGACCCTGAAGAATTGAAAGGTGTTTCTGGAAGATCTAGTCAACGTCGTGCCAAATTAACCTCCAAATTAACCGAAAACAGTCAAGGCAACAGAAAAGAGGACTTGGGAGACGGATCAGATTCCGAAATTCCAAGTGATGATGAGAGCTCAGAAGCTATTGGAAAATGGTCAAGAATCGGTGCCAAATTAAACCATGTCGAAGTTAAGAAAATTTGGGATATTAATAAGTTGATCTATATGGATAACATTGAACCAAATGATGCTGTTAGTAGATGGAGAGGTGAGAACGAAAAGACAGGATCTGAAACAGAAGGAGAAATTGAAGATATGAGCGGTGATAGTGAAGATGATGGAAATGATGACGATTTTTTCAAGAAGAAGTTCAATGGGTCAAAATCTTCAAAGATTCCGCAAGATAAGGAGGAAAAATCTAGTTTCGATGTTGAAGAAATGAGTGGAAAATGGGACGAGGATTCTGAATCTATGAAAAAGTTGAAGGAAAGATTCTTTTTATCACCAAAACAACGTCTCAAATTAGAAATGGAAGCTAGAGAAAAGGGTGAATTGGGTGAAGATGACTATGGTTATTTCGAAGATTTAGAAGCTCAAGATGAACTCACCAAAAATGACGGAGAAGGTGAAGACTCTGATTCTGATCCTGCTAAACTTGATATGACAGACTTTACCAATTTTGAAGAAGAAGAGGCTGCCGATGAAGAGGAAGATGAAGGGGATGATGAAAACTCCATTGAAAAACAAAGAGAAATGAACGCTAGAAAGAAAGAGCGTTTAAAGAAACAATTTGAAGAGGAAGAAGAATCAAATGATCCAGAATCTGCTAATCCATTTGCTGAACATGATAACTGGTATGATTTTCAAAAGGCTAAAATGGCCAATCAACTGACTATTAATCAAACAGAATTGTCCAAACTTGATAATGAAGCTAGAATCAGAATTGAAGGTTATAAGGCAGGTTCTTACGTTAAATTAACGTTTGATAGACTGCCTATGGAATTTATCAAAAATTTCGATCCTAAATACCCAATTATTATTGGTGGTTTATTACCAACAGAAGAAAGATTTGGGTTCATGAATGCTAGAGTTAGAAGACATAGATGGCATAAAAAGATCCTGAAGACAAATGATCCATTGATTTTGTCATTGGGTTGGAGAAGATTCCAAACATTACCAATTTATACTACAACAGATTCCAGAACAAGAACAAGAATGTTGAAGTATACACCAGAACACGCATACTGTTTTGCATCCTTTTATGGTCCATTGGTGGCGCCTAATACATCATTTTGTGGTATTCAAGTTGTTGACAAAGATCATACTAGGAATGGATTTAGAATTTCAGCAACTGGGGTTGTGGAGGATTTGAATGCAGATGTTGAGATCGTCAAAAAGTTGAAATTGGTTGGTTATCCATCAAAGATTTTCAAAAACACAGCGTTCATTAAGGATATGTTTTCTTCTCCAATGGAAGTTGCCAAATTTGAAGGTGCTAGTATTAAGACAGTTTCTGGTATTAGAGGTGAAATTAAAAGAGCTTTAGCTCAACCAGAAGGTGAATTTCGTGCAACATTTGAAGATAAGATTAAAATGTCAGATACTGTTATCTTGAGGACGTGGTACCCAATAAAACCAAAGAAGTATTACAACCCAGTTTCTTCGTTATTGTTAGGAGAGAAAGACAATTGGAAGGGTATGAGACTAACAGGGGAAGTGCGTGCGGAGAATGGTTTGACTAGTCAAGCAATAAGTGATAAAGATTCACAATATAAAAAGATTGAACGTGAAGAACAGAAGTTCACAGCTTTGAAAGTACCTAAATCAATTAGATCCAATTTACCATTTAGTGAACAAATTCCTCAAGTGTTACAAAGAAGTAAGACAGGTTATAGAGCACAAAGGGATAGAGCGGATGGTCCATTGGCAGTTGTTTTAAGTGAAGCAGAAAAGGCACAAAGAAAGTTACTCGATACAGTTAGTACTATCAAGAAGGAAAAGGAGATGAAGAGAAAGGCCAAGAAGCAAGAGAAGAACGACGAGAGAATTAAAAGAATTAAGAAGGAAGAAGAAGGAAAGTCAGATAAGGTGAAGGAACAAAAGAAAGAGTATTTCCGTACTCATAAGAACAAGTCAAGACATAACTAATTATATAAATAATAAATTATATATCACAAGTATTAAATATATTGAGACAACCACTTGAACCCATCAGCATAACCCTGTCTCATGACAATGGAACACATGAACAATTCAATTGGTCTAACATCCCTTGTGTCTCTGATCCCTTTACCAGTAGTTTGAAGTAAATTCAGTGCATTTTTAACTTCGTTTTCACTGACTGCCTTTGGGGAATCGATCTTGTTACCTAAAACCATAAAAGGAACAGACTTCAATTCTGGCATTGATAAAAGAGAGTCCAATTCTTCCTTTGATTCCGCAAATCTTTCTGGATCCGCCACGTCAACCAGATAGACAATCCCGTTGACTTCTGGGAAATAATCTTTCCATAATCTTCTGGCTTGTTGATGGCCTCCCAAATCAAAAGTGGTGAATCTAACATTCCCAATCGACAATTCTTCGGATGTTGGGTGTAAAGTTGGTTGAAGAGTAGCCATTCTATCGTTTTTCAACATGTGTAAAAGGGTGGTTTTCCCTGCATTGTCCAATCCTAAGAAAAGAAGCTTTGCGTGTTTATTCCATAACCCTAATGAGGCTAAAACATCTTGAAACCAGTCGAGAATCCACATTTTATGACGTTTTTATATATAAAAGACCTTCTTTTCTTGTTATTTACACGAAAAAAATCAAATCATATGGTCAAAAATAGGACACAGCGACGGTTATGAGCCCCGGAGATAGTCTAAAAACATCTTTAAAGACGTGCTACATTGTTACAAATATAACCATTGAATAGCTTGTAATTATAGCATTACAATGATATGTTCAGCTATATTATTTGTGTATTTCTAAGTGAACAAGGTCAATTTGAAGATTGTATGCTCAGCATAAATTGATCAATAGTCTCTTTCTAATGCTTTTTTGTCTACCAACTATCTTAAATATATTATTAATTGTCACTTTGAGCTTTCTCACTCTTTTTTCCCTATTTACAGACTTATATTAAGATCAATTTCATAAATTGCTTAGGTAATATTACGTAAATGATGACATAATCTTACCTAAGCAACAGAAATGGGCAAAAAATTAACACTCAAAACGCCAATTGTCAACAATTTGTTTTGAGATCTTCTTCATCATTTAGGAATGAAACTTGATATCAAAGTACGTATATTGCCAAGAGAATAAGCCATTGAATTATAAGAGAAGGATTAGAATACTAACAAAGTTTGTAGCAACTTTCTACGACGCGTTCCAACCGTGTTAAGGGGATTGATTTTCATCCATCGGAACCTTGGATCTTAACTACGCTGTATTCAGGCAAAGCAGAGATATGGAACTATACAACAGAATCACTAGTTAAATCAATTGATGTTACAGATGTTCCAGTAAGAGCAGGGAAGTTCATCGCACGTAAAAACTGGATTGTATTAGGATCAGATGATTTCCAAATTCGTGTTTATGACATTAATACGGGGGAAAAAGTGACCCAGTTTGAAGCACATCCAGATTATATTCGTTCAATTGCCATCCATCATTCAAGACCATTCGTTTTGACTTCTTCAGATGATTATACAATTAAATTATGGAATTGGGAAAACCAATGGAAAAATGAACAGACTTTCGAAGGCCATCAACATTATGTCATGTCCGTTGCAATCAATCCAAAAGATTTGAATACTTTTGCCAGTGCTTGCTTAGATAAATCAATCAAAATTTGGTCTTTAGGTTCTAAAACTCCAAATTATACAATTTACTCAGATCAATCAAAGGGGTTCAATTATATTGATTATTACCCTCACGGTGACAAACCTTATTTGATCACTGCAAGTGATGACAAAACTGCCACCATTTGGGATTATCAAACAAAATCAACAGTTGCAGTTCTCGAAGGCCACCTTTCAAATGTTTCTTTTGCCATCTTCCATCCTGAATTGCCATTGATCATAACAGGATCAGAAGATTCTTCAATTAAAATTTGGAATTCAAACACTTACAAATTAGAAAAAACTTTGAACTATAGAATGGAAAGAGCATGGTGTGTTTCAGCCAAAAAGGGATCTTCTTTAGTTTCTGTTGGTTTTGATACCGGAAATGTAGTTTTCCAATTGGGTGATGACAAGCCTTTATTGTCCATGGATCCAATGGGTAAGATAATTTGGTCCAAAAACAATGAAGTCTATCATTCTGTTATCAAATCAAGCGACTCTGCTGATGTTAACGACGGTGAAATTTTAAATATCTCTCAAAAGGAATTAGGGTCGGTTGAAGTTTTCCCAACTTCTTTGGTTCATTCACCAAATGGTAGATTTGTCGCTGTTACTGGTGATGATGAATATATTATCTATACTGCTTTAGCATGGAGAAATAAAATGTATGGTCCAGCTTTAGATTTTGTTTGGGCCCAAGATTCAAATTACTATGCAATTAGAGAATCAAAGTCAAGCGTTAAAATTTTCAAGAATTTTAAAGAGAAGACTACTGGTTCAATTAACTTACTTTACTCTGCCGAAAAGATTTACGGTGGTACATTATTGACAGTTAAATCAGATGGTTTTGTTTCATTTTATGATTGGGAATCGGGAGAACTTGTTCGTAGAGTCAATGTCGATGCAGATAATGTTATTTGGTCAGATTCTGGGGAATTAGTTTTAATCATTTCAGAAACCCAAGCGTTTGCTCTTTCGTTCCAAAAGGATATATTTTTAGAGGCGTTACAAAATGATCAAATCGATCCAGAGGAAGGGGTTGAAAATTCAATGGATGTTATTTATGAAATTGAAGATCAAATTTTAACTGGTAAATGGGTTGGTGATGTTTTCATTTACACATCGGTTTCCAACAGATTAAATTATTTAGTTGGTGGTTCATCATATAATTTAGCGCATTTTGACAAAACAATGTTTTTGTTAGGATATTTACAAAGGGATAATAAAGTTTACGTTTGTGACAAAGATTTGAATATTTTGTCTTATGATTTGTCAATTGCAGTATTGGAATACCAAACCGTTGTCATGAGGGGCGATATTGATTTAGCAGATGAATTAATTTCCAATATACCTGAAAAGGATTTAAATAAAATATCAAGATTTTTGGAAGAACAAGGCTATAAAGAAAAAGCATTGGAACTAACCCAGGATAATGACCAAAAGTTTGATTTGGCATTAGATACCTTGAATTTAGGTCTTGCATTTGAGATCGCTAAGAAGTCAAATAATTTATACAAATGGAAAAAACTAGGTGATTTATCATTATCAAATTTCAAGTTCCCAATGGCAATTGAATCATTTAAAAATGCACATGATTACCAGACGTTATTATTAATTTACTCATCATTGAATGACCAAGATGGATTAAAGGAATTGGCACAATTGTCAAAGGAAAAGGGTCAATTTAATACATCATTTGCTTCATCATGGGCAGCAAATGATTTGGATTCATGTGTTGAATTATTAAAAGAGTCAAATAGATGGCCCGAGGCTGCATTCATCGCTAAATCTTATGGCGTTGATAATTTAAACGATGTTGTTGATGGTTGGAAGAATGCATTAACCAAAGCGAAGAAAGCTAAATTAGCCGATAGAATCATTACTCCTGAAGTGACTGAAATTGGAGTAAATACAAAAGAAGTCGTGTCTCCAGAAGATGTCACTGGAGAGGAGACCACCAAAGAACAAGAAGAAGAAGTAACATCTGCGGAACTTGAAGAAGAAGCCGAAGCCGAAGCCGAAGCCAAAGCTGAAGAAGAAGAAGAAGAAGAAGAAGAAGAAGAAGAAGAAGAATTCAAAGATGCTTCTCCAGTTCCAGAAAACTGATTGGGTTGATTCTCAGTTTTGTATTTTTTATAACTAGTTTTAAAATGAAATCAAAAATGATATACTGTAATGGCCATAACATTTCATATGAAATTTGAGTCCCTTATTAACTATCAATAGTAAGAGATTCTGCCACTACAAAATCATACATATGTGGCATCATGACTGGATGTATTATGGTATTTCTAAGCATTAAAGTTGCCCCTATAAATCTGTTCGAAACACTGATAACTACCAAGGTTGCTCATGATCTTGATAATTTAACTATAATGGTTGCGGGAAATATTGTTATAAAAAGACGACCGTTGCTTGCAAAAGAAAAGAGAAATATTTCAGGATATTTATTCAAACATAGTATTCACATTCACAATGCCAGATTGGTCTATGTATGGAAACATTTCTGATATATTTTTATTGGATGAAGATGTCGACGATGCATTTAAAATTTGTGTTCTCCAGGGTTATGCAGACGCATCGGCTAGTTTTAGTGGAGGTGTAGGAACAAGAGTCGGATCTGTGTTTGTTATCCTGATTGTTTCAACTTTTGTGACTTTGTTACCTTTAATTATGCAAAAGTTCAAATGGAAAATGTCCGTTTGGTTCTATCTTTTTGCCAGATTCTTTGGTGCCGGGGTGATTATAGCTACAGCATTTGTGCATTTATTAGACCCAGCATATTCAGAAATCGGTGGAAATTCATGTGTTGGAAGCTGGGGTCATTGGGGTGATTATGCGTGGGTCCCAGCTTTGATTCTTTTATCTGTATTCATTATGTTTTTTATTGATTTGATTTCCGAAGTTTATGTTGAAAGAAAATATGGTGTATCGTCTGATTTGCCAGACATTCAAGGAATGTTGACAGATAAACCTCTAGAACAAATCACTGATGATGAAATGCAAAATTGCGAAAACATTTGCTGTGATGATACAGTGTACAAGAAAAGCAGTTCAAATGAGTATGAGGAAACAGTCAGTTCCCTGGATTCACTTGAAAAATTCAAATCCCAGTTTACCGCTTTTCTTGTTTTAGAGATGGGGGTTATTTTCCACTCCGTTATCATTGGATTGAACTTGGGGTCAACTGATTATGATGAATTTAAAACACTGTATATTGTATTAGTTTTCCATCAATCTTTTGAAGGTTTGGGAATTGGTGCCAGGTTATCAGCAATTCCATGGCCTAAGGAAAAACCTGAGTGGATCAAATATGCATTATGTGTTGCCTATGGGTTAGTCACTCCAATATCTATTGCAATTGGAATTGGTGTTAGAGAAACATATGTTGCAGGGTCATTTGCCTCAAGTATTGTGTCTGGAGTTTTGGATTCATTATCTTGTGGAATTTTAATTTATACTGGTATGATTGAATTGCTAGCTAGAGACTTCATTTTCAACAAAAGTTTCAGAAAGGACTTGGGACAACTATCATACAGTTGTTTGTGTCTATTGATTGGTGCTGGAATCATGGCACTCCTAGGAAAATGGGCCTGAAAAATTATTTCATATTTATTCTTTCTTGTTTATAATATATTTATTACACAGGTTGACTATTTGACTCATGATTGAAGCTTCATTTAACAGGTGGGGCTGAAAAAACATGGGTTTTATCCAATTCATAATTTAATTTGTTCTTACAGATGAAATAAAGCTCCTTGCTCTCAGATCTACAAGCGCTTGGCTTGAACCTCATGACCTTTTTGAATGCTCTTCTTAATCTACCTTCTAAAACTCTGTCATGAGAGCCAGAAAAGAATTTCATTACCAGTGACCCATCTTTTTTCAACAGATCAATTGCTGTGATTAACGCAGCATCACACAAATCAACAGACATAGCATGATCTCTGATAGCTAACCCAGAAGTATTGGCCATCCTTATATATGGATTGTTAGTAGTTGCCGAATGGAATCCAGTTGCTTGAATAAATGGTACATACATATCACTGACGATAACATCAATTGGGTATTTTAATTTGATATCATTTAGATCAATCCTTGATTCAGTTTTATTGTCCGCTTGCAATGGAAGAACCTTTTTGGAAATTGACAAATTGTTCAAGATCGCATCGATTTCTCTAATTTCGTCTACATCTTGACGGATTTCTGATTGATCCATTACTGATTTGTCATTGATAATCTCAATTTCGCCTGTTTCAGGGTTTTCAAGCTCAATATTTGATCCTCCGCCTAATTCTTCCCTACGTCTGTGCAATTCTGAAAAAAGGAATGTTTCTCTGATCAACTGATGTGTCATTTTAGAAAGAATATTTCCTTGAATTGATGTAACACCTATTGGTGGATCATAAGGTAAAATATCAACTCCAACCACCGTTGATCCCTTTTGACACCTATCCAAAGTAACTTGATTCCATGCTCCAGGGGCTGCACCCAAGTCTAATACATTCAGTGCTCTATTTGTATTAAAAAGTTTGTATTTATCATCGATTTGAAGCAGTTTATAAGCTGCCCTTGATTTGTAGTTATTCACCTTAGCTTCTCTTGAATAATGATCATTTGCTTGCCGATTCAACCATCTTGAAGAAGATCCCGAGGATTTAAATCTTCTGAATGCCATTGCTATTCGTATCATTATTTATATAGAAAGAGAGGCCAGGATAAAATGGATTACCTAATGAGTCACGTGCTTCAACCAAGGGTTTGAGCCCACAAGGGTTTGACGCACTCACAGAGAATTTTTCTCTCCTTACTATTGGAGATGAAAAATTTCTAACCTGGATATATAAAAGAAGTTCTTTTCTTTATCTGTCGCCAAAGCCGTTTCGGAATCACCTACATAGGAAGACAATGTCAAAGATCACAGGTTCCCAAGTTAGAGAGAACGTTCAAAAGTTATTGAAGTTCTCCAACGAAGAAAAGAAGAGAAACTTCTTAGAAACCGTTGAATTACAAGTCGGTTTGAAGAACTACGACCCACAAAGAGACAAGCGTTTCTCTGGTACTCTTAAGCTTCCAAACGTCCCAAGACCAAACATGACTATTTGTGTCTTCGGTGATGCTTTCGATGTTGACAGAGCTAAGGGTTGTGGTTGTGATGCCATGTCCGTTGATGACTTGAAGAAGTTGAACAAGAACAAGAAGTTGATTAAGAAGTTGGCTAAGAAGTACAATGCTTTCATTGCTTCCGAAACTTTGATCAAGCAAGTTCCAAGACTTTTGGGTCCTCAATTATCCAAGGCTGGTAAGTTCCCAACTCCAGTTTCTCACTCCGATGACTTGTACACCAAGATCACTGAAGTTAGATCTACCATCAAGTTCCAATTGAAGAAGGTCTTATGTTTGGCTGTTGCTGTTGGTCACGTTGAAATGGAAGAAGACGCTTTGGTTTCCCAATTGTTGATGTCCATTAACTTCTTGGTCTCTTTGTTGAAGAAGAACTGGCAAAACATTGGTTCCCTTGTTATCAAGTCTTCCATGGGTCCAGCTTTCAGATTGTACTAAGCGTGCTTTATATATATTATAACTTTTATATACGAAAATCATTTAATACTATCAAATCAACTCTTATATAGGCATTTTATCTTGAAGATTTGCCTTTACAAACTTCATTATTTCATATTATATGCCATGAATAATAAGCGTGAAGTCATCGAATTAGGTTCATCATCCGATGAAGAATACGATTGCCGTGCTGGTAAAAGACATCAGCCAAATACAAGTGAAGAACCGGTGAAAACCCCAGCCGAAATCAGAAGAGAGTTAATTGCCAATGCCATGGCAAAACGAGTTTCAAATCCAAATATGATTACAGAGAAAGTCGACCAAGCAGCTTCCATGACACAGAAGGCCAATGAAAAGAACAAAGAAGAGAAAAAAGACAAACAAGATGATTTAGTTCGATCAAGAATACGATTATTTTCTAATACGGAATATTGCTCTGCGTACGGTGTTGAAGATGGTGATCGGGACACAATTTCAATGCATGATTTATTAGGATCTTTGCAATTGGAACATTCATACCAGTTCAATTTCATGATAGATTTATCTTTTGTTGCAAAGTTCGTTAAGGCTAAAGATTTGAAGTTCACATTGGTTAATCAATCACAAGCAGAGTTTCTCAATATACCTGATGAATTATGGGAAAAATACCAAATTCATTCCATTGATGCATCCAAGAACTTAAAGAAGTACGGATCTCATCATACAAAAATGATGATCAACTTCTTCACAGATAAAACATGTCAAATAGTAATTCATTCGATGAATTTGACACACGCTGATTATTTATTACAAACACAAATGGGATGGGTCTCTCCAAGCTTGAGTATGGACACTAGCAGAAAAGATGATATCAAAAGCAAGCATTTGACAAAAGATCAAACAGGCGTGCTTTTCAAAAGAGACTTAATTCGCTATTTAGGTAAGTATCAGGAACCAGAAATCAATGAGCTAATGGAAAAATTGAGGAATTATAACTTTGACCCTGTTGATGTTGTTTTCCTAGGATCTGCACCTGGGGAATATAAATTTCATGATAAAGAAATTTTGAAAGATGTGATCAAATCACCACCTTGTTTTGGTTATGTTAGACTGTGGCAAATCATTCAACAATATAATCTCCAGTCATTGGACGGAGACTTTATTTCCCAGATGTCCAGTATCAGTGGACCATTTGATGGATACAAGAGGAATATATTTGTACATCTTTTGACATCGTGTGTTGAAAATGGATATCCTTTTGCTAAAAAAGGTGATTACAAATTCGAACGCGGAAAGCGTAAAGTCAACCCGATGATCATTTGGCCAACTGTCAAAGAGGTTATGTCCAATTTTGGAGGTGCTCAAAGTGGGCGTGCATTGTTTTATACAAATAAAGGGAAATGGGTAGGCTATAAAAATCAGGCTGAAGTGCTTGAAAATCACTTATACAAATGGAGAGGATCGAAGAAAGGGGCTTCAAAACGGGAACATCTTTCTCCTCATGTTAAAACGTACACATTAACAGAAGATTTATTCAAAACGTTAAAATGGTTTCTTTTAACCAGTGCTAATCTTTCACATCACGCATGGGGGAAACCCGGCAAATTCGATCCTAAGAATCCCTCACTTCTCCACTATCAAATTGGGTCTTATGAGGCGGGTGTTTTTATTGTACCTCAGTTACTTCATCATCATGAGCCAAAAAGTTGTGTCAAACTGGTCCCTGTTTATTCATGCGATACGCTAGGGTCTGCCATTAAACCTCCCAATAATCATACTCTTTTATTTCCTCTCCGCTTACCCTATTCGACACCGTTACAAAAATACCAAAGTTCCATTGATTCCCCATGGGCAAGACCGGATGTCGACATACTGATGACGCAATAGACTTTTGAACCATTTTCATCTAAATATACAAACATATACAGACGATACAAAGCAGTGGAAGGGTATTTATATATCAAATAGTCTTGGCCTGTGCGACCCCCGCACCAAAGCATGACGAACAACAGTTGGAACAACATAAACAGCAAATATCATTTCCTGATGGAAGATCCAACACTTGAAGCCAATTGGAACACCAGAACGTTTTACATTCGCTCTCTTCCGGCTGATAGCCTCGTGTTTTATTATAGGTAGGTGGACTAGGCTTCTCTGGTTGGACTGTTTTGGTATCCGACGCTGTTTTGTCATTTTCAGTGGTATTGTCTTCCACGGTCCCAGAACCACCTTCTTCAGACGCCTTTGCGCTCAAAAAAAGAGCCGCGTCCTCGTACACTGTTTCCCCCGTTGTTGAAAACGATGTCACACTGTCTAACTTCTTCAATGATGCCATTTTCGTCAATTTTGCTCACTATTCTTTGCAGAAACAAAAAGAAGTTGCTATTTCGTCAAATTCTCCTTTTGGCATTATTCTACATATAGAAATAATATATGGAGATTTTTTTCAGATGAATTTTTTTTTTCACTATATTTTCATCAAAAATGCCACCAAAACACCCTGAGCCAAAGAAATGGAAGCCACCAAAGGGGCCAAAGAATACTCCACATAAGAATAAGAATCCTTTAGGATTGGGAAAACAAATTAGAGCGGCAAAAACGGCGAAAAACGAAGTTTATTTTTTGCCAGATGGACAAATGAGATTTACTACGGACAAACATGAAGCAGGATGGGTGAAACTCAGATCAGTGGTTCAAGAAAACGCATTAGATGAATTTCTTAATACTGCACAATTGGCTGATACTGATTTCACAGCAGAAAAGCACGCATCGGTGAAAATTATTCGTGTTAATAATCAAGCAGTGGAAACAGGAAATTACAACCCTTACTTGCTCAGTAGTGAAGAAGAAGCCAAGAAATTCAAAGTCCAACAAGAACATATCAAAGATTTGATTGTCCCAAGAAGACCAAAATGGGACAAGTATACTACCAAATATGAATTAGAAAGAATGGAAAGTGAAGCATTTTTGGATTGGAGAAGACACTTGGCTACTCTTACAGAAGACCACGATTTATTGTTGACACCATTCGAAAGAAACATCATGGTTTGGAAACAATTATGGAGAGTGGTGGAAAGATCAGATTTAGTTGTGCAAATTGTAGATGCCAGAAACCCATTGTTATTCAGATCCACTGATTTAGAAAAATATGTTAAAGAATTGAACCCTCTTAAGAGAAATTTACTTCTAGTCAACAAGGCAGATTTATTATCTTTCAATCAAAGATTAGCATGGGCCAAATATTTCCAACAACATGGTATCAAGTATACATTTTTCAGTGCAGCAAAAGCTAACGAGATTTTAGAAAAACAGAAAGAAGAAGAAGCTGCCATTAAAAGATATCAAGATGAACACCCTGGTGAACAATATCCCTCTAAACAAGAACATTTAACAAAACCAATATCTAAATCATCCAAAAAACAACAAGAACAACAATCACTCGATGAGGACGATATTGATTTAGATGATTTTGATTTGGATGAATTAGATGAAGAAGAACGTGAAGAATTTTTGAAATTACAAAGAGAATTGGAAGAATTAGAAAATGGAATGGATAATGTTGATTTAGATGATGATTACCAATCAAACGAAGAATATTATTCCGATGATGATTATGATTTTAGTGCCGATGAAGAAGAACCTGAAGATGATAGATTGAGAGAAATGACTCATATTGCTACTGTTGAAGAGTTAGAAGAATTACTTATAAGATCAGCACCTGAACCATTATCTGAAGCACCTGAAGGTCAACCTAAGAGAGTTCAAATCGGTTTAGTTGGTTATCCAAATGTTGGTAAATCTTCAACAATCAATGCGCTTGTTGGTTCCAAAATGGTGTCAGTCTCTGCAACCCCTGGTAAAACGAAACATTTCCAAACAATTTTATTATCAGATAAAGTTATTTTATGTGATTGTCCAGGTTTGGTTTTTCCTAATTTTGCATACACAAATGCTGAGTTGGTTTGTAATGGTGTTTTGCCAATTGATCAGTTGAGAGAAATCACAGGTCCTGCCCAATTGGTTAGTAGAAGAATCCCTAAATTTTTCATTGAAGCTGTTTATGGTATTACTATTGTTATTAGAGGTGCAGAAGAAGGTGGTACAGGTATTCCAACCTCTCAAGAATTGTTGACTGCATATGCAAGAGCTAGAGGTTATATGACTCAAGGTTTTGGTTCTGCTGATGAATCAAGAGCAGCTCGTTACATTTTCAAAGATGTTGTCAATGGTAAGTTATTATTTGTTGAACCACCTCCACATACTGATGGTAGACGTGCTAATGATGATGAAGTCAGAGAATTTAATGCCGAGCTTTATAATTTAGCACATTTACCTCAACAAAGAAGAGATCAATTAGTTGAAGCAATCAGATTGAAGGGAATGTCCATCAAAGATTTCAATTTAGAAAAAGATATTGATAAGTTGACTTTCTCTTCACATTTATCTGCAGATGCTCAATCTGCCAATGCAAATTTAAGAACTCATGGTGGTAAGCAAGCAGCACTTTACAATGCAGCCGATAATTTAGATGATGAATTTTTCAAAATGAATGGTGTTAAAGGAGTTGTCGTTGGTCCAACGCATAAAAATCCTAAAATGATTCTGAGTGATAAAAAACATAACAAAGCCAATAAGAAGGCTAAAAGGAAGGGTAAGGCTTAAGTATACACTTTTTAAATATATAACGATAAAAATAATAAATTTACATACTAAAATGCTTCATCGCCCAATTTTGATTGGATTTCTTCGATTTCAACATCTAAATCTCGCAGGTTACCATCAAGGGTCTTCAAATCTTCAAACTTTCTTTGTTTTTTTAAATCATTTTGAATATTTTGGACGATGAATTTTTGTTCATTCAAAACCATTAATTTGTCTCGTAGCTCCCTCATTTCTTTTTTTGTTAACCGAGGTTTAGGGTTCTCCATTTGTTTCAAGATTTTCTTTTCCTTCTCCAGTTTCTCTTCTTGTGATTTTCGGAATATTGGTAATTTTTCATGGACAAAGTCCGATATCATAAGTTGTAGATTAATAAGAATTTGGATTTCATCTCTTTTTAACGTAATATTGTTCATGCTAGGTTGATTAAGTAAATTCTTTATTTGTTTAGCCAATGAATCAGCTCTGTTGAACAGACCAATGATTCTCTGCGATTGATTATTCGATTCCACTTTTGTTAAATCTTCGTTTTCCAATAATGAATGAATCCTTTTCCAATTGGACACCAATGTGAAAATCTGAGTGCTATCTTTTTCTTTTTGCATTTCAAAGATTCTTTTATCCAGGACTGCTTTCCTGCAGCAGCTACAAACCCTGATTCTATTTTCATCTTTGACCAATGATTTGCATAATTGTGATTCACCCATTATTTCACAAATCATTTTTAACGGTATTGGCATCGAACATCCTTTAGACAAATCTCCGCATACAGTCTTCCCACACAATCTGCAATGATGTTTTCTAGAAAAAAATCCAAAATTCGTTTGGCATATCTCGCATCCTTTCGACGCCGTGTCCCACTTACAAAGCTTGGTTTCAAATTCCCCAAGTCTAACATAATCTATTATAGTATTATGAGGAAAGTTTGATTGGACTTGACCAGCAGTCCAATCAATCAATTTCCCGATTCGTCTCTCCAATATCAAGTTTTCTAATTGGCTTCCTTGAATCGCTTTTGACCGCAGTTCTTTGAAAGAATTTGTCTTATCCAACACAAAACAGGCAGATTCACATGTCTGTGTCCATCCCTTGGAATTGTAAAGGCATATCTCGCAACATTTCACTTGATAACAATTTTCCTCTATTTTATTGTATGGAACGATTTCCAACTTGGAGTCAACTCTCATAGTAAACCTAGGTCGGTGTTTTTCACAAAACAAGAGACCACACTTGGCACAATTGGTATAATTGGTTTTAATGTTTGTATTACATATCGAACACACTGAATTTTCATTATGAACATGATAATGAACCCTAGAAAGTCCCTTTTTTTTCCCACTGGTGCTATTTACCCTTCTGTGCCCAGTACCATCAACTTTGAAACCCTCGCTGTTCCCTAATATGCGCCTATTTTCCATCATATACACCAATCACGTGACTTGGTGAAGAAAAAAGGACCAACACCCTTATTATTATTTTTTTCCATTGCTTTGTAAGTAATTGTTCAAACATTTGACAGTTTTTCACTCAATGGGGGATTTCACGACGCAATTTTCCGTTATTAAGGGATTTACAGCACGGCTGAATGATGAACTAACGATTAGGGAAGGAGATACGCTGGAGCTGATTTCGGACGACTCAGAATTCGGTGATGGATGGTATATGGGCAAAAATATCACAACGGGGGAAGTAGGATTGTACCCGAAGGTTTTCACGAAGTTAATCGAGAAGAAGAAGGACTTGCATTTGGAAATGCCCAAGAAGCCAAGTTTATTAAGATCCAGATCAAGAAGAACACCAAATCAATCACCAATTGATGTTTCATTCAATAGCAGTTTTAATAGTGCCAATAATAGTGGTACCAATGGTGAAGAACGAGTCGTTTCTAAAGGCGTTCATGGATATGTTAATGATATTGACATTGCATTAAAACAGTTATCCATGGAAGATGCAACCAACATTTCAACATCATCCCAAGACCCAAAATCTTTTAATAGCAAACAGCAAAAAGAATCACATGAACAAGATTTGAACACAAACGAGGTAGACTTATGGACACCAGCCCAAGTAGCTAACTATTTCCAATTTTTGGGGTTTGACAATGATACTTCAAATAAATTCGTCAAACATAAAATATCCGGTGGAATTCTAATGGAGTTGGAATTGCAACATTTAAAAGAATTAGATATTGATTCTTTTGGGACAAGGTATGAGCTTTTCAAAGAAATTGAAGAGTTGAAGAAGGCATTTAATAATAAAGCCGCAATTCAAACAGGAATTGCGCCAAAGGAAAATGAAAACCAAAAAGGACATCATACGCCAGTAGTTTTGATTGATGACAAAGAATCCATTCAAAATAATGATGATTTTGACCATCATGATGAAACACCAGAATTAAACGTTCCAAATAACGAAAAATTTGACAAGGATCAATTTCTTTCACCAAGACGAGCACCTCAGCCGCCAAATTATCCCAGTCCTGTGGCAAGCAATCCAATGCAATTTGGATTAAACTCGCCTATACAGTCTGACAATAAACATTATTCAGGCATGTTCTCTCATAGCAGAAATTCATCATTGGGTGGAGCTTCCTCAATATATGTTGACTCTAATTCTCATAGAGGATCTGAACTTGGATTAACTGGTGGAATTTCCAATAAATTGGAAGCTGCAGGAAATATGATATCTTCCAGATTTTCAACTATTATTAATGGATCTGCAGGGGATCTCGAGTATGAGAAAGTTAATGAAAGGAGGACTGTTTCAGCCAAGGAATTGACCTCAAATTCAAATATTCCTCAACATCAATATGATAATAAAAGAGTTCAATCGACTAATACAGTTATCAATCAACCGGCCATGTCTACATCCTCTGGATCATCAAGTTCTATTCCTATCCCACCAGCTACCATCGCCACAACAACAGCAACAACGACGACAACAAATGGATCTAATTCCAATAAGGCATCTACATTCAAATCATTTACTCAACGTAAACCACCTGCCAAAACACAGACTTCAGCATTTCAAGAAGGAATTCAAACCATCAATGTTGAAGATGCCATCAAAACGGCATCATATTCCGGATGGATGTTTAAGCGTGGAAATATTTCAATTGGTTCTTGGAAGCAAAGGTTTTTCACTTTACATAAAACAAGGTTATCTTATTTCACTTCTCTTAAGGATACGAAGGAAAGAGGTCTGATTGATATAACTTCTCACAAAGTGCTACCAGCAAATGATACCGAAGATAAATTAAGTGCTGTATATGCCGCAAGTGCTGGTTATGGTAGATATATGTTCAAAATTGTCCCTCCCGCACCTGGTTCAAGAATGGGGTTAACTTTTACTCAACAAAAGGTGCATTATTTTGCGGTTGAAACCAAGGAAGAAATGAGAGAATGGATGTCTGCTCTTATGAAAGCCACCATTGAAGTTGACGAATCAATTCCTGTCATCTCTTCATGTGTTACTCCAACAATACCTTTACAAAAAGCTCAAGAACTGATGGCTATTGCTAGAGGAAACGCGCAGGAGAATCTACACAAGTTACAACAGCAGAGGTTGGCCTCAAAACCCCCAAATCCTCTTAATGACGGTTCGGATCAATCTTCAAGCTCTGATAACGACAAATCGGCGTTGCCTCGTACTCCTGCTATGAAAGAAGGTTTATCCAATATCACTAACGGGATGTCAACCCCTTATCTTATGACTTCAGGGTTGATTTCTCCAAATTCATCTACAAATAACTCGTCTACAAATAACGTGGCAGCCCCTCCAGTGGTTACCAAACTCGATCCCCCGGATTCCATCCCCGCTGCCCCTCTCTACCAGTCCAATTCCTTCCGGAGGGTACTCTCATTAAGGCGAAACCGGGGTAACGAGTGATTGACGCGTCGTGACGCGAAATATGGGTGAAAAAAGGAATTTGGCAAATTGGAGGAAATTTGAAAGTGCAATTTCTTCTTTTCAGCGTATTGGTAGCATTAGGCTTTGATAGCGGACGATAAGGTCAATTTTTGTATAGTTAAAGTGTTTTTAATCATATAGGCAAGAAAACAGGAAAAAGCAAACAAATTAACGGACGGAACTACCGGATAACACAGAAATATATAGCAATCTTGAAATTATGATAAGTTCATCTTCGACAGATCAACCAACATTAGAACCTTCTCCAATGGCAGTAGAAGATGCGCAAATTACAGAGAAGATCATGCAACGAGGTGAAATAGCCAAAATGACGCGGCAACTGAGAGAAAAGTTGTTTAAGGCCGGGTTGAAAGTAAGAGACCAAACTTCTTCCTCCACTTCATCTTCTTTAATAGATCAACAAAGTACACAAATACCATCACCAACTAAAGTAATCAGTAATGATATCTTGAATAACATTTCTGCAACGGCTATTAACAATATTCAAAATAGTAAAATAGCTTCACATTCTACAAACACTACACCACTGAGAAGAAGGTCTGGAATCATTCAAACTGATATGACTCCCATTTTATCCCCTAAGAAAAGAAGAAACGGTTCTTTTGATGAGTATGATGTTTCTCCTTCTAAAAAACAAATGATGTTGAATTCTTCTCCATTAATGACCAATGTTAGTCCATATTCTACTAGAGTGCTTTTACAAACTCCTCAATCGTTAACATCAAATCAAAGACCACAATTCAATCAACATCAACAACAACAACCTTCCACCCCACCTCCTCCTCAATTTTCTCACCTATCAGACCCAATGAAAGATTCAAACCATTCGAACATAGAAAACTTATTAACAACACCAAAGCAAAAATTCAAGAATCCAAATAACAGTTCTACCAATTCTAAGAATGATGTTGGTGCAGATTTATTATTATATCTATTGAAATCGCCAGCCAATAATACAAATAAAGGGATTCCTACAACACCCAAATTAATACCTTCAATAAATGGAGCATCATCATCCAATACAGATTCTTTGTCGATGAATTTATTTGGTGATCATATGAATGGCACTGGTGTCAATCAATACTCATCAAATTTTAGTCCAAATGTTATGGCAAGTGGACAACGTTGTCCACAAACCCCAATTGCCAATTTGATAAATACTCCTATTAACAGATTTCAAACTCCTTTGACTCCAAAAAGATTGAAGGGAACTCCAGGATTTAGCTTAATGGACTTCATCAATTTCTCACCAAACTGCTCTAGAACACCGGATTTATCGAATCACGAGTTTCCAAAATTATCAAATTTGAATGATGATCAAAATCATCATCATCATAATAATCAATGAGTTACTCTTTTTTTTCTTCTCTCTCTTGTTCTCTTTCTATTGAACTAATGGCATCGGTTTTCATATTTTGGTCTAAATGAACGTTAAGGATATTCAATCCTATCATTTTTACATTTCTTTTAGTTTTCTTCTACGTTTATATTATTTTTTTCTATTATTCTTACTCCTAGATCTTTCTTTTCTTCTTGCATCTCAGATGTGCGTGAAATGTATCATCTGAATTATAAGAGCAATTACTTAAATTTATTTATTGTACATAATGATCACAGTAACGTAGTTGAGTTATACTGACCATAAGTTGGTGGAATAGAACCTTCGTTGCCATTAAGTTCCCTTCTATGTTGCTGCGCATAAGATCGAGCTTTTTCTATTATAATAGAGGGAGGACAATCTTCTGAATCCGTTAATATTGTTGATGCTGAATCTTTTATTGACTCCGCTGGAAGTGTCGAGGCCATAGGCACCGTTCCTATTTTTAGTGATGGTGGTGCTAGCACTGCTCCTGTTGCTACTGTTGCTACTCCTTCTCCAACTGCTGGTGACAATGGTGTTGATGATGATGGTAATGGATTATTTATTGAAGATGACCCTGCAACGATAGCCGAAGAAACTGGTAATTCAACAGGTTGAGAGCCTTCAACTATGCTGGTTATACCAGCATTGTTATTTGAAGTGGAAATTGGATTCATTTGTTGAAAAAATAATGGACTTCCAAGTGATTCATAATTCGAAATAGAACCTAATCTTGGCTCATATGAAAATTGATGTGATTGGGGATGCAACTGGGACTGATGATGGTTTTGTTGTTGTTGTTGTTGCTGCTGCTGCTGTTGTTGTTGTTGTTGTTGTGAATAATGCGAATGATGCGGCATGATTGAATATGAGTACTGCGGATATGGCGAATATTGTGAATGTGTGTATGCGAATTGTGGAAAAGGAGGAGGTAGCCATTGCACTTGATTAGTATTATTCATATTGGAATTGGCATTATTATTGTTGTGGATGTTATCACTATTCCTATCATTATCATTATCACTAATATTACCTTCATTATTTTCTTTTCTAGTGTTATTATCATGACTTTCCACACCGGGTTTTTTTCTGTCTGTATTTGATGCTCTTTCGACTGTTTCGTATACGTATTTTCTAAGTTCTTTCATGAAACACATAACTTCTGTTAAAATTTCAGGCCACAAGTATTGGAATTCAAACATGCATTCAAACGCAGTATCAATAACATATCGCCTTATATCCCCGTTATATGTGAATAAATCTGGCGGTACATAAAAGTTTAAAACATCTAGTGGTAATGTATTCATATCAACTAATCTATTTGGATACTCATGAATATCTCGTATCAGAAAATAAACATACTGTAGTGGATTTGTGTTTTTGGAATACCATGTAAATTGCTTTAGATTTTCATGTGAATTCACTTTATCTCTTGTTTCATACACGAATAAAATCATCAATTGGACAGTTAAAATTGAGTATTCAAAGTCCACCTTCAAGGAACTTCTAATAAATTCAACTGGCGGATTTTTAAAGTCTAATTTAATTGATTTATATTTCAACGTATTTGAACGAGAAATAATCATGTTATTTTGCGTGTGTGCTTTCCAAATTCCGGATAAATGTAATAAAAAAACACGATGAACAGAACTTGAAAGGTGTGCAACTAAAAATGAGACCAACTCGACAGAATATCCTTTACATAAAAGAATCTCACCAATAATACCTCCCACGTCTTTATAAAGGGCAATAATTGTTTTTTGGACATTTTCTGTTTTGAGTTTATGTTCTTCCTCAGTAGTAAAATCAAAATTCAAGCAATGTATAACTGTTTCTAGGACCAAACTTGATTTAAATATTCCAATATTAAACAGCCTGAAAGGTGATAAAGGACCATCAAATTGCCCTGTTTCTGGATTGAAATCGTATTTTGATGGAAATTCAGTTGATGCATTAATCAAAATCATGTGGGGCGAAAGCCCACTTTGAACGGAGGTTGACGTATCTAAATATCTAATAAAGTTCCAAATGTATCTTCTCGAGTCAACTTCCTTTGGGGATAAGCTTTTGGGTTTTTCGTGATGCAGTAATGGATCTCTATGAAATCCCATAAATTCGGCCAATCTTGATAACATGGAAGTAGCTGAAAATAATCCTAGGTAGTATAATGATCCGGTATAAAATATGATTGCTGATGCTTTGAGAAAATCAAAAGTTGAACGATTATTCAACCCACAAGTATGTTTGATCTTCTCATATAAGACGAATATCTTTATTCTTTCATTTTTTATGATTTTTGACTTTTCAGGATCTACTTCGTTGAATTCATTTGCTGATTTAGTTGCAAATAACATTGAAAGTAATATTAGTGCAAAATTGATATCAATTATAGGATCTACTTCTTCTAATTGACTCCAAAATGTGGGTAATTTAGTTTGAATTGTATCTTGCTCTAATACCGGAATCATTGGATGAATTGCATGCCAGTAATACCAAAGACATTCATCAAAATCTTTTTTAGGAGGGAATTCTTGAATTATTTCACCTATACTGGCATCGCTGGAGTTTTCACCATGATTGAACATTCCTTCTTTAGGTTCATGTTGTGCCAAAGTCAACAGAAGAATTCTATTCAAGCCTGATTCCAAAAATGGCTGAAATCCTCGTGAATGATACAACGACGTTACTTCTGATTTGTCATGTAGAATAACTTTGGGTGTTCTTTTAAATCCATTTGCTGATGTGATTTTATCAACATCTTCCTTTTTGGTTCTATAAAGACACTCAGTCCCCACTCTTAAGCAGCTAGAGCACGGCTGGCGTTTGTCACATTTGATTTTATGTCCATAGCAGTATTCGCATGTAGTGATGAGTCTTTTTCGCTTAATTGGCGCCATTGTATATATAATTACAACAAGTATAGAAAAGCGTGAAGATGAAAATCGGTTAAAATTAAATAAAACAAATTAATTCCCCATATAATACGGGTTTTTACTTCGCTGATATTGGGAATAGAAACTAGCTAAAATAAAATTGATGATGATATAAATAAAGTGTAAAAAAGATAATAGGTAAAAAAAAGGTTATAATTCATATCTGAACATAGTGTTTTCCTTGTCGGTTAAGTCGGCAAATTCAATATTATCGATATCAGGAATTTCTAAGAGGCCTTCTGCCAGCAGTGCATCTCTTCTTTTATTCTCACGCATGTAGTTGAAATATAGAATTAAAATGAGAATCAAACAGACAATATAGCAAACTACCATACCAATTTCACCACCTCTGTATTCAGGAGCTTGCTTAGCAATGAAAGTTTGGGGACCGATCAAATTACCAACACAGTAACCAATCAAGTAAAGAGCATTGACTGTAATTTTCTTAGTGTGACCAGCAACATTAGAACTGAAACAGGACAAGTTACAAATCATTGTAACTGGAGCAATCACAGTGATATATAAACCCGCCAATCTTGCATAACGAGAATGCTTTGCAAAAGCAAGCATACATGAGGAGGTTAGAGTAACGCACATGGTAGCCATGGAAACAACCAGTCTATGTTTGATCCATCTGTTTGTATAAGCAAATAAAATACATCCAACAAGTTCAATACCACCCATTGGTAAACTCATTAGCAAAGATTTTGCAGTGTCATAGCCAAAAGTCTCGTTCAAGAGAATAGACCCAAAGTTACTGAGGGAACCATTTGGAATATCGAAGGCAACGGAAAGGAAAAAGAATAACCAAGTGTTAACGTCCATAATTGCTTCTTTAAATTGATGCCACTTGAAATGTTTGTTACCGAAACCTTGTTGATTGGATTTAATTCTTAAAACGGTTTGCTTTCTTTCAGTTTCAGATAACCACCAAGCTTTTGCTGGAATGTCTGGAACATGTAAGTACAAAACTCCACCCATGACAATTGTCATAAGACCAGTGATAATAAATAATAATTTCCATCCAGGAATAGAAAATGAATCTTGATGAATGTATAATCCATAAGCAATGGCATTAGCCAAAATTTGTCCCATACCATTACAAGATAACCAAATGGCAGTTCTTAAAAATTGTTCTTCCTTTTTGTACCATTGACCAGTGATGATCACCATTGCAGGTGTGACGGAAGCTTCTAGACCACCTAACAGAGTTCTTAAAGTAATCATTCCAGCGTAATTTTTTGGAACTGCGTGTAAACATAAAATAACACCCCAGGCAACAATAAAAACAGCAGCAGTCTTTGCAACTGGGAATCTTTGTAAAGCTATTGAAACTGGAAATTCAAAAACCAAATACCCAAGGTAAAAAGCAGAACCAACCCATGAATACATACTTCCTTTCATGTCATAATACTCTCTAAAACCCATAATTGAAGCTGAGGAATTAGAAACCTTATCCATGAATTGGAAACAGTAAATGAGACCAATAACTGGCAAGAGATAAAAATCGGTTTTCCTTAAAAGCTTTCTGTCTTCTTCTTCGGTCAATTCAACATCTTCTGCTTCCAGAGCAAATTCCATAGCTTGATCGACATCTCCTGTCACTTCAACAACGCGTCCATCAACAGATAAAATCTGTGATAAAATAGCGTGTGGGTCTTTAATATTATCTTTAGAAAATGTTGAACGAAGTTCAACCTTTGTTTGATCCTTTTCGCTAATTAAAGAGGATGTCATCAATAATGTATGATCCTTTATTGAAACAATTGATGATTTGCAAATATCTTGTTATCATAACCTGTGATCAATGTTTCCTTTTATACTTCGATCTGCTTTCAAGTATCTGGAAAAAAAAAGCAATAAAGACTGATAAGATATGAAATCAACTGTCCCTTCAGAATCCACTGATAACAAAAATTTTAAATCTCCGGAAGTTTCAATAAATTTAATGCAATAATTGTTGAAACATTTATTTTCCGGTTTTAATATAATTCACGGCGGTACTCTTCTTTAGTTACTTCTTTATTTCGGTGCATTTTTGCCTGGTTGGCAAGCATAGGAACTCATTTGATTCATCTGACAATAAACAATGATTGTGATTTCACGTAGGACGGGATCATGATTTTTCCGATATCTATTACCTAATTGGGAATGCCAAGAAATAAGACTTCCGAAATTTCAACCTCTTTTTCAGTTAGCTTCCTTCTTTTTGAGTTGTAGATATGGTCGGTAACCATCCGACCATGAAGCTTCTTTCTATGTGATCATTTGCAAGCTTTTCTTGCCAAGTTTCCCAAAAATATGCAAATATGGAGATAGAAACCCGAAAAAACATATGGGTCAAAATCTGATTTGATGCGGATTTGTATCACCCAGTGCACTTGATGATAAGTTCAGATTGCTTGTACGAAGTTTTATGCTCATTTATTTCTATAATTATATGTTTTTTCCATACCAACGATCGTTCACACAAGATGGATACTATAATATGTATAAATTGAATAGTTACTCAAGGTCAAATATAGAGTTGGATAGACAACATGAAAAGTTCCATGTAGAGAGACAATACGGCATTATATCCAAAAAAAAGTCTGGATTGCACTTGAGTGCGTCGTTTAATGACCGTAGCATTCAGAATTGATTAAATTAACCATATAATAAGAGGTGAACGGGACATACTACGAATTAGAAAGTTTTTTTAAGCAGCGACAATTTTTAGGACGCAGCGTGATTCTCCCAACCGTGCCAGCTTCCCCACTGACGCTTTGTTTTTGTAGGTTGACGGCCTGTTTTTTTTTCGCGGTCCCCACCTTTTTTGCTTCGTAGGCTCCTTTTATTCCGCTTCCTGTCTCTGACCCGGGAAGTTTTTTTTCTTTGGCCGTCGCTTAAAATTTCTATAGCAGCGCCTGTAGCCGTTTATTTGGGTTTGGGCTGAAATAGGCTTTCTTTCTGTTTGTTCTACACTATCGCCTGTTTTAATTTGGTGACAATTTTCTTGAATGGGATTTGCATTCATTAAAGCTTTAGTTCAAGAAAAGAATGGGAATGATTGTGGTTTTACCCAATGACCCCGGAAAATTCAATATTTTTGCTCATGATAAATAAAATTCAGGATGAGTCAAAAGTACAAATGTAATGTGTTTAGTGTCGGCCCTGTTTTGCCAATAAGTTAACAATAATAATGAAACATTAGTTTTATATGGCTATGAGTCTGTGGGTGATATGAGTGGGAAAAATTGAGAAAATTGGTTACTTTAATTTTTTAATGAATTTGCTAGTAAATAGGATAATAATCCATTATTCTTCATGAATATATTTCGAAAAAACGATCATCAATAGTTTTTATTTATTAATAATTGATCCAAATGTTATATTCGACCAATATTCATATTTGAATTTTATTTCAATGTTGTCGTTCAAACTACACTTACACTAATAAATGAATGAATACAGCAATTTTGAATTTTTCATGTTGATTTTGAAGAAGCTCAAAATGCGCATACATTTAAAATGCACAACTGACTCGCACATATCGATTTAAGGCTTTCGCAGTTTTCTTGATTATCAAATTTTAAAACCTAAATTGGTCGAAATTTCCTTCAAAAGCTCCTGGATATTTACATTATTTTCATATTAGTCAGTATAATATACCTCAACAAATTAAGCTTTTGACAAGGGACCAATTGTATTGAGAAACAATGAAAATTGTCAAATCACCCAATTTTCAACACAAAAACTCCGTTTTTACGGTTCCAATTGTAATTATAAATAAAGAGTTAGAAAAGATTGGTTTTTTATGTTGACTGTCACTTCAAAGCTAGGATTGATCTTGTAGTAAATTCAAATTTTGGCATATTACGTAATACTATTTTTTTATATAGTCTAATTTTATATATTTAATAAGAAAATAATAAGATAATTTAAGTACAAAATACCAAAATGTCTAAAATTTTGGGATTAGAAGAGGAATTGAAAAATTCTGATAATACCAACGAAATAAGCAAGGATGTTTCTACAGAGGGGTCAAAAAAAAACCAAGAATTACGGTCTTTTGTCCCATATAAATTAATTGACATGACCATTCAACGGCCAAGTTTGGATGACGGAGAGAGTATAACAGCAATTGAATCATGGGAGAATAATATATACATTGGTACTAGTCATGGACAAATCTTTCATTTATATAAAATTGATGATTCGCAAGGATACATCCAAATATCCAAACAATGGATTCATCAGACTAAGAGAAACCCAATCAAGAAAATGTTGGTATTAAGTGAGATTTCTAAAGTTGTTATTCTTAATGGAAAGCAACTGAGATGTCTAAGTTTGCCAGAATTGAGTCCTGCGAATATTGGTAAAGTAAAAGATATCAACGATGTTAGCTTCAATTGGATGGATTTGAAATTTTATGATCGAAAAATAGACAATAAAATCATAAAAAGCCATCCATTCAATGATGAAAGGTACATACAACTTGTGGCTTTCTCTAGTTCATCTATTCGAATTTTAAGGGTTTTCAAAGATAGCATACGACTACATAAAGATATTCCATTTGAAAATGGAATAAAAAGAGGAATACAAAATGGGCAATTTGTACCAATTGCTTGTTCTAATAATCAATATGACTTGATCGATGTTGATGATTCAAAAAGAATTCCATTATTCCCAATTTCTTCTAACTCTAGCTTGATCAATACTGCTCCGCAACTGGCTGTTATTAATGATGATGAATTTTTACTTGTGACTGGGGGTGACTCGTTAGAAGATCAAAGTATGGGTATGTGTATAAATAACAGGGGTGATATTACAAGGACGACGTTAACCTGGGATCATTATCCAAAAAATTTAGTGATCGATTTTCCATACATTATCTCAACCTCGCAAAATGGGACAAATCCAATTGAAATTCATTCATTACATGATCAAAAGAAAATCAGTGAAATAGAACATGGGTTTTCAGATATAAGTATTAGCCAAGTTATGAAAATTTTCAAAATAAAGGATTCATCGATGGTTGAAAAGAGAACTCTGGGACCTTTCATTTCACATTTAGATAATGAAGATTTTGAAAGAATAACATTTGAATTTGACAAAGCAAATCGCATGAATTTAATAGAGACTTCCATCTTGGCATATGATAATTTGGGCCAACAATTTAAACTACTACGGCCAATTTCGAAAATTGACAGATGGCTCAATTCCTACTCTCAATGCACGTTAAGTGAATCTCAATATGTCTTTGACAAGTTAATGGATGAACTGAAAGGTCAAAAATCCGTTCAGGGCGATGAGTTTTTGATTTCTTTGTTGGGATTATTTTGTTTGAAATTTAGATTAACTAATCAATTATTTGAAATCTGGTATAACAATTATCAGATAATTGATCCTAGGTTATTGATTTTTATCATTGAAAAGGAGAATGTAGATTTCAAATCATCAGTATGGACCTTTAATGGATTATTCGAGATAATAAATGAACTTAAAACTCAGTTGGTCATTACAGAAGAATTGAAGGAATTTTATGAACTATATCTTTCTTCATGTTTAGAATTGGAGTTTTCGGGTCGTGATGGAGAGGATATTATTAGAAATATTGAAATATCATACCTGAAACTGAATTTAGATTCTTTTGAAACTCTGCAAAAGTTTGTGGATGTCCTCAGGTACAGTAAGAATGAAACAATTGAATTACTGTTGATCAGTAAAAAATATTGGATATTGTGCTCATTGTACAAAAAACTGGGATATCATTCACAGTATCTGTATTATTTGAAAGGATTAATCAATGGCGAATTTCATGATGAATGGTTCACCGAAAACAAAGACGATTCGATCAAGTCTTTGGTGGATTATATAACTGATGAGTGTTTAGGGGAAAGTTTTGATATGATTTGGGAGTATATTGAATGGGTTTTAAAGGAATCTCCGAAAATGGGATTGCAAATGGTAATGGATCCCAAATTAAAGGATATTGGGCTGAATCAACTCCAAATCTTGAAACTGCTGCAATCCGATCAACTTCGATGCGAGTATTTACGTTTCATGTATGATGAAAAGGGAGAGTTCCAGTTTTTGGGTGATTTAGCATTCTCCATTATAAAGGTCTTGATCAAAATGATGGATCCTGGAATATGCTCCGAGCTCCAAGATGTCATCTTGCAATATCAAAGACTACCGCTTCCTAGAATGCCATATTCTGAGTTTTGGGATCAATTTGGTATGAAAGATCAACCCCTGTTTCGTGAGTACCATCAACTGGCTTTAACCTATTTAAAAAAGGTCAACGGGGACACTATGATTATACTGATCGACGGTGATAAATCAAAGAATTGTTTACAATCCGTTAAGGAGGCACTTAAACCATACGAAAGTTTGTTACCCCTTTTGACGATACTACTATCAGACAATAGCCACATTGTTCACATACTATGTCAGATCGGAGATTATGTAACTGCCGAAGATACCACACAGGGTGATCAGGAGATGTTAGGGGTGATTTTCGATAGTTATCTGGACCTCGACCGCGGAGATATGTTGGACAGATTACTTTCCAAATGGAGAGATAACGACTTGGACCCTTTAGTAAAGATGGACAATTTCATTCGTACTATGGGAAAGTTGCCGGACGAGATACCGATGCTAAATTTGTCGAGTTACTTGCTGGACGCACTAGTTGATTTTGGTGATGCGGTTACCAGCTCGAGCCAAAACGCCTCCTTGCGGCGATCACTAATGTCGGAAGTCAATAATTGGCTAACCCGTTCTGGAATCTAACCGCTGAAAAAGAATGAAATTCTGTTTCTATGGGGTTGAAAAGGTCGAGGAGTCCCGTAAATGACGGTTCATATCTAACACGTTCAGGCTTCATGCTGGCTGTTTTCTTGGCATGTCTTGGCGCCTAAAAGACGATCCTAAACAGAGATCCATTCAATTCTCTAATCGGGACTTCTGAATTAGGAAATTAACCTTTCGATAGAGATGTCTCCACAGTTCTTATCGTCTGTTTTCAGATCTATGCATAAATAGAAACAAGATTGACCGAGTCTCATATTAGAAATTGATATAGCAAGAACCATGTCAGCTTCAGACTTAGAAGAAAAGGATCAAAGCAAGGTTGGGATCCATCCTACTTTCTCAGCAGAAAATATTCAAGATCCACATGCAGTGTTATCTCATGTGTTATCGTTCGATGGTAGAGTCGTTGAAATTACAGGAGATGTTGATGAAGCAATGAAGTTTGCTTTGGAAGCACAAGATGTGGAATTAACTGACGAACAAGCTAGGAAACTTCTTAGGAAGATTGATTTGTGGTTATTACCAGTGGTTTGTTTGCTCTACTGTTTCCAATTTATGGATAAAATTTCAACAAGTTCAGCCGCAGTTATGGGTTTAAGACAATATTACGATATGAAGGGAACTATGTATTCATGGTGTGGATCTGCTTTCTATTTAGGTTATTTGATTTTTGAAATCCCAATGTCTGCAATTTTACAAAGATTCCCTGTCGTCAAGTGTGCATCGTGTTTCATCGTTATTTGGGGTGTCATCTTATGTTTGCATTCTGTTGCTGGTAATTATGCAGGTCTTATCACTTTGAGAACCTTATTGGGTATTTTTGAATCATCAGTTACTCCAGCAATGGTCATCATTACTGGTCAATGGTACAAAAAGGAAGAACAATTTTTGAGAACTGCCATTTGGTTTTCTTGTAATGGTATGGGTACAATTTTAGGTGGTTCTATTGCCTACGGTCTAGCTATCCACGAAAATTCATATTCTATGGAAGCTTGGAAAGTCTTATTCATCGTGGTTGGTTGTATGACCATTTTCATCGGTATTGCACTTTTTTTGATTGTTCCAGATATTCCAGCACAAGCTTGGTGGTTAACTGAAACTGAAAGAAAGCAAACCGTTTTAAGAATTAAATCCAATCAACAAGGTTTCGGTAACAAACATTTCAAGTGGCATCAATTTAAAGAAGCAATTATGGACATTAACACTTGGATCTTCTTCTTTATCGCACTTGCCTCGGATATTCCAAATGGTTCATTAACTAATTTTGGTGCTATTTTGTTACAAGGTACATTTGGTTACTCATCAACTAAAACTTTATTAATGAACATGCCATCAGGTGCTGTTGAATTTGTTGGTTGTATTCTATTTGCTTACTGTGCCAAATGGGTCAAGCATAGATTAGCGGTTTCTTTGTTTGCAATGGTTATCACTTTTGTTTCTTCTTGTATGCTTGCTTTTGCAAAGAAATCACCAAGTGCAAGATTGGCTGGTTATTATTTAATGACCATTTCACCTGTTACCATGATTTGTAACTTGTCCTGTTTCACTTCTAATGTTGCTGGTCACACTAAGAAGATTACAGTCAATGCTCTTTACTTGATTGGTTACTGTGTTGGTAATTTGATCGGTCCTCAAACTTTCATTGCTAAGCAAGCTCCTGAATATCTTGGTGGTGAAATTGCCATGGTTGTTTGTTATATCGCTACTTTACTTTTGATTGCTTGGTTATATTTCAATTACTGGGCTGAAAATAGAAGAAGAGATCGATTAGCAGCTGAAGGATTATTAGAAATCCCACAAATTGACAATATTGAATTTGCTGATTTAACTGATAAAGAAAACACTCTGTTCAGATATCAACTATGAGTTAAAAGTGTGATTAAAAACTGGTTTTTTTATTCCCTGTAACTCACTTATTTTTTTAGACCTCTGCTATTTCTTTAAAACATTATTTAAAATATACAAAAAAAGATAAATTTAACCAAATAATTTAACCGCAGATTCCTTAAATGTATCCATATCTTGATGATTGTCATTGGATTCATCGTCTTCGTCATTTTCCATATCTGATTCTTCCATTTGAACTTTCATTCCCATTAAACCTGCAAATAATTCATCAATTTGATCATCATCCCAATTAAACCTTTCTCTCTTTGGCATTTCAAATTGTACTAGAGAATCTTGGACTGTATATTTTAATTTACGTCCCTTAGTTGCCATTCTATCATAATTCTTTTGAAGCTTATTCTTCGAAAGCATTAAAATTGCTTGAGAGTTTGCTTGTTTCTGATCTAATTTCTTGTTAATCATATCATTCAGTAGTAATCTGTAGAAATCATCGTCATCGAAAATAAATTCATTTGATTGTAATGATTTATCGATATTTGAAGTAGCACCGTTATCTTCTTCTTTTTCTTCATCTTCATCAATATTATCTTGGTCTTCATTTTTCGACTTTTCATTATACCCTAATGGTGTAACAGCCCTTCTATTAATTTTTGTTTTTTTGACAAGACGGTCAATATCATTTAATTCATTGTTAACTTGATTCCATATGCTTTGATTAAGAACTTTAAACTTACTTTGGTTTAGTGCTCCCATACCAGAAGCAGATTGAACTCTATTTGACCATTTTGTCAAAATAGTTTTACGAATTGGAGATTCTAGTTGATCCAACTGTAAATTGGTATCAATCAAATCATCTAATTTTCTTTTTTTAGAGGTTGGTAAATCAGCATCTGCTGTTTTGTTCAGAGTTTTCAGAACCTTTGACCTCACTTCGGTCAATTTTTCAATTAAATTGAGCAACTTATCATTAACTTCTTTTATTAATTCTGGTGTCTTTTCTGTTTGAAATTCGGCTAATGCTTGTTGATTTATTGGTAAGCTATTGGAGTTTATTATTGCCTTTTGAATTTTAATTCTAGTATCTAATATTTTATCAAATTGAGCTCCTTGTTTGAGAATCATGTAACCTTTCAAAGCATCAACTTTTGCTGTATTTGATGCACGACTTAAAACTTGTTCCTTTTCTTGTTGAATAAGTTTTGATATTTGGGATCTTTTATATTGTTCATCTTCATCTTCCGAATGTTCTTCTTGTTGGCTATCATTTTCTGACTCGGATTGATCTGAGTTGCCATCCGATTCGATATCCAATTCTTCTTCTTCCCCTTGCTCTTCTTCTTGTTCTGAGTCTGTGATATCAGCCAAAATATCGCTTCCTTCTTCTTCTTCTTCTTCTTCTTCTTCTTCTTCTTCTTCTTCTTCTTCTTCTTC